>CM070101.1:15136967-15321967 GCA_036178185.1 Liparis tanakae | reverse complement strand
TACCCCTTTGTGTCCCAGAATTCAAAACAACTCTAATTGCACCGCGGCAACAAAGGGGCCGGGATTCAGCGTGAAACGACGCGGAGACAGAAAGGAGAGAAGAAGAAGAAGAAGAAGAAGAAGAAGAAGAAGAAGAAGAAGAAGAAGAAGAAGAAGAAGAAGAAGAAGAAGAAGAAGAAGAAGAAGAAGAAGAAGAAGAAGAAGAAGAAGAAGAAGAAGAAGAAGAAGAAGAAGAAGAAGAAGAGAGAGAGAGGCGGGAGGAAATTACAAGAGCGGCAGACAGATAGAGGGAGTGTGAAAAAAAAAGGCCGGGAAGGGAAAGAAAGAAAAAGGGGGCAGTCCTGAGGCTCATTAACCTGGGGGGGGTGGAGGGGAGGGGGGGGGGGGTTGTTGAAAGGAAAGGGAGAAGGCAACACTCACTTCCAAGTGAGCAGAGTCATAATGCAGACAATGACCCCAACAGATGAAGGAGGGAAGGAGGGAGGGAGAGTGAGAAGAAGAGAAGCAGAAAACAAGAAGGAAGTGACAAAGAGATATAAAGAAAAGTAAAAGTCCATCTCCAGGCCTCGGAGAGGGGGGGGGGGGGGGGTGAGGATAAGATGCTAACCTCTCCGCCCTCGCCCCGGCCCTGAGGAGCAGTTATTTAGGTCAGCGTGGTCTCACGAGTGTTTTTTCTTCGAGGTTTGTTGTCGTACTAATGAGCCAGTAGGAGATGGGGAGCGGGGATCAGCGGCACCCCGGGCCGTCCGTAAGAGCCTTAGTCAGGCTTTGGACGGAGCCGTTAGCCGGGAGACGAGGTGCCCGGGAACACGGATAGCGGCCATCGCTGCCCTTTCCCCCCCCTCTCCCCTATCCGGTGGCTCCTGTCTCCGGCGATCAGCCGACCTGCACGTCCACGCGCGTCTTTTATTCCTTTTTTTTCTTTTTTCGCCTTCTCTTTCTCCGCTCTGGGGACGTGACTTTCAAATCCGTGAAATCTGGATGAGATGAGTTCTCACAGGGATGATAATGAAGACTTTTTTTTTTTTTTTTATGATTACAGAAAAAAAAGGAAGGCAATCAGAAAGCCGTGGCGGGGTAATCAAGCTGCTGCTTCGCAGGCGTGTGTTTGCTTTGTGTCAGGAAGGTTTTTTTTTGTTTTGTTTGGATGACACTAGCTTTTCTCAAACTGGTCTTCCCCAACTCACCCTCTACAAACACTGGGAACAATGTCAACTGTAAGCGGCGCAAACACGCCTCCCCACCCGAGAAATGTCCCCAAAGCACAAAGAAAGACGACTCTACTTTACATTTGTATTTCCGGAAAAACGCTCTTACGGTTTAGTCAAATAACTGATTAACAAATTCCTTTTGATCAATGATTCATAGTTTAAGACGTTCATAAGTAAATATTACATTCTTTACTCTCATATATTGAATCGGGAATATATTTCTTTGTTAACTTAATATATTTTGCAATTTGTAATAACTCAACATGAAATGATACGGAAATTCCTTTTGATCAATGATTAATAGTTTAAGACGTTTATAAGTAAATATTACATTCTTTACTATCATATATTGAATCAGGAAGACATTTATTAGTTAACTTAACATATTTTTCAATTTTAAGACGTCGTCTTTGGCTTAAGGAAAGCTGGCTGAGCGTTTATTACCATCTCCTGATGTCTTATAGACGACAGGAGGAATTGATTAATCCATGAGAAGTACCCATCTAATTAAAGGCTGCAGGGTGAAGAACAAGCTGCAAACCTCAAACTGATAATGAACGGCACATGTTTACACCAGCTTCATTCAAAAAGAGTCAGAAAAGCGACTCTCTAAAGCACTTAAATTAAAGTCATAAACACACACACACACACACACACACAGTTTCATATCCCAGTGAAGACATCATAAGGAAGCAAACATTCAATCTGGCTCCACCTGAGTGGCACCATGAGAGAGCACTCAGTGCCTGTGAAAGGTGAAAGTACTTACTCGGTGTCAGAGTGGTAGGTGAAACACTCTGGGAGGTAGAGGTCGACTAAATCCATGTGCACTCTGCCACCATGCTCTGAAGATGAGAAAAAAAAGAAAAGTGTGTCTCTCCTCTGTTTCCCTTCGACTCTCCTTCTTTCTCTTCTCTCTCTTCTCTCTCTCCTCTCCTCTCGCAGTGTTTGTCACTGTCTCTTTCCTCTGCCTCCAAACTTTGTCTCCATCTACTGTCCTCTGCTGTGCCGCTCTCAGCTCCTCTGCTTGTCCCTGCGTCTGTCCTCCTGTCACTCTCTCTGCTCACCGGCTGCCTCTGGAGTCCTGACTGTGTGTGTGTGTGTGTGTGTGTGTGTGTGTGTGTGACGAGCTGGCTGTGTGTGAGTGTGTGAGTGTGAGTGTGTGTGTGACAAGGGTCTCCGAGCAGAGAGCTGGCCCTCTTGAGCCACACCATTTGAATGGCCTTCCCTCAGAGAGCCGAGCTGGCCGGGGATTGGCCGAGCTCTGGGCCAATGAGAGGCGGCCTCACGCCGGGGCAGGTGGATGTGACAACAGAGGATGTTTAGGGTCGGGCGCCAAGGAATAACTTCAGAACTGGGAATGTAGACGGTGAACGCTCACAGTAATATATCGGCGGATATTTTTTGGATTATTGTAGCTGAGAAATAAAAAGAAGACTTTAAAGAAATTAACCTTTTATAAGTGTGTATGAATTAAAGGATAATCCGTGGCTCATATACTGCCCAATAGAATATACCACCACATACATCTACACTTAATCAATGAATATGATCTAATGCAGCCAGTGTTGAATTGAATAACATATTAATAGATCCACAAAACCTATATATCTTTATTCATCAATAATTGGAATTTATTAATGAAATAAATCTGGTTCCAGTTTATAAAACATGAAAATTAGAGGCTATTTTCTGTTTTATACTATTGTAAATTAAACATATTTGTATTTTGCATTACTTTTTTGACAAAATAAGTATTACCCCAAACATTCCTCACTGTAAATATAATAAATATAATCAAGAAATGGACCATAAGCTGTATTCAGAGCTTTGATAATAAACACATGGACCACCATATGCAGTGTGTGACGAGGCCTTAACTGACTTACTGCATGCAGTACTGTAGTTGTATTTGATCTTATCTGCGATGGCTATGTACCTAATATCACGTTTTCTTTAACCTTTCACTGACATTACACGAGTTTACACGCAAAATAAGTAACACAGTGAGTAGTGCTTGGCAGGAGAAGAGGGATAACAGGTGCAACGAGATGAACCGTGGTCGACAGAAACACAAGAAAAGTTAACTAAATACACACATTTAGTTTGAATTGTTGACATAAGAAAGTGTGTATGGAAAGTTTAAAGATTATCCTTGCTTGCCAAATGTTCAACCTGACTAAATTTGACGAGAATTCAGTAAATATAAGATTCAACCTTTAATACTACGGATAATAAAGGGCCACTAATGACGTTAGGGTAGGAGGCGCCCGGCGTTAGAGGAGCCGTCCTGTTGCCACTGCGTCCTAATCCACTTAAAAGACAGACGCATCGGTGAACTATCAGAGTCCACGTCGACGGAAAGCCCTGTTGGTGCCGAAAACCAGCTTGGAAATGTGTGTGTGTGTGTGTGTTTGGAGACACACACACAGATACACTGCTCAGTCTTGTTGAGAAGTCATGGATGAAGTTAAAATCATGATGGTGAAGGTCCCAGCTCAGGCCTCCACAGCGCGGACGCTTCCCATGGAGCGTTGGATAAATGAGTTATACTGCAGTACATTAAATATGTTGTACATTACATCACATCACACATCATGTAGCAGACACTTTTATCCAAAAGCGACTTACAGGAAGAGAATTTAACCACGAGTACAAACTCAGAACAAGTAATACTATAAGTAATACCATAAGTAATACCATAAGTACTAGTTATACCATAAGTATTACTATAAGTAATACAATAAGTACTAGTCATACCATAAGTAATACCATAAGTACTAGTCATACCATAAGTAATACTATAAGTAGTTTCATAAGAAACACCATGAGTAATACCATAAGTAATACCATGAGTAATACCACAAGTAATACCATGAGTAATACCATATGTAATACCATAAGTAATACCATGAGTAATACCACAAGTAATACCATGAGTAATACCATGAGTAATACCACAAGTAATACCATGAGTAATACCATATGTAATACCATAAGTAATACCATGAGTAATACCACAAGTAATACCATGAGTAATACCATAAGTAAAACCATAACTAAGTGCCATTCAAGTGCCACTAAAGTTTAAATCTATTGTTATTCCCACAGAGTTCCAGATGTTTCTGCATACGTTTCCGCTCAGTACAGCGATGAAGTATTCATCAGTGTACAAGTACACTCTCACATATAGACATCCTAGAGTCTGATGGGTAAGTTCACTTCTCACTAATCCTAGAGTCATTACAACATGTGAGAACAGCAGCCATTCAGATGCATGTCCCTATGAGAACTGCTTCAGCATCGGAGCAGCCAGGGGGGGGGGGGGGGGGGGGGGGTCAATGTCAGCCTCGTGGCCCGTGGAAGATGGCGACGGGGCGTTTGGAGCTGACCCTCACCTGGCCAACCTCCACAGGAATGAAATCACCTGCGCTAATCCGCGGAGCAGATAAGGGGCCAGACGGCCGACTGCGTGGAGTGGGGCTCTTATCTCGCCGCCTCCAACACAGGCGTGCACGACCACGTGTGAACGAGCGCCAACACAAGCGATAAAGAGAGTGTGACTTGTAATGGCACATTATTTTATCTCAACCATAAAACACGAGGAGCCAGACACCGAGCGCTACCATCGTGTCAAATCTCCCCCAAAGTTAATGTGTCACATAAACCGTTATCTACGCGGAGGAATTATCTTTCATAAACCATTTAGGAAACCAAATGTTGACGCCGAGGCCGATTGGCTGTTATCGCTCGGCGGCCTTTTAAGCTCAATGGAGGTCTTTATTTGCTCGAGCGGAGGAGATTTTCTGATATTCAGGTTTGAATTTCAAAAAAACTCGAGATTAATACCTTTAATCAGCGGTTTGATATTTTCCCCTGGTCTCGAGCCGCGCCACAACAACGCCGAGGCGCACTCGAGTGAAGGAGCCGGAGTGGCGTCGAGCCGACCACTTGACGAGGGCCGAGCGCGCCCGAGTAGTGTATTCTCTCTGATAATCTACTCGTTCATGTGCACAAAAGCTTTTTGTTTCGCTTCGCGGTGGCTCCGCGTCAAAGGTGTGTGTCGTTTGAGGTAACGTAAATACGAAGAAAAGGTTCCAGACTAGAAAAGACGCTCATTGATCTTATTCGTTTGAGTTGAGTCGACAAAGAGGTTTCCGAACAAATACAGATTACGGGGTAAATAATCTATCAATTGTTCTGCCACGCGGCTCCGGGGATGTCGATGTCACGCCATCGGTCGGTCCGACATTTTAATCCAGAGTTAAAATTGTATGAATAAATGTGATCCCCAAAACTTCTATATAGCATCATCATCATCAAGATGGGGAAACAACCTCCGCTGCTGGTTATTGGGATATTTCTTTAAAATTATATAAAACAACCTCCCATTCCCATTTGACCCGTGAGTCCAGATGTCCACTCAGGATGTATGAAGATGAGGATTCAGAGTAAACAGTCACAGCGGGACGATGGATATTATTTAAGGAGAAAAAGCCTTTTGTCTTGTTTTTGGACTGCTTTTTTGTTGATGTTACAAGGTAGGAACTATGAACAGTCATGTCTTAACCGTCCCAGGAAGAGCAGACACGTGTTGGACTTGTGTTCTAGCAACCCAAGAGAAAAAGAAAGAAAGAAAAAGAAACAATGAAAATTAACTTTCACACTGCAGATTTAAAAACTTTGAAATTGGGAGGGTTAGTCAGAAGGTCTCTTTGGGGTTGAATGTTTAAGAAGGTATGAGCATGATAACAATGACAATTGTATTTTAAAACGGTAACCGGTGAGATGGATGTTTATCCAAAATGAATGTTTAGATAATTAAATATATATATATATATATATATATATATATATATATATATATTATTTATTTTTTAATTATATTTGTGTTTATCTGCCAATATTTATTTTTAAAAGAATAATTTGGAAGAAATCCACATTTATATTGGCCTCAAATATCAGTGGCGATATAAAGGAGTAAAAGTTACTGAAAACAATTATAACGCTGCGCTGAATGTCAAAAATGTATTTACTAACCAAATAAATAGTTTAAAAAAAACTGAAGGTCTAATACATTTTTTTTAAAAAGTCAACCATAAATGACAAAGCCACAGAAGACAAAAGTCAAGTAAACTGAGCAAAGAAGAGCAGAACGTGAACCAGAACATCTAGTAGGCTACTAACAAGAAATGGAAACAGTCTCAAAGAACGCAGCACATTAAGTTGAACCCGCATGGCTGCAGTTAGACATCAAAAATAATTTTACACTGCTGAAGCTGAGCCGAAGACAGGAGCTCGATAGCTGCTCCGGGGGGACGCCGCCTGTAACGGAGCGGCCAGCTGCCAGCTATTGACCCCCCACACCAGATGCACCACGCTCCCTCTGACGGAAAAGCAAAAGTACAAGTGAAGCAGACACCCTTCGCACTTGTGCGTGTGTGTGTGTGTGTGTGTGTGTGTGTGTGTGTGTGTGTGTGTGTGTGTGTGCACCCTTTTTCTCCTCATCCCTAAACTCACGGCCCTCAAATCTCAGCCTCCAGGGACAGCTGTCGGAGTGACTTCCAAAACTGGAGAGTCACTCTGCAACTCCCCAACCCCCCAACACACACACACACGCACACACACACACACACACAAAGACACACACAGACATTAGCATTAGCCCTGAGATCTAGTGAGTGTAATCTGCTTAGTTTATGCCTGACTCACAGTCATCCATCAATTACTGAGACAGAGGGAAGGACTATTGACACTGTGTGCAAACACCATTGTCTCGCCGCAGTGGCACAGAATACCTCTCCGGCACTTCAGTGGTTTACGAAAGGAGTGGAGGGGCCGGGGGGGAAGTAAAAGTGAAGAAAAGAGAGAAAGGACGACGAACATGAGGAGGACTAGAGAGACATGCGATATAGGAATGGAGGAGCTTTGATCTGCATGCTTGCTGTACAGCTCCACGTCTTTAAATAGATGAATGGGAGGGAAATGATACACAGAATGATGGATTAAGTGACAGATTGGGATAGGATCAGATGCGTTGTATTGATCCATTGAGCACTGTACAGGGATCAGAGGTCACACACACACACACACACACACACTAGAAACCAAAGAAAGCCTCTGGGAGAAGCTTAAAGCAACATAACCATAGAAATGTCACTTAGCTCCTGAGACCTGCTGCTGCTGAGCTCGGAGGGCAAATGGTCTTCAAATGGTTTTCACTTATCTGGTCATCCTGCAGTCCCACTGGACAGGAAGTGAGTCAGCTCACATGCATATGCTCAGGAAGGCATTCAGGCAGGCGGGATTTAATTAATTTGGGATCATTTTGTGAATATTTGAGACTAAATGCTTAGAGAAACACGGTGGAGTCACAGGGTGGGATACAGCCTAATAACTTGGCTGTGCTGCCCCCTAGTGGACAGATGTGTTTGCCATCCACAGCAGCTTTACTGACCACAGGCTTGGTCAGGGTTGATTATTTAAAAGCACTATTGATAAGGACTGTGATTACATTTCGTTATGTGACTGACGGTGACCCGGATGATGTCACATGTCCAGTCATCACGCCATGTTGTGATGACTGGCAGGTGCCCGTCTGGAGGTTCTGAGGGTGATGATGTAACCGAGCCGGTCCCAACTAAACAATGAGTTTGACGCGCAGCCTTCATATTCTCACCTGTAGTGGATTCAGAGGTCAGCCTCTGGGCTGCAGCTCGTTGACCTTTGACTTTGAG
Organism: Liparis tanakae; assembly: GCA_036178185.1. Lineage (NCBI taxonomy): Eukaryota > Metazoa > Chordata > Actinopteri > Perciformes > Liparidae > Liparis > Liparis tanakae. The sequence continues at coordinate 15,314,019 of CM070101.1, read as the reverse complement.
CTATTTAAGTCACACATATGATACTAAAATGTACTTGAAGTGATGTGAATTTGATGAAATGTGCTTGATTCACATCCTTTTCACAAGAAACACTCTTTTTATACTCACACACACACGTACATACACACACCCACATGTATATACACACACGTATAAATACACACACACATACATATACGTACATACACACAGACATGTACATACACACATGCACGTGCATATGTACATACACACATGTATATACACACACACACGTATATGTGTACATACACACACATGTACATATGTACATACACACAAATGTATATACACACGTACATGTGTACATACATACCAGTACATACACACACGTACACACATACACACACATAAACACACACCCGTATACATACAAACACATATACACACACACACACATATACATACACACACGTACATACACGCACACGAACACGTACATACACACACGCACGCGCACACCTGGTTCCCAGTCTCAGGTGAGGATGTGGGCCCGACACGCACATAAAATCCTGGGAGTCAGCAGCACACACCTACTGCTGATGTCAGGGACCATTATACACACGTTCACATAAACCCACCTCACACTCACACTCACACACACACACACACACACACACACACACACACACACACACACACACACGCGCGTGCACACGCACTCAACATGCAGTCTCATCTATCTCATCATATCACTTTTATCTCCACAGGTGGCACATTTATCCCTCCGGCTCGCTGTCAGCACGTCTAGTAAACAAACGGACACGGGGACCGGCGAGCCGCCCTGTCGCGCCGCTTTAAACAGTCCGCCACAGCTTTATGTATTCGCCTTCTGGCTCTCTCTCCATCTCCGCATCCCTCTCTTTCTCTTTCTCTCTCTGTCTCTCTCTCACCCCTCTAACGTGGCCTAACACATCCTGTCAGCAGCTCCACAGGTGAGCCGGTCTCATCTTGCGTTCTCCGATTCCATCACCTTCCTTCCCGTCTTCTCTCTAATCCTTCACACTGTGTCGCCATCCGTTCCTCACTGCCCTTCCTCATCTGATCATGGAAGCGGGGGAGATAAGGAGGGGGGGAAATAAAATGTGACATCAGGCCCATTTCATCCTATACACCGCCCTCCTCCTCCAGGTGTTGGAACCTTGTTCTAAGTGACCCCCTCCCCTCCTCCTGCAGAGCCCACTCAACACAGTCCACTGGTTCCGGGCCACGCCAAGGTACACGGGTCCAAACGTAATTTTCTGCAAGATTACCCATGATAATGACTCGCTTTGGAGGGGTCGCCATAAATGATGACTTCCAATTACAGAGGCACAACTATCGATCGGTCAACAGGAGCGTCGGGGAGAGGAGCCGGAGCCGAAGAGATGGACAGTAATGTTATGCTTACTGACGTCTCTCTTGACGCCTAACACACACACACACACACACACACACACACACACAAACACACACACAGTGGACGCTGCTGCAGGCAAACTAGAATAGCTGAATAACTGCAAGTGAACTGCTGACAAAGTCGTACATAGGTCGGAAAACAAGTATTAATGGGAGCCAATAAAAAAACATGAGCAATAAGTTCACCTGGGAGAAGAGTAGACCTTCACCTGGTCACACACACACACACACACACACACACACACACACACACACACTCCTCACACAGCTATATACATTGTGCGCACCTCTGTTTCCATTCAAACACCACATTGCTCTGTTTCTAAGCAGACGGAGCAAACGGACCGATGTTTTTTTGTTGCTCAGAACGAGGAGCCTGCTCCACTTCCTCCCGCTCGCACATCTTAAAGCTTTCTGCTCGCCACTTACTGTCAGTTTCATCCACCGGCTGGATGGCTGCTGCTCCGCTCCACAGCTGCAGTCAGTCAGTCAGTCTCAAGGACAAACGCTCCAGCTCTCCTCGCCTCCGGTCTCTGTAGCTCAGCGATGCAGCAGCGCACACACACACACACACACACACACACACACACACACACACACACACACCCTCTCTCTCTCTCTCTCTCTCTCTCTCTCTCTCTCTCTACACACACACACACACACACATTCCCCTCTCCTCCTTTCTCTCCTCTCAGCGTCTCACTCTGATCCAGCGCTGAGTTTACCTGTCTATAGCTCGCTGGCAAGGGGAGTCCTGAGAGTGTGTCAGACAGGGGGGATGAAAAAAAGTGTGTCCATGAGGGGGTGGCTTCGGGGGGGGGCAGCCAGCGTTCCCTTATATGCAGGATGGGAGGTGGTGAGTAGAGGGGAGGGTAGAGGACACGCCGCGCTCCTGTATTCCCATAGATACAGAGGAGGGATTTCTATCGCAGCCTCGCAAACACAGGGGGGGGGAGCATCATATTTCAGCGATGTTGAGTCAGCATGTGAATGCTATGCATGTGTTGATGGAGTTGGAAACATTTAGAGGGCATGTTGTTGTGGATTTTGAAAAAAAAGAAAAAGGAGCTGCGAGCGTGTTTGTGCTGGAAAAAGCAAACGGACTAGAAAGTTCTTCTAGTTTGGGTTTGAAATATTAACCCATGTTTAGCAAAAATGTGGACGCACTCCTGCCCTATTTTTGTTTGTACATATTGTGATTGTATTTTTTATTTTACTTACTGTACAGTATCTTTTGTGTGTTTATGTCCTGTATGTTCTGTATGCACCATACACACCAGAGAACATTCCAGGTAGGTGTAAACCTACTTGGCAATAAACTACATTCTGATTCTGATTCTGAAATATCGGCGTGGCCGATATAACTGGGTTTTAACAGGTGTATTTGTACCACATATACACCCGTGAACACACCTGCAATATACAGGTGTATTTTATTTCATGGAGTCTCGTTGACACTATAAGGTTGCCAGGCAACCAGTAGACTCCGACGCGGCTGCCCCAGGCCAAGAGACGGATCCGTCACGCAACTCCCCATTGTCATTTATTTAGCCAGGTGGACGACGGGAATCAACGTTGATGTTGTTTCTGCAAACTACGGACGGATACTGTTGAATATTTGCAAATGGTCTGAAAAAGTGACGTTGAATAACGGCACGGTCTAATAACTAGTAGAACAGTTACGTGACAAAGTTACCTGGCATAACTCATATACCTGCAAACTCATGAGGGGTGAAAAAAGGGGGGGGGGGCGACTTTTGTTGTTGTCTCCACATCACATCCACGTTGTTTGATGACACCTCAAAACTTTTATAACTACGGCCTTTTGATCGTTCTGACCGCAAATCTAAATAATAAAAAAGTTCTAAGAAAAAGGGTCTTCTGAATAATTCAGTGATCGGGCCATAATAGTAATAGTAATAGTAGTTATTAATAGTAATAACAACTTTACAATATCATATATAATATGGTCAAAGTCATTCATGAACCAACTTCCTTTTTTTTTAACTTGTGTGCTCTGCTGAGCTTTGAGCCTGTTCCATGATTCTGTTCCTTCGACGTCTCAAAGATGTTTTATTGCGAAGATCACCACATCTCATGTTCTCTGTGTCTCACTCCAATCCCCTCCCAAAACAAAAACTCTTCGGATCTACACTATTCCCGTGGATGACCTATATTTTGATTTCAAAACGGCGAATTTCGCCGAAAGGTGACACGTTTGCAGGTATGATAACTAGTCATGAGAAAGTTCGTTAAGGTTTGTTCACCTGATGAACTGGTTAGGCAGTGTCTGATTTTAATACTTTCAGACATCCCACACGTATCACTCGATGGGTACACAAACAAAGGAAAATATTGGTACACAACTTCCTGCACATTTATAAATTCAAATTTTTATTTGTTATCATTTGTTGTTCTAGACATTAAACTCTCTACCTGCATTTAAAATAATTTCAAATCTGTGTTGAGAACCATCTATGGCTGAAAGTAAACTACTTTACCCAACAGCCTAAAACCAACCCAAGAAACAGTGGGTCTAAAAGTGATTTATAAAATGTAATTAAAGTAGCAATTCGATTGTTTTCAGTTAGAGGACCTGCCGGACACAGGTGCTTTCACTTCCATCTGATTAGCAGAGCCGGCCATCAGAGCCAATTAAGTGAAAACACCTGTGAAACAAAAGTACTTAGGACCTTTGTATGTATATAACAGGCAATATATATATATATATATATATGTATACAAAATTATTTTACTTCTGAAGACATTGAAATGCTACATTTAACAATTTTCTCACACAGGAAATTTAAAAACTGAGTGCTTGTAAGCAGACAATATGAGAGCCATGTCTTCATGCCAAGACCTTGAGCGTGGCTCTCTATGGCTGGCTACACACGCAGCACAAGCATACGCCAGGATAAAACACCTCAAACAAACGGAAAAAAAAAAAAAAAGTTGGTGTTTTTTGTAAGTAAACATCAGCAGAACCGACAGCAGCCACCGCTGTACATGCATACATACTGGTGCTACAATGGAGGCGAAAATGTGAGTTTGATATAATATCTTTTTGTTTTTGGATAGATTAAAAAAAAATATTATGATAGGACATTTTCCATTAAATTAACATTATAATAAGATGGTGTGGGGGGGGGGATGGGGAGATCGAGATATTCCAACACACATCTATACAGTGTACCCTTACTTCACGACCTTAGAAAGAAACCTTGAGGTATGACCTGCTCAAATAGTCTTTAATTCAAAAGGATTGTGCAATATCTTTAATTCACTAACCGATAGCGTTGACAAACCACGATGTCACCCGTGGCTCGGCATAACTAACTATGGAGGCATCGATGTCATTCATTTTCTCCAACATGGAGTTTCTCGAGAAGACACGTTTGCAAAAAGTCTCATCTCCGGCTCAGTTTCATGCACTTCCACATGTCCCGCTGTCTCTCTCCCTCCCTCTTGCTGTGTGGACGTCCCGGTCTTCTTGCAGTTTCCCCAATATGGGAAAGTTTCTCTTTCATCACAAACTGTTGCTAGGTGAAACCTCATTCCTCTCCTTCTTACGACTCACATGCCAGGCTTATTTTTTCCGTGTCATCGTTCATCGCCCTGAGCAGCAGTTCATCTCCTTCACTCCTTGTAGGTCTTTGGGCATCTGGTCCGGTTCACGATCCAGTCACCAGGCGCTCAGTTGAAACCCAGTCCTGTGCCTTTGGGTCTCTGCGTGGCACGGATGGGCTCAGTGATGCCCCGGCCCTCTGGACCCAGGCCCATCCCCGGGTTCCAGCCCATGCTCTGCAACATCCGACTCCCCATGTTGGAGTCGGGGATCGGAGACGCACTCTCCCCTACCACTCCTGAAACGAGAGGTCGCAGGTCAGAAACAAAGAACATATATTCCACCCTCCGTTAAGTTGCAGTTTACATCCATATCAGTCAAAAATGCAATCACATTATTTTATCCCTTTAGACATTATGCATATACGCAAGTTGTGAGGTCAGCGTGACCTTTGACCACTAAATTCCAATCAGTTCATCCTTGAGTCCGAGTGGACGTTTGTGTCAAATTTGAAGGAAAAAAATCCCTTCAGGCATTCCTGAGATATCATGTCCATGAAGACGGGACAGATGGGAGGTCACGGTGACCTTGAGCTTTGATCGCCAGAATCTAATCAGTTCACCCGTGTGTCCAAGTGAATGTCCGTGCCTGATCTTGGGAGATGTCCTCCAGGCGTTCCCGAAATATAAAGTACGGTAGAAAGGGATAAATGCAAGGTCACAGCGACCTTGAACTTTAACCGTCAAAATCTAATCAGTTCATCCGGATGTTTGTCCCAAATATGAAGAAATATAACGTTCACGAGAACGACAATCCCCAAAAATATGTACGCATCTAAAAATATAGCTCCAGGCGAGCAATTGTGAGGATTTGCTGAGTCGGCCCCTTTAATTCATTATAAATGGCCTGTGTCTGTGTTAGAAACATCCCCTTTGGCTCTAGGAACGTGTGATGGGCAGGTTTCTAATGTGAATAGTGGAATCAATATGAAAAATAACAAGTTGGTTGTTTTATTAATGTGCAATTCTGTTAAATGTTCAAGTCGTGAAGCAGAAGCCAGAGAGAGAGAAAGCAGGTTCCTATTGTCTCAAAACACATTCCATCCTCGTTCTTTCTGGAAGTTCATGGTGCAGCAATTGAAGCAAAGCCGCACGAGCATTTACACAAAGGAGGGGCAATGTTTTTTTTTTTTAAAGGGCGTGGCTTCAGAGTACATATTCATAATGAGCATTTTGACCTAACAGTAAAAGGCTTTGCTGCCCTGTCCTTCCTCCTACAAAAGCATCAACTGACCCAGAGGTAAAGAGAGTGGTTTGGGGGAGGGGGGGGTGATACACAAGTGTTACCGGCTAAGAGCTAATCCAGTGTCGCCGCTCTAAAAGCACGACCAGCCGGCTGACTCTTGTCCAAATTAAGCCCACGCCAAGGTTGAATAATGAGGTGGAGAGAGGGAGCAATATAAAGAGATGAAGGACTCTTGATTCCTTCTTTTAAAAATGCGTAGCGAAAGCCTTAATTGTTTGCACCTGTGTGTGTGTGTGTGTGTGTGTGTGTGTGTGTGTGTGTGTGTGTGTGTGTGTGTGTGTGTGTGTGTGTGTGTGTGTGCGTGTGTGTGCGTGAGACAGAAGGCAATGACGAAAGCAGGCCGGTGAACATACCGAGGCTCCAGCGAGAGGGGGGAGGGAACCGGGCGAGAAAGCCAGAGCCAAAAATACAATAAAAGGGGCAGTAGGTAAAAAGGACCAGATGGTGTGTTGGGCGGAGCTACGTTTGCATCCAATACCTGAGGGGGCGGCGGAGCCGAGGGGCGCTGCTTTTCGCCTCCGCTTGACATCCCCGGTACACAGAGAGCCGAGGTGCCCGCTGGTTTGTCTGCGAAGCCAGACAAGCGTGACAAAAATATGGGAGCGTTAGTTTGAGCTCCAACAACACTGGCGTGTCTTGAAAAAAAACAGCTTTAAACAAGGTGAAACCAGAGGGGGGGGGGGGGGGGGGGGAGTTTTGGTCGTAAATCACCGGCGTTCCGCTGCTGTTCTCACCTGCTGGCCGTTCTCACGGAGCAGCTTCTCCGATGCCCTCGGTCTGACCGCGGGTCCCAATGCAACTGGAGTGGCGGGGAAGGGAGAAGAAAAAAAAAGAGGAATAACTTGAGTTAATGCTGAAGCACTTTGTTATAAATATTTGGAATAAAACACGTCCGTCTTAAACACCGGCCACATAGGCCCTCGTATTGGATCAACATGTTTACTTTGCATTTGAGAGGGAATACGTTGGTAAAGAAACATGGCTCACCTGTCCGTGCTCTCTCCTCGAGCCCGAGCTAAACCAAGGCCTGTTGGAGATATAATGGTGTATAATAAGGCCCTCCAGTTCCCGCCAAGGCAGCGTTCCAGAGACAGAAACCAAACTGCTATTAATCACCACGTCTTGCTGTGGGTGAACAGTCGTCCATCACAGAAACTTTTACCCTTCTAGACTTTAACTTGGGAACCGTACTTGCATTTTTAACTGCAGAAACTGAGTTGCAGTCAAATACTTTAAATTTACTCGGTACAAATGTGGAACCGGAAATATGAAATTAATACAAATCGGTGCTCCGGTTTACTTTGCTTTCATATCGTCTCAATTCAAGTACATTTTCTATTACATGCTTTTATTTTATCAAACTCGGCAGTCTACAAACTATGCAAACAAAATCTGTTCTACATAACAATTCAATCTGAATTGATCCTAGAAGTAACTTCTAACACTTCATTTGAAATAAAATGCAACTAAAAGTGCTACAATCATAACAGCAGATTAAAAAGAAACTAGAATTACCGCCACGCAGTTGTATGCCTCTGACAACCAGTCATGTTGCAGTTACATCCTTGTCTGTCCAAAACATCAATTCATCATTAGCATTGCTATTAGACATCTGTACCAAACTGTCATAGTTATTATTAGCACATGAATTCTTGAAGCAACGGTGACCTTTGACCTGCAAAATATAATCAGTACAATCATGAGTCCAGGTGGATGTGTGGGGCAAAGATTTGTTCGTGAGATATCGCGTTAACGAGCACGGGACAGATGTGAGGTCACAGTGACCTTGACCTATACTAATCAAGACGTCCCTTTTGGCTCTGGTAACTCGTGATAGGCATGTTTTAAATGTGAATAGATTCATAAATCATGACGACAATTAAATTGTTCACTCATTTGTGATTATATCTGGTACTAACTCTATATGCAGGTCAGTAAAACGTGTTGCACTGAAGGGTCTCCTGTGCATCTCCACCCAGTATGGGCGGACAACGTGTAAACATGATGCCCTCTAACGTGTAAACATGATGCCTCGGCCCGCTGCTCTTACAAGGCCAACAGCATTAAAGTATGAACACGAAAAGACAACAAAAAAATCTGAATTGATGAGAGTTTTGAAAGAGGTGGGGACTCACTCATGAGGGTCCTGGGTTTGTCTACTCAGTCTGTCGTTGAAGCCTTGGCCGGAGCCGCCTGCCTGAGATACCTGCTGGTTTCCATGGAGACGACTCAGCCGGGCCTGGAACCCTGACAAACAGAGTACCGGTTCGTCACCTATTTACCTGAGGACATGATTATTAAATGAGGCCTGGTAAACAGTGAGGTGGCCACTAAGGATGAACCATATTCTGCAAGGTACTGGGATTTACGTTAAATAATTATCATGTGTGTATTATTTGCATTTATAAATCAGTATTTTTTTCTATTTAGTACTGTCACAGGTAGATCATATTTAATATACAAAACTTTATAGCCTAATGCTAAACATTGATATGTGTGTGGCCCCCTCTGGTCATAAGTGAGACTGCAACAACTAGTACATTGTAAAAATGTATGTGTGCCTCATCTCACCATACACACTCTAGAATTCTACTTTTTTTAAACTCAAATTGTACTTTTATCAGAGTGCTGTTTTTAGCTATATCATCTTTCTCTTTCCAGCCTACCTCTATGTGCTCCATGGCTCATGAGAGGGAAGGATCCGGTGAGGATGCTGTTGAAGACGGGGTCCCCGAGGTCCAGCTCCTCTGAGCCCGTCTCCCGCTCCCACCAAGGAATCACTCCGGCGATCCCGCTCGCCCCTCCGGACCCTGAAGCGGAGCCCGGCTCACCCTCGTAGAACCAGTCGCTCTGCTCGTCGTCGGCTGGAAGAGAGGATGAAAACGGGACCGACGTTTCACTTTACGGGAGTCATTTGGAAAGCCGTTCTGTCAAGTACTGATAAAGCAGCCTCTACTGTGGCGACACCTTTATAAAAAACACCTGATGTGGCATAAAAAAAAAAAGGCAGGAAATTGTGAAAACTTGCTCCCACTAGTGTTTACCTTGCCGTCCCTCGTCGTTGGTGTAGAGGCCTCCGTCGCTGCTGTTGCTGACGCTGCTGGTCTCACTGAGAAAGAAAGCGGAAGATGGAAACGCAAACCCTTTTTTAAATTAACAAGCAAAGATTTCTGAAATGTTATGTTGTCTAATCACAAATGGCCATAAAAGGACATCTGCTTAAAAAAACCTGCCTGAAATAGGTAAAATGTCAATGTAAGACAGAAAGTTCCTCAACACTAATTGAATAAGCTATTAACCTGACCAAAAATGATATGCCAGATATTGGTATGTTATTGTTATTGATACTCAATTTAACACACATTTATGTCAAAACTAAACAGTTTGTATGTTCGTCACACACACACACACACACACACACACACACACACACACCGGTATATAAAAGTCTACAGAAGCAGCAATAGGAGTTGCAACTTCTGGAAACATGGAGAGTATGAAAAAACAAAAGTTAAAACACTAACCACCTGTCACTCATGTCCTCATCCGAACCCTTCTGCTCCTCCAGCTCCATCTTGTCCTTCGACCCGTCCGTCGGAGAAGAAATGGGGTCCTCGCTCTCCACCACCACCCCTTCATCGGCAGCCTCCATCCCCAGCCTGTAGGGAGCGATTTTCCTCTTCTTCACCCTGTTCTTCCCTCCCCCGGGGCCCATCAGTCCACCCCCGCACACTTCCATGGCACCTCTGACGTTGCTAGGACCCAGCCGATGCTGCCTGGCACCACCGCGGGCTTTGGGAACGGGTGGCGGCCCGAGCATGGTACAGGAGGGGGGTTCTGGTTCGGCGGGTGGGTCCACGGCCATGCGTTTGACCTTACGGCGTCGCCTGAGGCTGCGCGTTCCCTCCGCAGACCCCAGGACGCCCAAGTCGTCCGGCCAAATCGGCCGCTTGCCTCGGCCGCCGTCGGCCGTCAGAAGGGTGCGGCGCTTGGGGCCGAGTTGCTCGTCCGAGTCGCTGTTGTCACGCGCGTGGCTGTTGGCAGCAGAGACACCCCCGGTGCTGGCCCGGTAGTCCTGCAACAAAGATCACAGTAAACATCAAGCCGTGATTCTGGTGCTACGTTTAGAAACGTACGGACTTCAAGACTAAATCCTGGCCGAAGCGTTACCTTGTGTTCCTCCACGCTGGACTCCGAGCCCTCGCTGAGGTGGCCCGGCTCCCAGGGCGGGTGCGCGTTGTCCGAGCGTCGCTTTCTGCCCCTCCGCTTCCGAGACTGCCTCTTCAGCAGGCAGCCCACGGCCAGCGCGTGGTCCCCTCCGTCGCCGTATCCACCGCGAGCGGCTTGCTCCGAGCTCTCCTCCAGCGCTGACACCAGGTCGTGGACCAGCTCGTCCATCGTCCGGCAGAAGTGCCTGAAGAGGAGGAAAAGAGAGGATTCAGGTTTACACATTTTAGGGATGCAATTTGGGGTTATTGTATTTATACGTGCAGGACAGCTGCTGGGATACTTGTTGGTATTGCAGGCCGTTAGAAAGTCTCTCTTTGCGTGCGAGAGAGAGAGACAGAGAGACAGAGAGAGAGAGAGAGAGAGAGAGCTGTGTTTCACCCTTTTTAACAACAAATATCACAAACTGTACCGTGGCGATTTCTAGTGTGTGTGTGTGTGTGTGTGTGTGTGTGTGTGTGTGTGTGTGTGTGTTTAGGAATAATTCGTACATTATAATTGGAAAGCACATTTACAAATGTCCTAAACGTGACGTTAGTTAGCTTAACGTCGGCAGTTGAGATGTACATGTTAGCCACAGAGCTAACTATTCTCTTTCTACACATTAATCCTTAAGTTGAACACAACATCCTCCGAGTTCATTGCTTATTACTTACGTTTAGAAATCTTCAGATGTCTGATTTAGGAGTTAGAGAGATGTAATGTCGTCTGCGTTACTCTTCTTGAGGCTAGTTAATAGCTTCACAAGCTAACTAGCTAGCGAATGTATTATCGCTATCCATCTTAAGTTAACTAACCAACCATCACAAAATAAAACCACTACGCGACCAACAGCCAAGACACGTAACAGTTAGCTTAACGACGGGAAAATAAACAAATGGAGAAACCCCGATGCTTTAGCTTTGCTAGCGAGCCGTTAGCAAAGCTAGCTTCGGCTCCGCAGCTAACACGAGAGGACGTGAAGAAGATGTGGACGTTTCGTCTCAGTGAGTTCAAAGACCGACTTACCAGCCGGTTCCCGCTTTGCCGATGGTTTGTAGATTAGCTGCACGGAACATTAAAGCCCCCGAATGCCAGATACCCGTTAATCAGAAACGAAGGACAGACGTGTGGCGTCACACAGCGCGGCCACCATCCCGAGGCGAGGGCGAGCGATCGGCGAGCAGGATCGATACCGACGAGAGGAGGACAGTGAACGCGGCCGGGGGTACTATGCTGCTTTCAAGCGCTGCGGGAAATTTGATATTTACGTTGTGACGCGAAATCATGGGCACGGTTGCACAGCTACATGCAGGGTTCGTACGGTCATGGAAAACCTGGAAAAGTCATGGAATTTTAAAATGGGAATTTCCAGGCCTGGAAAAATCATGGAAAAAACGTAAATCATAAAAGTTTGGGAAACGTCATGGACATTTGTTATAATCACATGTTCATTTAAACTGAGTTTAAAATAATTAATGTTTTTTTTTTAAAGAAAGACGCTCAAAATATAAACCGGCGTATGCTCTCAATAAGCAACATGTTCTAAATTGTATAGCTAAATAATAAATAACACATTAATAACGCAGTAATTATCCTCTTGTCGAGTCTGAAGTTCCAGGAAAGCTATAGCGTGGATCTTGAGGTTAATTATTTATTTATGTATTTATTAACCACAGAAATATAACCTGCACTTAGAGAAAAGTAATATAATTGTAACCGAAAGAAATGTAGTTGTACCAAAGACACATGAAGTTTAACAACCAAAGTAAATGTTGAAAAATCGGATTTTAAATGTATCAATGGAACGCAACATATAATCTGCATATGTTTACATGTTGACCACTAGAGGGCGATGGAGATGTTCTTATTGAAACGGCCGAGCAGCAGTAGAGGTCGACGCCTGGTTGAGGCCCAGCTGGCCAATCAAATGTATACCAAAGGTCACCTGTTAAAACGCATCATTGGCATATTAATTACGGTGGTCAGTGAAATATGTCCTGGTCACCGGGCAGACTTGGACTTCATCCCATGCGACAGGTGTCCTGATCTTCTTGAAATCTCCTTGACGGCACGACCGTGGTCAACTTGGGGTGGAACAGCAGCGAAATGCGTCACATCCGCTGGGTTAACTAATGACAATTGTAACACAGGCATGCGTTGGAAGGGGGTGGCTCCTTATCAACCTTGGCAATGCATAATCTAACGGTTTGATCAAGTATATGTGTGTATATAGGCCTCTTAGACCAACATTCTGATAAATAAACCTAACCCCCCCCCCTCCCTCCGGCCCCCTCCTCAAATGCCTTAGAAGTCAGAGGGTCTGGTGGACGATGACCACTCCAGGACAGTCTCAGGTTTCTGACCAAGGGGCCCAGGTACATTTAGAAAGACGAGGTCCACTTGCAGTCAGACACTTGACGTGCTCACAGAGAGAAGACGCAAGTTCAGGACAGGACTGGACCTGTGGAGTTTTTTTTAACACACACATCTGCTTAGGGGGAGCAACTGTCAGAAGCCTGCGGCTGGGATCAAACACATAATGGAATCATGACATCAGCAGAGGATGATGACGAGTTTGAAGAGGCCGTTGAGCGTTACACCTCGGAGACCACATGGGGCTGGGTAAAGTAGTTTGTAAAGTCATCTGCATGTGCACATCGTGATGAACACAATCAATGAATTGAGTAGGCAAAGGAATACACTTGCAAATGCATAAATGGAAAGAAATGCACAGAGAGAGAAGCGATATTACTGTAAATATATATTAGGATGATTGTGTACAGTATGTACATTGAGGATTACTATACATATATTGGATTTACACTGTAAGTGGCATATAGTTTGTATATATCTTAAAACTAATTGTGCATTCAAAACTAAATATATAACGGGTCCTGCTGGTTCTTATGACAGCAGAGACAGTGAGAACATGAATGTGTTTTTCAGTAATCAACCCCCCTCCAACCCCTCTGTAAGCCGATCTGTTTTGACTAAAACTCTGGAGGGAGAAGGAGGAACGTGTGAAAGGGGGGGAAGAGGAGTGGAGGGATGACCTACGTGGATGTGTGTGTGTGGGGGGTGGGGGGGTGGGGGATATCTCCCGGATATTTGTTTAAAATAGAAAGAAAACCCCTCATTATGTGAGGAAAACATTAGGAGGTATGGCAATTGTTGAATGTGTTGGTATATTAATTCTTACATTTAATCTGTGGAATTTTCTAAAATACCACAAGATCTTGGTTTGATTTTCGAAGGGAAAAAAAAATATTATAATAATCATCATCATCTTTTGTTGGGACCAAAACATCCTAAAAGTCATTTGGGGATTTCTTATATTTCTTTTTGAAAATACTCCCATTTTTAAATCTTACATAAATAAAAATCTAGTTCATCTCGTGTTTCTCTCACAGTCTGCAGCCGCAAGTCAACAAGGTTTTGCCCAAGAGGCTGTTCTGCACCCATAAGGTCTCTCATTAAGGACAAACTGTTGTTACCCTTTTAATCAATTTTCCTGAGGTTTACAGTTCCAGATGAGCCAATCAGAGACCTCCTTATATCCACTAAGCGTGTGAAAATACAGTGCAACAAATTTGTTACTTGTATTATTGCCGACTTCAGGCACGTTGTGAGGAGTTTGCGTGGAATCGTTATTTTGAACTTGATCATCAGCGTTTTGTAGCTCAAATGATGCACGACCAATCACTGTTTATCATTTCTGTCACACGGACTGGATTTATTATGATCTTCCTTATTCATGCTGCCGTCTCAGTGGCTCTCTCTGAGTTCTTTTTCCCTCCACATTATTTTTTCCTCATCGGATGCGAGGGTCCAAGGACAGAGGATGACTTATGTGATTGTGATATCAGGCTACTCAAATAAAATAAGATTGCCAAGTCCTCGGCTGGTGTGTGCCCAGAAGCTGATGTTTTCTCCTGCAGTTTAAAAGTCACTTTTTAATTTTTGGCAGATGAATAGAGCAAATAAATGTCTGCTCTACTACAGTGGGATTGATAGATTTATAGGAAGCTCATAGTGACATATCCGTCATAAATCCGCAGACCACAGCAGCCAATACACTCCTCCTCACAGAGAGGGTGAAGGATTTGGTGCAACACTAAATAAGGTCAAGCTAGAGGTCAGGGTCCATCTTAATGTTTTTTTTAAAAGTTAGAGTTAAGATATTAGAGGGGAATCAAAGCTCTCTTGAATAGTTTCTGAGTGGTTTAGATGCAGCGTCACGTGTCAGCTTGTTCTGCCGTAGCCTGACACCGGTCACAGCACTGAGCGAACATGAAACGGCCATCGTCTGCTGTTTGGTGTCCAGAGAGAATCCGCTGAGCTCAGCTCCTCCCGGCAACGCAACTCGTTCTTAGAAACATGTCCCGGGGCAGCTGAGAGGCTTGCATGTCCTTGTTTAATCTGAGCGTCTCTGACTGCTGTCTGTAGCAGAGTCAGATGGGCTATAACCGTATGTTGCACGCCTATAGTTATTACAGTGTTATTACTGTGTCTACAAATGTGACATTAAATGTCTCCGTCAGGATTCCAGTCACGTTTGTAAGCAAGTAACAGGAAGGTCTGAGGTGTTTGTGTGTTTTTATGATTTGGGGGGGGGGGTGGGGGGGTTGCTAAAGATGCTCATGGTGCATTCAGGGGGTCAATAAAGGGTCAAGTATTCTTCAAGTGGCTTTGTGCTGTGATGAATGAAATTGAACGGTAGACCGGCGCAGACGAGCAGAGCTTAAGAGAAAAATTGCTCACAGGAAAAGGCCTCAGTTTAAATATGATTTAATGACAAAATAAAGAGTGAACTATTCATGATAGTGCATGTTACATAACTTAGTATGCAGTAAAAGAAGCCACCGATCTATCCAGTCATTACACTGCTTAATGTCAGGTGAGGTTGCAGGTTGTCTAGAGAAGATCTCCCGCAACAAACTGTCCCTGAAGCTAAAGAACATGCAGGCGATGCAGAACATGCAGAACATGAGACGTAGTAAACCACTAAACACACACGTACCACCAGCCAGAGCAATCCAGGACGAAACCATTATAAACCACACGCACGCACGCACGCACACGCACGCACACACACACACACACACACACACACACACACACACACACACACACACACACACACACACGTGTGTTTGTGCTGGCTCTTGTTACAGAAGAGGGACATGTGAGGCTGTTGTAGAATGTAGCCTATTAAATATGTTGCTTTGTGGCTGTGTTTACACACACACACACACACACGCGTGTACCTTGGGTGGAGTCTATAACTCTGCATTATAAATATGTCAAGTGTGTATAATGCAGATGTTTCACCTCCTACGTGTCTCTAGTTCTATGTCTGGTTCTGCGAGTGTGTGACACCAGCAGTGAACCGCATCCTGCCCACACACCGCTCCTCCAAAGGGTCGGTCTGGTCCCGCTCCATCGCATGTGCTCTCACGCGGGCCTGTGATTGGCTGGAGGGATCACCTCACTGCTCGAGGCTGACTGGGTGACTTCAAACGCTGACGCAGGCGCCGCTCCTTCCCGCCGCGTGCTGGAGCTTCCCGCCTCTGCCGCGGGGTCCTCTCTTTGACGCCTCCGCCAGCTCCCTAACCGGTGACGTCACCGCGTCGCGAGGTTGCGCTACAATGTAACGCGTCCGTGTCCCGTTCTCACGTGAAAAAACACAACAAAAACAACCGTAAAGCACACGCGCGTTATAGTATTGTCGACGGTCACTTTGAGGAGGACCCTTTTGCACACGACCACCTCAAACATGTGTGTGCCGTCACACGCGCGAGGGCGAGGAGACTCGTGTGTTGCCACTGTGGCAGCGGAAACGATGCGTTTGGCAACTCAACAGCCGCACGCTGATTGGTCAGCGGGCGGGTTCCGATGGAGGTGACGTCATCCGCCGACCAGGCTCGTTGAGACAGACAGGGAGTGAAACAGAGGCGGTCAGAGGGGGAACTTAGTATCGCAATGACTTAAAGAGGCTGTTTTTCTTTTCTTTTGTTGTCGTTGTAACTAGTCGAGGTTTAGTCAAACACGCACGCGCCTCTCAGTCCGCAAATGGCTCTTCTGTAATGGGTTGTTGAGCTGTCATTCACCGCTGTGGGAACCTCTCCGTGTGTGCTTTTAACGGCTACCAGCACAGAAGGTATGATGCGGGTTTTTATAGTATGTTTGACTGCACCTGCATGTCTGATGGTAATTCAGGTTTTTAATTTAACAAGGTTGTTATGACCAACATCGCTTTACATCGACCCACTCATCAGTTATCATACATTACTAAAACAGGACGTTATGAGTCAGATCTACATGTGTGGGAATTTGTTTTTAAATGTCTTTAAATGTGTTAAGCTGTGTGAGTCACGTGTATTGATGAGTGTTCTTAATTACACATAATTCATCACGTACACCTTCCATTGTTTGGGCTCAAGAGTTAGGTGGAGCAAAGTTATGTTGAGAGGCATGTGAGTTATATATGTATATATAGTAACGTGGGACTGATGACATTTGGTGAAAATGAAAGTGTCTTTATTTGAAGCATCAGCCCTATTCTAGTCTGCAAAAGGAAAGATGCATAACTGCAGCTTGCGACCCAATTTAACTCGTGATCATACAGTTCAACACAATTAAGGCTTTTAGAAAAAATAGGATTCTGCAAAAGAATCAGTTAAGTTTCCATCCGCTCAGTGTTAAAACCAAGCAGTGCTGTCAATTGTTTTGAGTCGCTCTTCCTCTTTCTATTTCATCTGTTACACAAGATAATCTATTTTTGGACGGAGCTGTGCATGTAGTAGTGTTCACAGAGAAAAAGTCCCCTGCTTTAAAAATCAGCAGGGGACTTGCCAGCGGGCGCTGTAACTCAATGCCTCAGTGAAAGGTGGAATTAATAATTAAAGACGCATTTAAGGTCATCTGCATGAAGTATTTCAAGACTCTGGTATACTTATGGCACCTCGGATTCACCGGATGCTCTACAATTAGGGCTCCGGTTCTCCTGGTGAGGAGCCCGGTTCTCCTGGTCACATGCTCAAAGGTATTGGCATGGATTGGCATCCCTTTTTTGGGGGCTTCTGCCAACCGAGTCACGGTCAGACCCCCTTCTCTGTCTTGAGTCTTGACCGCCACGAATTAGATTCACCACGCGTGACCATTGTTGTGATCCCTCGCCTTCCACTATTTCTTACTGTGTTGCGATGATCAAACCAGGGGCAGTAGTGTACAGTGTGTGACCGGCTGCTCCGTAGCTGTCAATCAACATACTCGGACGGATGAGTTCGATCCCTTGATCGCGTCACGGTATTCTTTACCCTCGTAAAAAAAAAGCCTGTGACATCACCTCCGCTGATACACACCGATCTGACTTGTTTGCTGTCCTTTGACCTCCGTCGAATGGAAAACAGTCGGGTAGGATTTCCAGACTTAAGGTCAAAGTGGCATCATGTTCTTCCTACAGTATGTAGGCCAACGATTAATAAACGGGAACAAGCCTCCATGTCCTCCATCCATAGCCAGACCAGTCTTAATGCAGCTTAAAACACTTAAAATCGGTGTATTGGAATCACTTCCCCCCTGAGGTAGAGTTGTGCACCATCACACTCGATGCCGGTCCCTTTGTGGCACTTCGTGATCCCCCCCTATGAAGAAGCACATTTACACATTCTCAAATGGATATATTTGATCGCTTCAGCGCTAAGTAATCTCTTCCTTTCCCCTCCCGCAGACCCGTCAGACCATGAACTACGTGGGCCAGTTGGCCGGCCAGGTGTTCGTCCAGGTCAAAGAGCTGTACCGAGGCCTCAACCCCGCCACGCTCTCCGGCTGCATCGACGTCATCGTGGTGAGGCAGCCCGACGGATCCCTGCAGTGCTCGCCGTTCCACGTGCGCTTCGGCAAGATGGGCGTCCTCCGGTCCCGAGAGAAAGTGGTAAGGGCGACCGCCTCCGCCGTCACGTTGAGGGGCGCATGCAGCCTCTTTTCATGCTTTTAAACCCCTCCCGCTTCACCTTTTTTTCCCCCCTCTTTTCCCCCACGCTACTCAAGGTGGACATGGAGATCAACGGAGAGCCCGTGGATCTACACATGAAGCTCGGGGACAATGGAGAGGCCTTCTTTGTGCAGGAAACGGAAAATGATCAGGTCTGCATGGACGTGCATCTTGAGCAGGGAGTGGGTTCAAAGCGTAATACGATGCAGCTTTCGCTGAACACGATTCATCTGAAAACAATCAGTCTCCGCCCCCCCTGACCTCCCCCTTGTTTACAACCGAGAGGCGTCATCCAAACTGCCGCCCTGCTCCCAGGCCGTCTTACTGTATCGTAGTTGAACAAGGTCGTGCTGTGTGAACGGAGTTGCCCTGAGGACACAAATATTTGCCTTTCCGTCCCTTTCAGCGAGTGAGTGAGAGCTATAAGCAGCGTTTATTATTTTAGGCTTTCTGAAGTCTATTTAAAGCTGCAGGATCAATCTGGCAAAGAAGCACTAGTGCATGTTTGTGAATTAGATTGTAAGTATTAAGTTGAAAAGATGTAGTAAACAACTTAAATGTCTTTCTCTTTCTAAAAGTAATTTTACTTGAAATATTGTTATATTTACGAAGCCCTCGAGAGCCATAAAAAAGAAACCACTATGGGGGAAAAAAAACAGCTGTTATTCTTTTGAGTTCTTGGAAAGCATTTTGGTTTTCCCAGAATTGGGAGCCGCATGTGCTCGTGCACACGTGAGGATTTTGTGCAGCTGGAAGACGCAAACAAAGATGAAGGGGCTCCGGCACCAAAGAGGGAAGTGGGTAATTTATTTCCCCAGGAGTGGTGTCAGATTCCCAGGCCTGGAAGAGGAAGGAGGCGGACGGGGACGCCGAGAGGTCTTGGCACTGGGAATAGAAACACGAGGGCACAGTATTGTCAGACCACAAATCATACGCTTATATCTCACTTTTTCCTCCTTCTATATCTCTGTCTGTCACTCTCTCTCTCTCTCTGTCTGTCTCTCTCTCTTTCTCTGTGTCAGCACACACACATAAACATTTACACTCCCCTCGCGCTGGCAACTAGATTCTCTTGGAAAGTATTTGATCGTTTCCGAGAAGGAAAACAAAACGGAGGAACAGAGCCTGTTTTGGACGGCCGTTGGGTTTCCTGGCGGAAGGTTTTCCTCAGCGGCTGCAAACAGTTCGGCAGTGATTGCACAATTGTGCTTTTTGACGACAACTGTGCAAAAACTCGGGTCGTGTTTTTCTGCTTACATTAGATTGTTAGGGCGGCTGACAGAGAAGATATTTTGGATGTAGTACACATCCCGCTCTCTGTGCTTCCACCGTTGCAGCAGATTGTCCCTTTCTGGTTTCTCTGCATTGGCTCCAAATAAAAGGTTGTTTGTGTTGCTCAACAATTCATTTGAATACAAATATAATCAGGATTTAAGATAAGATTAGATAAGATAATCCTTTATTAGTCCCACAGTGGGGACATTTCAGGATCACAGCAGCGGGTGCACATGAGAGCATTCATAAAAAATAAAAGATTAAAATAAAACACAATACTAAATACTAATACTAAAATACTAAATATACAGAGGAAAGAAAATATTTACACAAGGCAGTGACCAAAGTGGATTTCCAGCAGGTTAAAGTGTCCAGGAAAATAAAGTGCTGAGTTTGCCAAGATCAAATAAATTAAATAAATGCAGTTTCACTTCAATACTTTTGTGGATGTGGAGTGTTTTAAATTTAATTTAAAAGCTTATTTGACTCTGATTTGATCCGGTTCCCCACAGGAAGTGGTGCCCTCCTACCTGGCCACCTCCCCCATCCTGTCGGACGGGCCGCCCGTACAGACCCTGGGCTCCGCCGGCTGCATGGGCGAGACCGGCGGTGGGACGGTGACGATGATGATGAAGAAGAGGAGGAAGAGGAGACGGAAGGCGCGGGCCGACAGCGTGAGGAGGGAGGAGAGCGGCGAGTACTCCGAGGACGAGGACATGTTCACCATCGACATCAGCTCGGACGATATGGCGGACGGCAACAGGTGAGAAGGAGGGCGGAGAGGGAGAAAAGGTCAAGGGTGCGAAGGAGGAGGAGAAAGAGGAATAAAGAAAGAAAGAGGAAGTACATGTGGGGGGTGCAAGCAAAGAGGAAGAGAAACACACGAGACAGAACAAGGTGGGGAGGGGAGGGGGGGGGCAGTGAGGCAAGGAAGATAACAAGGATAATACATCACTGAGATGAGCAGCTGTAACACAATTGGAGAATATACAGATCACACACACACACACACACACACACACACTGATAAGACAAAAAAAGAAGGAAGCCGCTTTCTCCTAAAAGGAGGAAATCTGTGTGTTCCTGTTCAATGTGCGTCCAGAACGCCCAGCATGCGCCTCGGCCTCCGGTCCAATCTAAAACAGGCCGCAGCTCCGGGAGCCGTGTCGTACTGTATGTGACGAAGAGGGAAGGGATTTATTTAGATCCCTGCGCATGTGTGTGTGTTGGGAGACGTCGCATGTGAACATCTGGCTCGTCTCTCCTGCACACGAGAAATGTATTTAAAAGTGGTCGCATGTGTCGTGTGAACATATTATTATAATGCTTTGTTACCAAAGGGGACAGTCTACCTCAGACACGTTCTGTTGCCTGTCTGGTTGAATTGCTTGCTTCAGGTATTTTCATGTTCACTGAGCATAAGTCCAACGTACAGTCCAGACGCACACTTGTGTTGCGAGTGTGTGCACAGAGCGACAACGTCCGCCGCGGTCTCTGTAGAATAGAATAGAATAGAATAGAAATATAATTTATTAATCCCCAAGGGGAAATTTGTCGATACAGTAGCACCAATAAACTAAACCCACGAGAATAAAATCTAAATAAAAGAAAGAGAGAAAGAAAGAAAGAAAGAAAGAAACAGTGACTGTGCATAAAGTACACAAAGTGAAATATAAAATACAAAATAAAAAAAAAAAAAAAAAAAAAAAAATATATATATATATATATATATATATATATATATATATATATATACACAACATATATGCAAATACAGCAGTGCAAAATTAAATACAAATCTGTGGGTGAAAAGGGAAATTAAATTATAGACCTTGAATAAAAATAAACGTTATGTTGCAGAGGCATGCTGTCCGTAGACGTGCTGAACATCCTGTCTTTGTGTGTGCTTCAGGACTCGGGACGTCCTCAGAGACGAGACGACGGTCGTCTCTTTCAAACAGACCGGCGTCTACACCCGTTCGGATGGGGATTGGAGCCCGATCCAGAGGTGCTCCGCGCCCTCGCGTGACCCGTTAGAGCTCCGTGTTATTATCCGGGAAGGCCCGGCTCCGTAACTCCGCTCTACGCTCTGCTCCTCTCTCAGCCCTGGAAACTCTCGGCCCACCTCCCCCAAGAGCGACTCGGAGCTCCTGACCAAGCCGTCGGACGCACGCAATCAGAACCCGGCCATGCTGTGGGCGTGGGGCGAGCTGCCGCAGGCCGCCACGGTGACCAACAGAGTCCACCACACACACACACACACACACACACACACACACACACAGCTCGAAATGTACTCGCAGTAGTATTTTGGTGCGTTTGTGTTCGTCTGGTTGCCATGGTTTTCATATTTTCGTGGTCCTCCCTTCTTTTCTAGCCGTCCTTCCTCCCGGTGAAAGCCGCCCCTCCCCCGGTGTGCCCGCTGTCCATCCCCGTGTCTGGAAGCACACACTTCCGCGTGATAAAGCGTCCGTCGTCCTGCTCGGAGATATCGGCGCTCCGGCTGCTGACGCCGGAGGAGACGGGCGAGGACGCGGCGGGGGGGGAGGAGTCAGCTGGAGGCGTAGCGGCCCGGACGACGTCCGACACGGAGGAGGCAACGTCGGCTCCGCCGGGCAAGACGGACTCTCCGTCCAAGAGGCACGGTAAGGTCAAAGGTCAACGGCACAACACGAGATCCGTTGCAGGTTTTCAGCCGTCAGTCGTACGCATTTCTCTTTCTGTGTCAGTTTATAATCCCACATTTTAACGCTCTTTATAAATATAATCAGTTGCTCAAAATAAGCAAGGTAATGAGGGAAACCTTTTTTTCTTCATATTTTCTGGTTTCACCACAATCTGATGCAGTTAGGGAGAGCTGCAGCAAAAACAACAACAAGATGGCCTGAAGAAAACCAGACTTTATTGAGTTTTGTGGTGAAATAGTATCTTTGCGATAAAATTCTCCTCACTGCCGACATTAACGTTGAAGAATATTAAAACTACGTCACAAAAAATATTTAGAAACCGCTTTTTTCACGGTGTTGAGATGATTATTAAGTTTGACTCAATCATTAGCTGTAAAAAATTATTTCCTCATGGATGAACTCGGGAGGAAAGCAAACACAACTAGGACGAGCACTCGGTAGAGCGCATACCTTCGCCTCATACCTTTTCATGACCTTGACCTTGACCTTTGACCAGATCGATCCCAAAATCTAATCAAATGGTCCCCGGATAATAACCAATCATCCCACCAAACTTCATGCGATTTGGTTTAATACTTTTTTAGTTATGCGAATAACACGCATACAAATAAATAAATAAATAAATACACAGCGATCAAAACATAACCTTCCATAATCTCTCCGTTGCAGACAAGAGAAGCCGCCACCTCGGCGCCGATGGAATTTACCTGGATGACATCATAGAGCTCCAGCCTGAAGTGGCTGCGCTTTATTTCCCCAAGAGGTACGACACGCGTGTGTGTCGCGGGCGCCGGTCAAGTCGTAACCCATCGACGTGGCCGAGCCTTAACGCCCCTCCTCCTCCTCCTCCTCCTCCTCCTCCTCCTCCTCCTCCTCCCTCGTAGCGACGGCGGCGGCGCGGCGATGAGGAGCATCTCGGACCCGGGTCTCCACAGCGGCAGTCTGTCCCTGCAGTCGGTCAGCTCCGGAGGAGACAGCGGCGTGGACAGCTACTGCGACCACATGGCCGACATGCCGTCCATCGCCATCTCTTTGTGCGGCGGGCTCAACGACATCCGGGAGATCACTAAAGGTAAGGCGAGGACGCGGCGAGGACGCGGCGAGGACGCGGCGCAGACCTCGCCCTCCTTCTGTGCAGATGGACTGACCCGAGAGCCGTGTCTCCTCACAGAGATGTTCCACGAGAAGCTCATCTCCTACCAGCAGTTTTCGGAGAACCCCTCCATCATCGACGACCCCAACTTAGTCGTGAAGATCGGCTCCAAGTAAGACACATTCCGCCGTTTTGTAATCCACTGCATGCGTTATGGATTTAGCCGTCACACATTTCTGTGACGCTGACGATGTATTTTTTTTTTTTATGCGGTTATGAAATTGATAAAAATACATGTGGTGTCTCCCTCAGATACTATAATTGGAGCTCTGCGGCTCCCCTTATGCTGGCCATGCAAGCCTTTCAGAAACCGCTGCCAAAGGTGCGAAAATGATACACGGCACTAAACATGAACACCACTCCCCCTGTTGGCGGCAGTTGGTACTGCAGCCTGTATGACTATGTACACCTTCTACTTCTACCCATCCGACATGCGTTTTGCCGCATAGCACCCGTTATCGTGTTCTTTATGTCATGTGACAAACATCCAGTGAATCTGTTCTACTTAACCCCCCCCCACCACCACGTTGTTTGACCCCTTCCTCACGTTTCCTTCCCTTTCTCCATCTTCTTCATTCCTTGTCCTCTATCAATCCTTCCACTCACCGCCCACCCATACATACCCATTTCTTTTTTAAGTGTGTTTTTTTTTACGGTGTTGATTTTCGCCGCGGCTGTGTGTGCTCCGCCTTTAGGCTGCGGTGGAGAACATCATGAAGGAGAAGATGCCCAAGAAAGGAGGGCGCTGGTGGTTCTCCTGGCGCGGCAGAAACAGCAGCAGCAAATCGGTGATTGCTCCTCGCCTCGCCGACAACGCGTCTTTTTGTGAGATTCCAGCTAAACGAGCGGACGGGAATTAAACCCACGCCGTATTCTCCCGTCTCTGCAGGATTCGGTCTCGGAGCGCGGG
This sequence comes from Liparis tanakae, assembly GCA_036178185.1. NCBI lineage: Eukaryota > Metazoa > Chordata > Actinopteri > Perciformes > Liparidae > Liparis > Liparis tanakae. The sequence goes on along the minus strand of CM070101.1, from coordinate 15,289,500 downwards.
GGCGGTGGTTATGCTGAGCAGGCCGGCGAGATGTCAAGCAGGTGAGGAACCCTCAAAACGGTCCCGAGCGATGGAAGAGCCTCGGCCGCCGTGCTGCGAACATCCTCTAACACACTGTCGTCCCGCCTGGCGGCAGACGCAAAGAGGAGTCGTCCTCCAGCGACGAAGACCACAGGGAAGCCATGCAGAGCTCTCCCGCCATCCAATCAGAGCCCGGGCCCACACTAGGAGGCGTGTCTTATAAGAAGACACTCCGACTCACATCAGAGCAGCTGGTGAGGACTTATTTTGAATGGTTCTACTTATCGTAGTCTTTTTTACCATCATTATATATATCTTTCTTAATCTCTCTCTCTCTCTCTCTCTCTCTCTCTCTCTCACACACTCACACACACACAGCTGTCCCTCAAGCTGCAGGACGGCCCTAACGATGCTGTGTTTAGCGTGACCACTCAGTACCAGGGAACCTGTCGCTGTCAGGGTACCATCTACCTCTGGAACTGGGATGACAAGATCATCATCTCTGACATAGATGGAACCATCACCAGGTGGGAGTCGTACATGGAAACACATATATATATATATATATATATATATATATATATATATATATATATATATACTACTACTGTTCAAAAGTTTGGAGTCACTTAGAAATGTCTTTATTTTTCAAAGAAAAGCATGTTTTTTTGAATGAAGATAACATAACATTATTAAGAAATGCACTCTATACATTATTAATGTGGTAAATGACTAATCTAGGTTGAAAAAAATTAATATCTGCACGGTTGTATAGAGGCCCATCTCCAGTGTTCTAATGGCACATTGTGTTATCGCCTTAGAAGACTAACGGAGGGTTAGAATTTTAGAAAACCCTTTTGTTATGTTGGCACAGCTGAAAACAGTTATGCTGGTCAGAGAAGCTTTTCAACTGGTCTTCCTTTTGAGCTTGAAGTCTGAAGAACACAATTCATATTTAAAATAAAAATCATTATTTCTAACCTCGTCAATGTATTTACTATATTTTCTATTCATTTTGCAATTCATTGGATAAATAAAAGTGAGTTTCCATGGAAAACACAAAATTGTCTTGTTTGGTGACCACAAACATTTGAACGGTAGTGTATATTAATTACTGTGTGTTTGTCTTCAGGTCGGACACATTGGGTCATATCCTGCCCACTCTGGGGAAAGACTGGACCCACCAGGGCATCGCACACCTCTACCACAAAGTCAGCCAGTAAGCACCAACTAGTTTCAATTAAAGCAAAACACCGAAAGGCAAACATCGCTTGAAAGATTTGTCGTTATCGACGCTCATGCTCGTTCTCGCTTCTCGTCAGAAATGGCTACAAGTTCCTGTACTGTTCGGCGCGAGCCATCGGCATGGCCGACATGACCAGAGGTTACCTCCACTGGGTCAACGAGAGAGGCACCATGCTTCCGATAGGCCCCGTCCTCCTCAGCCCCAGCAGCCTCTTTTCAGCCCTGCACAGGTCTGTCACACACACACACACACACACACACACACACACACACACACAAAATACTCTACAAAACTCAAAATGAACACTCAAGAAGATGCAGGAGACAACTTTATCATTATTGTCTACGTGTGTGTATGTGTGTGACAGGGAGGTGATCGAGAAGAAACCAGAGAAATTCAAGGTGGAGTGTCTCAATGATATCAAGAACCTCTTCTACCCCAACACAGAGCCGTTCTACGCAGCGTTTGGGAACCGACCGACGGTACGCTCACGTTACATAAAGTACCCCGTGTCAATTAATGGTTATTACTGGTGTATAACATCCATCTGGATTCTAAAGCCATTCGTGCTGTACATTCTTACATAAATGCATGTTACTTTTACAAAGTTGAATGCTCTTTTCTGTATTTTTTAGGATGTATATTCCTATAAAGAAGTGGGAGTGCCACTGAACCGGATTTTTACCGTCAACCCGAAAGGCGAGCTTGTGCAGGAGCACGCCAAGACCAACATCTCATCGTAAGTCCGGCGTCCATTTCCCGCGCCGTAGTCCACGAACTTCTCTTTCAACGTGTCCGACTGTGGCCTTCTCCTCTCCGCAGGTACGTCCGCCTGGGTGAGGTGGTGGACCACGTGTTTCCTCTGAAGATGAGAGCCTCATCCTCGGCCTTCCCTTGCTCAGACACCTACAGCCACTTCACCTACTGGAGGCAGCAGCTCCCCCGGGTGGACCATGCGGGTACTACACCTCCACAGACTCCCCTCCCCAGCAGCTGACTGCTAGCAGGCGGAGCACTGGCAGGTGTGATGGTCACATGTGTGTGATAGGAATTATGTATTTTTTTTGGGATGTAGTAGAAGAAGATGGAGCCCTTTGAGGGCACGGCAGAGAGCAACTTAAGTCGCTTAATCTGCTGTGAGTATTTCAAACGCACAAGATGGATACAAGAGCACTTTTATTAAAAGATGGCCTTTGGACTATCTGTATGTAAATGATTAATAATTATAATTTATTCAGGCAGCTTAGCACATGTGATATGTTTTGAGTGCGTGTTGAGGTTATTTCGGTAGCTCGACTTTTAAAGCTATTTATGCAGACAGTTGCATACTGTATTTCTCAGACGGTACATCTATGTTCAGAAGAGCGTCTTCCTCGATGGAGAATTTATTTCCTTACTCTGAACTTTTTCAGTCGAGACTCTTACAGATCCTCATTCAGCATGAAGTTGCGTATATATATAAAACATATTTTACTTGAGAGCAACATATGTGTACATTATTATTTTTTTTTTCTGTATTATTTACATAGTATGTTACATAAAATGTATCACACAGCACAATTAATACGTTGTCGTCTAAGCAGCGGGATATTTTTGAACAAAGTCTACATTGTAAAGACGTTGTTGAATGAATATTTATTGTTGAGACAAAGTAATCCGACCGGAGAACAGAAAGCACATTTTAAATGGTCAAAATAATCATGGGTTTCCATTGGAGTGTCTGAGAGATTTTTATTTTTCTATTGAAATCACAGAGTGTTTATATTGTCTTCTTAAAATGAATTTAGCCGGTTAGAGTTCGTACGACGTGACTGGTAGGTGTTAAGCTCTCTCAGATCTATGCTTGTTTCCATACATGCCGTGAGCTATATTTTGTTATTTCATCCGGTTACGTTGACTGATGTAACATTCTGGCATTATACGTCACCCATTGGCTCTTTCACTGCTGCCATTCCCTTATAACGTCTCCCTCATCAGACAGCTGAGAGAGCACAGCAGGCAACAATATTAAAAGTCTTTCTTTTGTATAACACCACAGCCAACCTGAGGTCATATGCAGTCGTATGCAGGAGCTGCGGTCATGACAACCTCCCTAATGTATCAATGTTTTCACTGTGAACCACCCGAACAGTAGCTTCATGTTCAGTAAGCGTATAGTTTATGAAAGAGCATATAATGCTGTATGATTCTTTCCATGAAAGAGCTCAAATCGCCTGAAAGCGTATTAACTTTGCCAAACCGTGAACACAATATAATCAATAATTTGTTCATTTATTCCCTCCACTCCTTCCCTCGACCAGTTCACTGTTATGTTTGTGTAAGCAAAGTCAATAAAAAATGCTTTGATACCAGCGAGTGTGGGTAAATAATTCAGCATCGCAACTCTGCATTCAACTGGAGAAGAAATATTAATAAAAAATAGTAATATCACACTGTGAAAAGTAAAAGTGCAAGTGTGTTTCTATGATATGTGATGTTTTGGGATAAATGCTACATTAATGTGTTGCATTATTTTGTTAGAGATGTTTAATGTGTATATACTGTTGGGTAGTTTAATATACAGCAATGCATCATATTCTATAATGTAAAAAAAAAAGTTCTGTTCCATGAGTAAAAAAAGTAACTAGATAGATAGATTGATATGTCCATTTATTATGTATATATATATATATATATATATATATATATATATATATATATATATATATATATATATAAATACGTTTTATTTATTTATAGATATGCTTGTTCAGATACTTGCATGGTGCACAATAGTGTGGGGTCTTTGAAGAGCAACGGGCTGGGGGAGGAGTTTCCCAAACCCAGCGAGCCCATTGGCTGCGGCCCCCGTGGGGCCGCTGGCCGCTGCGCAGGGGCCGAAGGGACCTTTCAAGTGGCGGAGGACAGACACCTGCGAGGAGGACTGCGTGTCCCCGAGAAGCATGACGACGAGCACGGTAAGAGAGCCGCCACCGGAAACCTGTCGGTTTAACACCCGCTGCATCCTCCGTGGACCGGCTGCTCGCGAGCTTAGTCGGGCTCCGAAAGTTCACAAGACTTAAAGTGTGCAGGGAGTGAGGCGAGTATGATATCTGTGCTGAGTGCTGACACTTATTGTAACGCACAGTTGTGTAACGTTGCTCAATGTGTGGCCCCCGGCCAGCTGAGGGGCTCATAGTACAACACCGAGCTGATAAGGGGTCGGTGAGTTCGGTTGATAGATAACAGTCCTATACACCGGCTGCTTTTGTTTTAAGATCTCCTTCAGACACGTCTTTATATGTTTTAAAACATATATGACATCATCTGTTTGGGATAATAATTGTGTGTTTTAATGATGTTTATTTAAAAGAAAAATGACATCTATAGACCCTATCTCTCATTGAAAAATCCTTAGTGTGTGTGTGTGTGTGTGTGTGTGTGTGTGTGTGTGTGTGTGTGTGTGTGTGTGTGTGTGTGTGTGTGTGTGTGTGGTGTGCTGGAGGTTAAAAGTTGTCACTTCACACTTCTTATACATTCCATATTGGACCACGGTTGGCCTCTAAGTTGTGACGTCACACAAGCATGGCTGCATGTGTTCCTCAGATTTAATGGGACCACAAACAGTTTTCTAGTTTCAAACATGCACAATTCACACTTGAGGTCAAACCTCTGAATGGCTTGATGATGAGCACATCACATTTTGGAGCAGAAGGGGGAGGGGGGGGGGGGCGTTACATTTAAAGGGCCACGACCTAGCTGCATGCATTGCATCTCTTTATGTGTGTTTGTGTTGGCCCGGCCTTCACTGCTGTTTTTACAACCTCTAAAACATTTGTGTGTGATAGATGTTTATTTAATAGAGGGGTTGAAACGTTAGTTTAACTATTTGCTCCCTCAGCAGCCAGTAACCTCCTAAAAAGTGTATGTTGTTGTCCTCTCACATACACGAGTCACATTAGGTGTCTAAATGAAAAGTGTCAAACGTCAAACCTAAATTTCCCGCGACGGCGTTTTCCTCCAAGTGTCAGGATCCGGGCGGAGCCGGCCCGGAGGGGTTCGTGGACATACTGGAGGCTCGGAGGCTCGGCAGTGACCTCGGCCATGCCCTCAGGACCTTCAGCCCCAGCCCTTACCAAGGGGGCCCGTCCTGCTCGGCGGCCGACCTCCCCAAAATCGTGCTGGAGTCCCAGTATCTACGCTACGTGTTCAAGGAGGTGGGACGCTGTCATGTGAAAAAAGACGTTTCTTACACTATTAGTTCAGTCGGGTTTTTTACCCTGCGTTCCCCCCCCTCATCATCAGATCACCGCGGAGACCGGGTGCTCGCTGGAGGAGGTGAGAGAGGACGCGTCTGTGATTCTGGAGGAAATGTCTCAGAACCTGCAGCTGGGCTTCATCCGGCTGATGGGCTACGTCTTCTCCAAAGTGTTCAAGAGACTCTTCACCAGCATCAACGTCAACACGGAGGGACTCAACGCGGTCAGGACACTACACAATGTACACTACACACTGTACAGTAGATCTGATCTCATCCACATTGTATTTGTCTGCCATGCTCAACATGAGGTAAGTGAGACACTGTGGTTATTAGTTTTAATCTTGTGGGCGATCTTATCTCTTTCATGGCTCGTAAATGCGACGTCAGAGAATAACCTCGTACTCTGTAATCTCATTTTGTAGTTAATGTGTTGAATATTAACACCACCCGCACGCACCTCCACTACCCATATTATTTGACAACTTTAACTTTACTCATTTCAAACACAATTTTCTCATGTTTTTTTGGGTAGTGAGGAAATTACAAAATTAGTGAGGAAATAATTAATTGGTCCATGTATTGAGGGAGAAAGTTGTAATTGTTAATTTAAACATTACGTTGACTAAAAGGTCTTGTTTTTGCCTCAGGCTCATATTGTAACTATAAGTCTCTGACAACATTATGACCAAGACCCTTTGCTGAAATACTCGAGCCATTTTTCTGAAATTGTTGTCCTCATACGTCAACTAGACACAAAAACATGGGAAAAACCCAAAGAGAGTTGGTTCAGAAGATTGTAATCCGTCTCTATGTTAGTAATCTTTTGCCACATTCTTACCAGAAATATTCACAATACAATGTTTAATCATATTTACATATGTTTGGATTAGAGTAGATCAGGGGTCACCAACCTTTTTGAGACCGAGGGCTACTTCAAGGGTACAAAATAATCCGAAGGGCTACTTGTTTTATATAAACTTCCCAAAGAACTAATTTGCCTGAATCACCTTTTTAATAATGAGCTGCCACACGACATCCTCGTGATTTAATGAAACCTAAAGCTTTTATAACTACGGTACTTTGATTGTTCTGCCCAACATTCTGATGAAGAACATTAATTGTGCCGAGGGAACACAGTAATACTAAAGATGTTCAGAACAATAGGTCCTCTGCCCCACTGTCAGTGTTCAGGCCCTCATATTAATAAGCAGAGGGCCTTTTGCGCGCCGCATCTTCTTTTAAAGCCCTGGATCCATTGTTGGAGACACAATTTCAAATTCAAAGGGATATTTTATCACGATGACTCTGAAATTCTGCTCTTTTGGACTCCATCACTGAGAACACTATGAACTAGTTCAGTGTCTAATTTACCATTCAATGGAAAACAATATGACACTCATTAACAACTATGACACTCTGTAACTACCTGGATTTACAGGTCACTTGGTGCATCGTTTACTTCAAGATAAACTCATTGGCTGTCATCCTGGCTCTTTGAGAGATGCTCCTTGCAGAGTGAGAAAGCCAGCGGAGCAGCCTCCCCCAGGTCCTAGTGCCCGGAGATTATTATTATATATATAATATATATACAGTATATATTAAATATATACATATATATATATTCATATATACAAACATATATATATACATATATTTACAAACATATATATATACAAATATACAAAATATATACAATATATATATATATATATATATATATACAAACAGTTAATGTGTCAATAATCATAGTCCTAACATTTTATATAAATACATATTTATATAAATATATATATAAATATACATAAATATATATAAATAAATATATATTTATAAAAAAAAATATATATATATATATATATATGTACATATATATATACAGTGTCTAGGGACATTAGCCAAATAAATAATTAACGTTGTTTACAAGTTAATGTTAGTTAATATGTCAATAATTATAGTCATATATATATATATATATATATATATATATATATATATATATATATATATATATATATATATATGAAAAAGAGCAGTTATTTCCTCAGAAGGGTTCAAAGCCGAGCGACTGAGACTGTGTTTCTCTGTGTTCTGTCCCATGCAGCTCCAACAAGCCATTCAGGAGACGCCTGTGATCCTGCTGCCCAATCACAGGAGCTACGTGGACTTCCTGGTCATCTCCTACATCATGTTCACCTACGACATCCCGGTGCCTGTTATTGCTGCGGGAATTCGCAAGTATCTATTTTGATTACAGCAGCCGAATATAATATTCAATAAAGAGTTGCATCACAACACCCCTGCTGGTCGTGAACATGTGCATGATGCTCTCTCTCTCTTTCTCGTACTCTCTCTCTCTCCACCGTAAAGCTCTGGCAGGGATGAAGATCGTCGGAGCGATAATTCGTCGCTCGGGAGCTTTCTTTATCCGACGCGCCATCGGGTCGGACAAACTGTACTGGGCCGTGCTGTCCGAGTACGTCAGAACCATCATCAAAGTGAGACTCAATCAGCCACACCCGATTCAATCAATTTCAGTAACATCTGTTTCCAGCTGCTGTATTTGTCTGTAACGAGTGTTTCCAACCTGGTGTTCCCTGTAGAAAGGTTTTGCGCCTCTGGAGTTTTACGTGGAAGGCCTGCGCAGCCGCACGCTGAAGTCCCTGATGCCCAAGCTAGGTAAGTGTCACGTCAGCACTTTGTGTGGTCCGGGGTGAGAGGGCGTCTCCATCAGGAAGACTTGTCTCGATGATAGACTTACAAATGAGAACAGTTTGGCTTGTCTCCACTCGTCTCCGCAGACCAGTCCGTCTCAAACAATTTGACTTCTTTTGTTTAACGTTTTATTATTTTTTTATGTCATTGTGTGCAGGAGTAGATATTGTCTGCAGCTGTGTGCTACAGTCAGAAATACACGAGAGCAGAGGGTAAAACTGCCACTAAGAAATATAATGTTGCCCCTGACGTCACTCGGAGAGGGGAAACAAATGCCCCCATGAGTTCAATAATTTTCTAGCATTTATTTGTTATTCTTTGTTGTGTGTGTCCTGTCTGTATTGCCTGTACTAGGTACACAAAGAAATCGATAAATATAATGTTTTATTGTAAAAAACAAAGAAATAAGTTATAATTGTTAAATGTTTAAATAAATAACCATAAAGAAATAAGAATACAATTTAATATGATTTTCTGTTTTTGTTTAAAAAAAATCTAAGAAAACACTTTGCATCTGTAGACTATTGTCTAATAGTCTAATTATTGCCATGTTTATGACAATTGCTTATATACTGTAAACTCAAATAAGTATATTTATTATTTTTGAACAAAGCTTAAATGTTATTTCACAAGTTTTAAAAAGTGGCTCCAATTTCCTTTTTAATTGCCCCTGAATTTCCATCAGTGGGGGCAAAAATTACCCCCTAAAGAATATGTAAAGTCCTACCCTGTCTACAGTGTATATAGAGGTTGATCTAAAGGCTGAATTGTTTACATTGTACAATTACATTCATGCATTTCCCTATTGAAGAAAGGACCCAGCTCTGAAGTATTTGCACGTGTCCCTGCAGGTATGATGCACATGGTGATGGAGCCCTACTTTAAAGGGGAGGTGTACGACATCCAACTGGTCCCCATCAGCATCAGCTACGACCGAGTGCTGGAGGAGTCGCTGCTCACCCACGAGTTACTGGGCGTCCCCAAACCCAAAGAAAGCACCACGGTACGTCCTCGGCCCGAGAAGCCACGCCTCCTTCCAGCATTCACTGCGAGCTAATCGTGAAAGACGAACTGCCCCATTAGGCCCGCCGCTCCCTGAAACGTGTGTCCCACCTCGGTGACTCACGAGTGCAGGTCTGAAGGGTGCATGAATACGTCTGATTACTTCCTGCTCGGGGTTCACTCCCAGTCTGGCTCTTTTTCTCCTCAGGCTCTGCTGAAGGCCAGCAAAGTGCTCCAGGACGATTACGGCGTCATGCATGTGAACTTCTGCCGCCCCATGTCCGTCCGACGTTTGTGTCGGGGCAAGATAGACCTCCGCCAGTACCACCTCACACCTAGGTAGGACATAAGAGTCCTTCCAAGTAGTTTATAATAGGATTTAGTGTTAAATAAAAAAACCAAAAAAAACAATCAAAGTGTCCGATTTTGCTCAATCTAAACTCCTCTTTTACGTCAGAAATATTACCAAAGGACATCTCCCTGTGGTCATGCAGCTCCCCCCATTCGTTCTGCCCCCTCCTCCCTCCCTCCCTCCCTCCTTCCCTCCCTTTCACATCCCTTCACAGAGATCTTCCTCAGAAGCCCAGCGCCGAGGCTCAGGCCTGCGTGAGCTGGCTGGCTCACCTGACGGTCCGCATCCAGGAGGAGGGCTCTCTGGTCAGCCCGTGGTCTCTGATGGCCTGCCTGTTGCTGCAGGCTCCGCCCGCCGTGTTGACCGAGCGGGGCGTGCCGTGGCGTCAGCTCACGGAAAAAACCCTCTGGCTCCGGAAGCTGGCGCTGGACTTCGGGGCGCGCCTGCACTGGCCCGGTGGGTGGAGGAGACGGATGGATGGATGTGTATTCTATTAATAGTGGCGCCAATGCAGCCGCATGGAGCTCCTCTTGCAGTGGATTCTTTTCACATCCCTCGAATGGCCACTAGGGGGCGCAGCGCCTTACAACTGAAGCAGATAGAGTTAATGCGGAGAAGTCAGTAAGTTGGATGTGTCAGCTCTTACCTCGGGATACTGAAGGCTCCTTCGACCCGGTCCGAGGGAGATCAGACAGATTAGACAAAGTTGGCACAAGTGTTGAGATTCCCTTAGGAGATCTCGAGGATTAATGCACTTTAAGTAACTTACCCTGAGAGGACCCGACTGACCTGCCTCACTTCCTGTGTGCCAATACACACACGTAGGCTCCTAAACACATACAGGGTTCGTACGGTCATGGAAAACCTGGAAAAGTCATGGAATTTTAAAATGGTAATTTCCAGGCCTGGAAAAGTCATGGAAAAAACTTAAATCAAAAAAGTTCTGGAAAAGTCATGGAAATTTGGTATGATCACATGTTAATTTATACCGAGTTTGAAATAATTAATGTTTTTTAAAGAAAGACGCTCAAAATATAAGCCGGCATACGTTCTCAATACACAAAATGTTCTAAATTGTTCATGTTATTACCGAGATTTCAGTTTGGTCATGGACATTTGGTTTAAAGTCATGGAAAAGTCCTGGAGATCCATTGGTCAAAATATGTAAGAACCCTGACATATACGAGTGTACAAACACAAAACTCCCCCGAGGCTGAGACAACCCCCTCTTTAAGCCGCGGTCCTTATAACGGTGCTAAATGTGGGGGCGCCGTTTTTTTTTCTTCTCTCTCTCTAGGTCAAGTCCCCGACCAGGAGGTGATGTCGTCCGCCGTGGCTCTTCATCACTCCGTGGTTCACCGCGAAGAGGGGCGCGTCTTCCTGGTTCGGGAGGAAGAGCCCGAGAGGAAACGCCCCATCGACCCCGAGGAGGACGTGACCGGGGTGGCGGCGGCGGTGCTGATGGTGGCGTCCTACAGGAATCAGTCGGTGCATCTCTTTGTGCGTCCCGCCATGCTCGCAACAGCTATGAGCGTCACGAAGACCACGCAGAGAGGTGAGGGGCTATAATATGATAATATATAATATATATATATATATATATATATATATATATATATATATATATGTATTTCTCTAATGACACAGCGTAACATTCTTTCTATATTCTCCTCTCGGCTCCACGGTTCCCTTCACAGACGAGCTGTTCGCCTTCTTTTGCTTCCTACGAGACGTCTTCTCCAACGAATTCATCTTCATCCCCGGGAAGTCGTCTCAGGTGAGATCCTCATCGGCCTCCATCGGTCATCTCAGGACCAAGACACCTGGACCCCGGTGATAATATATGAAGCTCAAAGCAGAATCCCAGGAAAAAATAAAACAAATGCTTCCTCACCATCAGGATTACCTTCGCCTTTAACGTTTTATATCTGAAGACATATTGTTGGATTGTTATTGATATTGTGTGTGTCGCTGCCTGTTGATTTATTTATTTATTTTAAATATATACATTAATGATAATATGGTATACAGTGATAAAATAACAAGTATTTTAATTTTTAGTGTGTGTTTCAATCAGATTACAATTGTAAAGAGGAAAAACAGAATAACAAAGGATTATAATAATGAGTAATGAAATGCCCAAAGTTCAGGTTTAGTTACAGTTGATTTCCGTCTTCCCATTTTTCAGGACTTTGAGGAGGCGTGCGTCCTCCTGAGGAAGTGCGGAGCGGTCCACATCAGCGAACAGGAAGTGACGGCGTCGGCCGCGGGGCTGGAGGCGCTAACCTTCCTGCAGGCTCATCTGCAGCCCTTCATCGACTCTTATCAGGTCCGTTGTGCCTCCTCTGTGAGACGTCACTCCGTGCACATGATGCTGTCACGGCTGGAGCTACCGCTGGGGGTGGTCCCTCTGTAGGGTGGTCCCTCTGTGGGGTGGTCCCTCTGTAGGGTGGTCCCTCTGTGGGGTGGTCCCTCTGTGTGGAGTTAGCATGTTCTCCCCTTGGCAATGTGGGTTCCCTCTCCAGCTTCCTCCCACAGTCCAAAGACATGCTCATGTTAATTGATCTCTAAATTGCCCAGAGGTATGAGTGTGAATGGTATTCAATACTTTGATTTTTTCCTTTTACTTTTTTACTTTTTTTATAACTTTTTTACTTTTTGGTACTTTTCTACAACATTTCATATTATTTTGACTACTTTTTTTACTTTTTTATAAGGAGGTTAGTTTTTCAGGTTAGATGGGTAGGACTGCTCCTGACTGAAGATTTATGCAGACTTATACCAACTAAATTACTTGGTTAGTAGCTGTATTTGTTTTTCATATTAATTAAGAATGAACCTCGCTACTGTATAACTTAGTTCCCTTCTTTGTATTACTGTATAACTTCTTTAATTGTTTATAACTTTTTAAAACTTTGTAATTACTTTTTTACTTGTTTATAACTTTTTTTTACTTTTCATTACTTTTTAGTACTTTTTACATTTTTAAAACTTTTTAATTACTTAAAAAGAAAAATGTAACTTTTTATAACTTTTTGAACTTTTTAAGATTTTTTTATAACCTTTTCTTACTTTTTAATATTTTTGATAACTTTTAAACTTTTTATAACTTTTTATAACTTTTTACTTACTTTTTAAAACTTTTTATTACATTTTCATTAATTTTGTACTTTTTATAACTTTTTCATTACTTTTTACTTTTTATTACTTTTTTAACTTTTCATTACTTTTTACTTTTCATTACTTTTATTACTTTTATTACTTTTTACTTTTTCATTACTTTTTATAACTTTTATTAGTACTTTTTCTTACTTTTTAATATTTTTTATTACTTTTAAACTTTTTATAACTTTTATACTTTTTACTTACTTTTAATATTTTTTATTTTTTAAACTTTTGTACTTTTTAATATTACTTTTATACTTTTATAACTTTTTACTTTTATACTTTTTATTATACTTTATTTATTATTAACTTTTACTTACTTTTACTTTTTAGTACTTTTTTATACTTTTATACTTTTATTACTTTTACTTATTTTAACTATTTTTATACTTTTATACTTTTATTACTTTTTAGTAACTTTTTACTTTTTTTTACATTTCAATTTTTACTTTTTTAACTTTTTATTACTTTTTTATACTTTTTACTTTTTACTTTTTATTACTTTATTACTTTTTACTTTTTAAACTTTTTACTTTTTAAAACTTTTTTATAACTTTTGTACTTTTTTATGACTTTTTATTAACTTTTTATTACTTTTAAACTTTTTTACTTACTTTTAACTTTATAACTTTTTTACTTTTTACTTTTACTTTATAACTTTTTATAACTTTTAACTTTTTATAACTTTTTAGTACTTTTTCTTACTTTTTAATATTTTTTATAACTTTTAAACTTTTTATAACTTTTTTCTTACTTTTTAATATTTTTATAACTTTTAAACTAACTTATAACTTTTTACTTACTTTTTATAACTTTTTTAATTTTATAACTTTTAATAACTTTTTCTAACTTTTATACTTTTTATAACTTTTATAACTTACTTACTTTTATATTTTTTATAACTTTTAAACTTTTTATAACTTTTTTTTACTTTTAAATATTTTCTTTATAACTTTTAAACTTTTATAACTTTTACTTACTTTTTATATTTTTTATAACTTTTAAACTTTTTATAACTTTTACTTACTTTTTAATATTTTTTATAACTTTTAAACTTTTTATAACTTTATCACTTTTTATGACTTTTTATTACATTTTCATTAATTGTGTACTTTTTATTACTTTTTTTCATTACTTTTATACTTTGTATTACTTTTGTACTTTTTATTACTTTATTACTTTTTCATTACTTTTTTACTTTTCATTACTTTTGTACCTTTTATTACTATTGTACTTTTTCATTACTTTTGTACTTTTTATTACTTTTGTACTTTTTATTACTTTATTACTTTTTTATTACTTTTGTACTTTTTATTACATTTGTACTTTTTCATTACTTTTTTACTTTTTTTATAACTTTTTTACTTTTTGGTACTTTTCTACAACATTTCATATTATTTTGACTACTTTTTTACTTTTTTATATGGAGGTTAGTTTTTCAGGTTAGAGGGTAGGACTGCTCCTGACTGAAGATTTATGCAGACTCATACCAACTAAATTACTTGGTTAGTAGCTGTATTTGTTTTTCATATTAGTTAAGAATGAACCTCGCTAATGTATAACTTAGTTTCCTTCTTTGTATTACTGTATTACTTTTAAAATTGTTTATTACTTTTTTTACCACATTTTTTACTTTTTTAAACTTTGCAATTACTTTTTTATGTTTTTATAACTTATTTACTTTTTATGACTTTTTAGTACTTTTTACATTTTTAAAACTTTTAAATTACTTTAAAACAAATGTATAACTTTCTAGTACTTTTTTACTTTTTAATAATTGTTTATAACTTTTAAAACTTTTTTATAACTTTTTAGTACTTTTTCTTACTTTTTAATATTTTTTATAACTTTTAAACTTTTTATAACTTTTTATAACTTTTTCTTACTTTTTAATATTTTTTTATAACTTTTAAACTTTTTATAACTTTTTCTTACTTTTTAATATTTTTTATAACTTTTAAACTTTTTATAACTTTTTATAACTTTTTCTTACTTTTTAATATTTTTTTATAACTTTTAAACTTTTTATAACTTTTTCTTACTTTTTAATATTTTTTATAACTTTTAAACTTTTTATAACTTTTTCTTACTTTTTAATATTTTTTATAACTTTTAAACTTTTTATAACTTTTACTTACTTTTTAATATTTTTTATAACTTTTAAACTTTTTATAACTTTATCACTTTTTATGACTTTTTATTACATTTTCATTAATTGTGTACTTTTTATTACTTTTTTTCATTACTTTTATACTTTGTATTACTTTTGTACTTTTTATTACTTTATTACTTTTTCATTACTTTTATACTTTTCATTACTTTTGTACTTTTTCATTACTTTCATACTTTTTATTACTTTCGTACTTTTTATTACTTTTGTACTTTTTTATTACTTTTGTACTTTTTATTACTTTTATTACTTTTTATTTTATTACTTTTTTACTTTTTATTACTTTTGTACTTTTTCATTACTTTTTCACTTTTTTATTACTTTTGTACTTTTAATTACGTTTACATTTTTTTTCTTTTATTATTTTTATAGCTTTATTAATTTGTATTACTTTACAGTGATATTGATGCAATAACAGTTACATTTTTCCAGTTACAGCACTGAAAAAACGAGTCACGCCCTGCTGAGAGGTGACACATTTAAATATGGTTTGATACATTTAATTAAATGAATTACACAAATGACCATATTTGTATGTAATGGGTGTAACACAAAATGTAGGAATTCTTTCTATTATTAGATCTTTTTAGGTTGGGTGGGTAGGGCTGCACGGTGGTGTAGTTGCTATCACTGCACAGCAAGAGGGCTGTGGGTTCCTTCTGTGTGGAGTTTACATGTTCTCCCCTTTGCAGCGTGGGTTCCCTCTCCAGCTTCCTCCCATAGTGGTGACCTCTGTAGGCTAGGCCCAAGAATATTTTCATGAGATATTACTGTGTGTGTTTTTAATTAATTCAATTTAAAGTTACCAAAAAATAAATATTATGAATACTATGCCAATATTTGAATTTTATTTAAAGCAAATCCTTACATTTCTTGACTAAAATTACACTGGAGTTTTGTTAGTGGTGACCTCTGCTAGGCCCCTGAATATTTTCACGAGATATTACTGTGTGGATTTTGAATGAATTCAATTTAAAGTTACCAAAAATAAATATTATGAATATTATGCACTGGGTAATAATATGTTTTGAATGTTGCAAGTGCACGGTGGTGTAGTGGCTAGTACCTTCGTCTCACAGCAAGAGGGCTGTGGGTTCAAATCCCAGTCGTGGTGGTCTTTCTGTGTGAAGTTTGCATGTTCTCCCCTTGGCAGCATGGGCTACCTCCCAAAGGAATATGCACATGTTTATTGATCTCTAAATTGCCCATAGGTATGAGTGTGTGTCTATTTTAAATTTCTTTTACTACTTTTTAACTTTTTCATATGGAGGTTAGTTTTTCAGGTTATATGGGTAGGACTGCTCCTGACTGAAGATTAATGCAGACTCATACCAACTAAATTACTTGGTTAGTAGCTGTATTTGTTTTTCATATTAGTTAAGAATGAACCTCGCTAATGTATAACTTAGTTCCCTTCTTTGTATTACTGTATTACTGTATTACTTTTTAGATTGTTTATTACTTTTTTTACCACATTTTTTACTTTTTTAAACTTTGCAATTACTTTTTTATGTTTTTATAACTTATTTACTTTTTAGTACTTTTTAGTACTTTTTACATTTTTAAAACTTTTAAATTACTTTAAAACAAATGTATAACTTTCTAGTACTTTTTTACTTTTTAATAATTGTTTATAACTTTTAAAACTTTTTTATAACTTTTTAGTACTTTTTCTTACTTTTTAATATTTTTTATAACTTTTAAACTTTTTATAACTTTTTATAACTTTTTCTTACTTTTTAATATTTTTTTATAACTTTTAAACTTTTTATAACTTTTTCTTACTTTTTAATATTTTTTATAACTTTTAAACTTTTTATAACTTTATCACTTTTTTATGACTTTTTATTACATTTTCATTAATTGTGTACTTTTTATTACTTTTTTTTTAACTTTATCACTTTTATGACTTTTTATTACATTTTCATTAATTGTGTACTTTATTACTTTTTCATTACTTTTATACTTTGTATTACTTTTGTACTTTTTATTACTTTATTACTTTTTCATTACTTTTATACTTTTCATTACTCTTGTACTTTTCATTACTTTCGTACTTTTTATTACTTTCATACTTTTTATTACTTTTGTACTTTTTTATTACTTTTTTTACTTTTTATTACTTTTCTACTTTTTTACTTTTTTATTACTTTTTACTTTTTTTTACTTTTCACTTTTTATTACTTTTGTACTTTTAATTACGTTTACATTTTTTTTCTTTTATTATTTTTATAGCTTTATTAATTTGTATGACTTTACAGTGATATTGATGCAATAACAGTTACATTTTTCCAGTTACAGCACTGAAAAAACGAGTCACGCCCTGCTGAGAGGTGACACATTTAAATATGGTTTGATACATTTAATTAAATGAATTACACAAATGACCATATTTATATGTAATGGGTGTAACACAAAATGTAGGAATTCTTTCTATTATTAGATCTTTTTAGGTTGGGTGGGTAGGGCTGCACGGTGGTGTAGTGGCTATCACTGCACAGCAAGAGGGCTGTGGGTTCCTTCTGTGTGGAGTTTACATGTTCTCCCCTTTGCAGCGTGGGTTCCCTCTCCAGCTTCCTCCCATAGTGGTGACCTCTGTAGGCTAGGCCCAAGAATATTTTCATGAGATATTACTGTGTGTGTTTTTAATTAATTCAATTTAAAGTTACCAAAAAATAAATATTATGAATACTATGCCAATATTTGAATTTTATTTAAAGCAAATTCTTACATTTCTTGACTAAAATTACACTGGAGTTTTGTTAGTGGTGACCTCTGCTAGGCCCCTGAATATTTTCACGAGATATTACTGTGTGGATTTTGAATGAATTCAATTTAAAGTTACCAAAAATAAATATTATGAATATTATGCACTGGGTAATAATATGTTTTGAATGTTGCAAGTGCACGGTGGTGTAGTGGCTAGTACCTTCGCCTCACAGCAAGAGGGCTGTGGGTTCAAATCCCAGTTGTGGTCGTCCCTCTGTGTGAAGTTTGCATGTTCTCCCCTTGACAGCATGGGTTCCCTCTCCAGCTACCTCCCAAAGGAACATGCACATGTTTATTGATCTCTAAATTGCCCATAGGTATGAGTGTGAATCCTTTTTATATTTCT
The DNA here is from genome assembly GCA_036178185.1 of Liparis tanakae. Classification (NCBI taxonomy): domain Eukaryota; kingdom Metazoa; phylum Chordata; class Actinopteri; order Perciformes; family Liparidae; genus Liparis; species Liparis tanakae. Next base: position 15,271,477 of record CM070101.1, on the reverse strand, counting down.
TTTACTACTTTTTAACTTTAAAGTATGAAGGTTAGTTTTTTAGGTTAGATGGGTGGGGCTGCTCCTGACTGAAGATTAATGCAGACTTATACCAACTAAATTACTTGGTTAGTAGCTGTATTTGTTTTTCATATTAGTTAAGAATGAACCTCGCTACTGTATAACTTAGTTCCCTTCTTTGTATAACTTTTTTAATTGTTTATAACTTTTGTACTTTTTAAAACTTTGTAATTACTTTTTTACTTGTTTATAACTTTCTTTTACTTTTCATTACTTTTTAGTACTTTTTACATTTTTTAAACTTTTTAATTACTTAAAAAGAAAAATTTAACTTTTTAAGATTTTTTAAAAACTTTTTCTTACTTTTTAATATTTTTAATAACTTTTTAACTTTTTATAACTTTTTAAAACTTTTTATTACATTTTCATTAATTTTGTACTTTTTATTGAATTATTACTTTTTCATTACTTTTGTACCTTTTATTACTTTTGTACTTTTTCATTACTTTTGTATTTTTAATTACTTTATTACTTTTTCATTACTTTTGTACTTTTTCATTACTTTATTACTTTTTCATTACTTTTGTACTTTTTCATTACATTTGTACTTTTTAATTTACGTTTCCTTTTTTTCTTTTATTATTTTTTAGAACTTTATTAATCTGTATTACTTTACAGTGATATTGATGCAATAAGTTATATGTTTCCAGTTACAGCACTAAAAAAACGATTCACGCCCTGCTGAGAGGTGACACATTTAAATATGGTTTGATACATTTAATTAAATCAATTACACAAATGAACATATTTATATGTAATGGGTGTAACACAAAATGTAGGAATTCTTTCTATTATTAGATTTCTTTAGGTTAGATGGATGGGGCTGCACGGTACTTTTTTTTATAAATTTGTGAATTTTTAATAACTTTTTAACTTCGTAACTTTTTAATAACTTTTTATCTTTTTGTAATTTTTTTATAACTTTTCATTCCTTTTTTACTACTTTTTATTTTCTTTATTACTATTTAACTTTTTTCTATGGAGGTTAGTTTTTTAGATTAGATGGGTGGAGCTGCACGGTGGTGTAGTGGCTAGTACAGAGGTCATGACCTCTGCTGTTGTTCTGGGGGTTAGGGGATTTTGGCAACCTTGAGGTAGTTCACAATATAAAATATACCTTATAATTTGTAGTACTTTAGTTGAAAATGAATGAATAAATATACATGAATAATTCAGAATTACATTTTTTTATTCCTCGTAGTCTGGAGCAGCCATTTAAACAGAAACAAATTGAAATATATTTGATATTTTACAGTGTTTCTCAGTGTAATAAGCAGTTGCTTATTCACTAAACTTGATTAGACATGTGAGATTATTTCCTAGATTAATGTATTTTAAATGTACACAATCTGTGTGACGTAATTGTGAATGTGATTAGAGACATTAACTCTGTTACTTAAACATTTAGTTTGGGTTGTTTGGTCACGCCTGATGACATTTATATGTATAAATAAATAAAAGTATCACATATTTTATACTCAGCAGGTTTCCTCACCAGACGGTGCATCAATAGATACTAATGTATCCCAAAGACAATGACGCTGTTGGATTTAAACGGTGTGAGTCGGCGGAGTACGTCCTCCTGTGTGATCGGGTGTGTTTTGACGTCCAGGTGGTGTTCAGGTTCCTCTGTGAAGACGGAGTTCACGTGATCGCCGAGAAACGGTTCCTACCCGCTGTGCGAAACCTGGCAACCAAGCTCATCCTGTCAGGTGAGCCAGAGTGACCTCTGACCCCTACCAACAACCTCAAGCTGTTACACTCTTAACATGGGCCTTTCCCATCATTGTGTATGTATGTCTGTGTGTGTGTGTTTCAGGTGAGCTTCACACCTACGAAGCCCTTTCGTCCGACACGCAGAAGAACGTTGTGTCGGCCCTGCGGCGGCTGGGCTCTTTGGCGAAGCTGGAGTCGTGAGTAACGAGATTAGCCGCTGCGACTCCGTTTGGGTTCAAGCTCATTTTCTGTGGTTGGTTGAGAATCTGTCTTATAATCTTCTCCGTGCGATTTCTCATCACAGGTCCGAGCAGAACGAATACAGAGTGAACAAAGCGGCCGTGAGGAGAATCAGCGACATGCTTTGTGAGTGAATGACTTCAAAGAGAACCGATGCTGTGATGAAGATGAGCACCGTGACGGTGTCGACCTCCTCGTCTTCACCGTGTGCTGAAGAATTGCTTTGTGCCCTTTTTGTTTGTGTTCACCGCACCCAACTCAAGAGATTTATTTTCTTTTCTTCTTTCACCGTAGACGGAAAAATCCCTCCTCAGATGCTCCAGACGCCGCCTGACGCAAAACTTTAGCCTCCGCTGGAACGGATCCAACGTCAGTATCGGCTCACCGGCCTGCTCGCCCTCGCTCGACCCTCTCCACTTCTCTCCTTACCCTCCGTGCCGTCGTCTTAACTCTGCATCCTCGATACCAGTGGCCAGACTTAACCCCCCCCCCCCCCCACACACACACACACACACACTCGGTATCCTTGTTGTCATCCTGTACTGAAGATAAAGCTACAAAGGCCCGAATACAGAAGTGTTTTTAATTTTAAGAAGAGAGGAAATGTTGCGTGTATTTCTCTACAAGTGTGCAAGAGGAAAATGAAAAGGGAAATGGCTTTTTAGAAATGTTTTGTTCTTTTAATTTTGTATGACTTTAACTTTTTATGTGAACTATAACTGTGTTTTAATCTGTTGGGTTGTGTTAATATTGTTTTGATTGACAAGTCTGAGAGAAAAGAGCACTTTACAATAAACTTGACCACTGGCATAAGTGCAATTTCATAGGAAACACTGAATTACGACTCTTGATTGTATAAACAATGTACCAATAAAAACATCATAACACTGCATACCATTAATAATGCCAAACATCATAACCCATAAACATGTTAGTTTGAGACGTTTATTTTTTGTTATTTTTGTTACATCTCAATAAATGTAACAAAAATGCACCATAGATTCTTGTTTTTCCCCACACTTGATTATAAATAATTCACTGACTGGTGTGTGTACTATTCCCTCAACAACAGTGGGTGAAATCCAGAGGTCAAAGTTGAACACACTGCCTGCACCTGTACAGCCTCAGCAGCCAGAAGAAGACCCTCTTCCGAGCCGATCCCCAGTGTGTTGGTGTAGGCCTGTGGGGGAGGGGTGGGGTGGTTATCTATACACAGGTGGCACGTCCACCTTGATGCGTAACGCGCTGACGGGGTCTTGACAGAACACCGAGATGTACTCCAGCACTCTGGAGTTGAGCTTCTTCTCGCCCTCCTTGGCCCGGTGGCGCTCCTTGTCCCATCGGTCCCTCTCGCCGTTCATTTGGGAGAACAGGTTGACCTGGATGGTGCGCAGCGTGGCGGCCAGCACGAAGAAGCCGCCCTGCAGCATGTGGCACAAGGCGGCGCCCAGGCTGAGCGCGGCGCCCATCAGGTTGGGCACCGTCTCGCACACCACGCACATGCCCTCCAGGAAGTGCAGCGTGCCCTTCTTGGCGGGGGAGGGCTGGTGGTGGTTGTGGTGGTGCTGGAGGAGGAGGGAGGAGCCGCCGGGTGGGGGCGGGGTCTGCTGCTGGGCATGGCTGACCATAGAGCGCGCGCAGTCGGCGAAGTGGGTGACGGCGCGGCGCAGCGGCAGCAGCGCCAGGTACAGGTGGCATGCCGCTTTGGTCAGAGCGTGGAAGAGCAGCCGCAGCTCAAGCACGGCGTGGCCTGGAGAGGAGAGGTCAGCGGGGGTCAGCGCTAATTTAACACCCTGGATAATGTCAGCAACCATTACGAGCAGCGTCTGGTTTAAAGTGTTCGCCAGCCATGGGGGCGGCGGGCATCACCTGAGGACGCGACGCGACGTGGTGCATGGGGCGCGAGCTCATGGACACGTCCACAAATCATACAGCCAAATAATCCCAATTCTATTCCCAACGTTTGCCAAAATATTGTAGGAAATCGATTTAAGTAATCATAAGTCACCAACAGTCGGTGGGTGGAACATTTACAGTATGTATGTGTGTGTATGTATTAGGGTATGCAGGTATGTGCATATATGCCAATATGTGTGCAGGCTGTTTGTGTCTACCCGTATTTATATATGTATATATATATATATATATATATATATATATATATATATACTCTTTTATTGTATTTTTACGTTTTTTGTCTGAATACCTTTGTATACATACAATGTGTAAATATTTTCCTTTGCATGCATATCTCGAAAACCAATAAAAGATTTGATCACACAAATGTAATCATAAGTCTTTAAATGTTTGAAAGGTCTCATCAAATATGTTTTTGTTAAGAAAAAACAACATTTAGTGACTCATAAAGTCTCATAAAGTGACCCTAATGTTTATTCTAACACAGCTCACTCATTTAGGAAACGTGTGTCACATTTAAAATACTGTTTTGATTTCCTAATACTCCATTGTTTCATAGGTTTATGGAAACTCATCATCAATTCTTAAAGCAAAACTGAAGGGTACAATTCATAGTGCTAAACCCAGCACACATTGAGCAGCCTATACTAATCATGCTGTGCAGAGCTATGAATAGTATTTAATGTGTTTGCTCTGCCTTATGGTTGCAGACCGGTGGCCCAGCATTCCTGAAAAGCTTCCAAATCTCCTCAATACTGCTCTTACCGTCTATGAAGCAGAAAATCCAGAGCAGGGCAATAGTCGCTGCCAACGATGTCCACCAATCCATGGGGCCTGCCCTCGGTCCTGGACTCGGCAACAGTAAGACAAAAAGCAGGAAAAGCAGTGAACTTCTGAAGGAGTGATGTGGCCAAGCCCTGCCCTGCCTTTACGCGGCTAATACCCACACATTAAGTAGGCCAAGCATTCTGCACAGGAGCCTCGCGCAGCACTAGGTGTCAACAGGCGTCTAATAGGACCAACAGACACAATCTGTGAACTGCCTGCACCGTGGTGCACTCAGCGACTCATTGGATTATTTAAAACAAGAATAGCCTTATTGTTATTATTTTTAAACTATACAAACAAGTATTTCCCTCTTGCGCTGTTCTATAGCAAATATGTTCTCTTCCTCTCCCCTTCTCTTTTTGAACATATTGCATGCAAACCAGAGCCAAGATGAATTTGACATAATGCTTTTCACAGGACTCTTTCTGAGACTTGTTCTGATTCCTCAGGTGGATCTCAGTCCTCAGTGTGTAATAAAAAGCCATCATGAGTTTACTACCAGAGTGGATACTCTCCAAGTTAGACACATGAGTGCCAGACAAGGTGGGAGCATCAGCTTGCCTTAAAAAAAAGAGATTGTAGTTGTTGTCAATTTAATAGAAGAAACATCTAAAATGCAAGAAATTGATTTGGTTGTAGGCTATGGAGGATATGTTAATTGGGAAGTTTCACTTTAAGGTCATTTCAAAATGTTATATTATTTGTATGTGTGTATGTATACACTTAGACTGTGTCCTATAATCTACAAATAGTATGGAAGTGAAATATAAATGAATAAATAAGATGAAAACATTTAGTTTTGTTACATAGGGATTACTATACATACCTTGTATTTAGTATTGTTATTTTGTTTTGTGTTTTATATTTATTTTATATATATTATATATATATATATATATATATATATATATATATATATATATAACTTTGGAAGAGTAATACATATTATTATATGATATATTATATGATATATTATATGATTATATATATTTATATAAGTTCCCCACTGTGGGACTAATAAAGGAATATCTAATCTAATCGATTTTATATTATATTCAATTATAATCTAATCTATTTTATTATATTCTATTCTATTCTATATTCTATGCTTTTCTACTTCTACACGATTGGTTGACGCCGACGCGTGTCTTTGCCGGTGAGTCGGTGTCATGGCAACAGCAACCTTCCCGCAGCAGGACACCTGGAGGCGGCTCCCTCTGTTCCTCTGAGTTGAAGCTGAAGCTCGTCTGAAGGGGGACGTTTCAAATGTCTCTCGTGTCTTTAAGCTGAAACCCAAGAGGAGTTTCCTTTCCTTCTTTTTCTCCTTTCTTTCCCCACGAACTTCGGCCCCCCGCCGTCCTCCTGCAGCGGCACCGGCACCCAGACACGGCGCGCAGCGGTAAGTCGTGGCACCGGAAGCCCCCGATGGCTGCTCGAGTAATACACGTATTTGACCACTGATCGAGCATTCAAGTTTGTAGGCCACACAAGTTAATTACTTAAACCATATTGTTGTTCTTCTGGTGATTTAGGGATGAGACGCAACAAGAACTACACATCCGGCGGAGTGATCATCCTCCACACGCCTCTTCCTGTTAGCCTGTTCAAATCAGAGGTATACAAAAAAAACCTCAGAAATCACTCGCCAATTAAGAATCATCACTCGTGTTTAAATGTCAGGGAGGCTTCCTATTGGACACCCCAAAGAGGAGAGGGGGCGGGGGCTAAAATAAAAACACGTAGTGCACTGACACAGATGTCCCACGTGTGTTTGCGTCACAGCGAGCTGCAGCTCAGGTGTCCCGGTAGTGACGTAACCTGTCAGTGCCTGTTGCGCTGTCCTCTGTTTACCTGCGCGCGCGTGCGCGTCTGGTCCCTCTGTGTACTCCAGCTGATTCCTCACGAGAGGTCATGAGAGGTCATGAGAGGTCATGGTCCACATGGAGCTCTCCTATGTTATCATAAATATGAATGTGACGTTGTTTATTGGAGTGATGTGGTTAACAGACGGGTGTCGTGGTGGTGAGTGACACTGCGGGTTGTTTCAGGAGTGCAGGGCGGCTGCGGCCCGCAGAGGGAGCCCGGCTCTTCGGGGGGGAGCGAGGACCAGGAGCCCCGGGAAATGCGCAAGAGTTGGAGGAAGGGACGAGGAGGCCCCTCCCCGTGGGACCCAACCCGGAGCCAAACAGGAGCGGCTCTCTCACACCTCCCTCAGACGACTGAAGGTAGTGGCTCAACCAAACCGGACCTGCACACAGCAGATCTCACTATGTTTAATACTGTTTAGGCTAAGATGGAGGCTGACCGTCAACAGCTGGAAGAAATAACCCAACCACTGCTGGATACACAAAGCGGTCTCCTGAAGGTGAGAAGATGGACACCATAGTTGTTATTATTCTAATAAAAAAGCTTGTGACATCTGGACATGTTTGACATGTGTCTCCGTGGAGGACTTGGAGAGGTTCCTGCGCCACCGGGACGTGACGGAGCTGAGGAGGAGGGAGCTGCTGCACAAGCGCTGGACTGAGGGTGTGTGGTTCCCCCTCCAGAGGAGGCTGGAGGAACACGTGTCCAGCTGCAGCCCCGCGGCAGCCAAGAGGCGCCAGAGCTTACACGGTCACTACCTCCATCACTGCAACACCAAGGTGATGAAGATCTCCCCCTTCAGGCTGCGTGGTACTCGGGTGTAATGATCTCACAGCTGTGATGCATGTCATCTTCAGGGCTCTGTGTTTCTAGAGACCTATGATGTCAGGGAATACAATCCGCTTCTTCTGCAAATCAAAAAGGTGAAGATTTTTTATTTTAGATTCCACTTAATAATTTAATATATTTAATTTCACTAAGTATATTTAATATATTTAATTTCACTAAGTATATTTAATATATATTATTTCACTTAGTATATTTAATATATATTATTTCACTTATATATAATATATATAATTAGATATATGCACATTATAAAGTGAAATAATATATTATCTAAAGTTAATTAAAATATATTAAATATACTAAGTGAAATAAAATATATGAAATTTATTAAGTGGAATACAATAAATAAAAAAATCAATACACATATAAAACAGCGTTGGACATATTGATGTATTTTGAATGTGTTGGTTACTGACACTATTTTCACGGCTTTATCCACTACTAGCGCAGTACTGCTGACTTAAAGGACCCGCTGTACCTTCAGGTACACGAAGGACTGAAGGGGAAGAGAACAGCCGGTTCTTGTGAAGGTATTTTTCTTTTATTTAGTTTTACTAAAAGGAAATTTAAGAACAACATGAATGCTTTGCTTTGAGAAGAGATCTCCGCAGTGGCATTTCCTCTTAATGTGAAACTGTATAACTCTTGAAAGAAGAAATAACACCTTCTTCCCATTTCAAAAAGGAAAAAAAGCTGCATTCATAATAAAAGACAAGCTTGCTCAACTCATGTGTTGCAGCTTATTTCGTCTAACTGTAGATAACCCATCCCCCTTCCATTTCAGGATGTAGATACACAAGGAGACAAGTTGAGACGCTACCTCAGAGGAAGCCTCCTCTGAGTGAATCTGCGACGCCTCCGACCGACATCCTGCGACTGGCTTCATCTAATCATCCAGTCACTGCCTCCCGGAGCCCTCCAGTGGGGGATGAGACTGAAGGAAGGAGGTCTAGCGGGTACAAATATCCAGTATTATTATTATTAATTGTTATACTCAATAACAGCTGGATAGAAGCGACAGTTCAAACCATGTCAGTAACGTTGTGTGTGTCTCATCCAGGCTCGAGCGCGTACCGTACTACTTCAGTGCAAATGCCAACGCAGATGGAAGATGCCATGAGAGCAGCTGCTGGCTCCTCGGATTTGGGCAACAACCAGCCAGTTAAAAACAGCGTCAGCGCTCGCCCACATCCAATTAAAATGCATTTAAATCTCCACCTCTGCTTCCCTCCAACTACCTCACATTCCCCAAAAGGCACCGCAGAGTAGAGAAACATTCAGCCGCAATAAAGAAGACATTTTACTGTATGTCCATTTTATTGACGCCATTTTCAGTACATTTGAGATCACATTGAACAGTAGTGTGCAGCATTTTCTAAATGATGGCATAACAGGACACACGTCTTCCTATGAACAAAGAGGACATGTTGAACAAGGCGGTTTTCCTCCATGAAGGGTAAAATAGCATACTGTACATATTTGTAAAAATTCAACTATAACGCAACTGCGGCCAATTTTAATCTTATTTTTTTTAGCTGGTTTGTTGGGAACAAGAACGCCCTTTATCCACAATACGTTTCTACTCCGTCGGTTTGTCGGTCTCCATTTTTGGCAAGGTCACTTAGATGAGTTTAGGGGACTCGAGGCAGAAAAAGGCGGTAAAATCAAGAGTTGTTCAAGGCACAGCTCCAGGTAGGCACTTCCAGATGTGTGCGGCTGTTATGCAAAATGTCTTCTCTTCATTACAACAAAAAAAAAGAAGTGGTACGAATGCCCGAGGGAGTGTTTTGGCTGTGCGTCGTCCTCACTTGGTCTGCTCGTAGAGCTGCAGGTCCAGCTTGACCCAAACCTCTCCGGTGGGGACTTCGTGCAGCAGGAGGCGACGATTCGCCGCGCCTTTGCTCTCCATCTCTTTCTTTATGGTTGCCACGGGAACCTCCGTACGACCCAGGAAATCTGAAGAGGCAGAAAACCGGTCATGTACTAAAAATTTATAAAAATGAAAAAGGAATGCATGTCTTTAAGGGATTTAAAATGTTAGCCGGTGGCTGATCAATGTCAGTTTATCGACAGATAAAAATCTTTTGCAGATGGAGATACACTATATGTGATAAACGAAAAACAAAAAGACAGAACACAGAAAAAAGGGATGGAACGTCGCTTAAAAAGCTCAAAAGAGGACATCAGCAACCAGTGATGATGCGTTTCCTTCAATCCTAACAATCCATTCTGTTTGTGCGAGACTATCCGTCTCCTCTCCACTGACCGTCGGGTGAGAACTGGTCCTTCTCGAACACAGTGATGCACAGGATGTCCTGGTAGAGGTCTTTGATGAAGAACTGGCAGTTGAAGTTCCACTTTGGGTTCAGCGTGTCGCCCACGGGCCGGGAGGTGTAGCACTGGGCCCCCATGGTCAGCTCGCAGTACGGGTTGCTCTTACCTGGCGGGGTGAAGCGTTAAATTAACGACGTCTCACGGGGGTGGACGGACACGGGGACACGAGGGGCTCGGCGGTCCTCACCGTTGGGTTTACAGGCTTTCAGCTCCTGGGCTTCGGTGACGGTCACCAGCAGGCGGCCGATGCCGCTGGTCTTCAGGGAGCGAGCTGACAGACACACGGACAGGAAGAGGTACTGAGCGCACTACTGCGACTCATGTGTGGACACAACCAGAGCTTATATAGTTCAGGGCGGTTACAAACATAACTTTTGTTATGAGAAAGGTATTTTTTTTTGAAGAGCAAGGGTGGGTCTTTTTAACAAAGTTGTTTCACCCATAGCCTGCTAGATTTATTAAAACAAATCTAATAATATCTTTTGTTCCCATCACAATACACTTTTTATTGATTTCAGTAATACAATGTTCTCTCTAAAAACAGTTGTTCCTTTCTTCACTTTAGTTTGCATCACAAAAGAACAAAAGTTTTTTTAAAGTGTCTTAACGTTGACCTATATAATTCAAATGGACATAGTATCTATTTCTTGAGGGCGACTTAGACACTGAACTCTTTTAAGACTGGCCTCAACAACCTTTTATTCAGGAAGGCATATTTTTTACCTTGAGTTAATTTATTGTCAGCTTTTACTTTAAATTTTTTATTTTTTTTAATGAGTTGCTTTAACTATGTTTTAATCGGTTTTCTTTGCTTTTACTATCTGTGTGGCACTCTGAGATTCTTGAAGGAAGAGGGCGATAAAAATATAATGCATTATTATTATTATTATTATTATTATTATTAAATAGAGAGGCTACAATATTAATTTGCTATGTTTAACATGCATTTTGAAACTTGTTAATTCCACTTTGTATGTTCACATTGTGAAAACTTTATTAATATGGTTTAAGTTGGATGACAATTATATGTTTACCTCTTTTAGTTAATGGTGAGACAAGTCAAGAGAAGGGTTCACAGGTAATATCAATAATGCAAAGGAGGGTCTTGCTTTGAAAAAATAAAGAATATGGTAAATGTAATATATTCTACCATAATAATTATTGCACAGAATAGGTAAGTGGTTGTAAAATCAGTATAATTCAATATGTGCGTGTCAGTATTTACACATATCTCATTGTGACAGAGGTCACACGCTCGAGAAGGACATGGTCACATGTTCACGGCTCAGCACAGGGTCATCGTGTTTACCTTGGTACGCCTTCTCTCTCTTCTTCTTCTCCGTCTCTATGAATTGTTCCGATGCCGCTTTGATCTTCTGGACCCACGTTGTTCTACCGACACAGCACATGCATGCATGCTTTAGACCACAGGCCTCAAACACAAGGCCCGCCACGTCATTTTATGAAAGACACGTCATCACCTTTTCTTTAAGAAATGGAAGACAAATATCCTGAGCTTTTATTTTGAAGGATTAAAATGAAATGGATTTATGTTATGATATTAGAAACATTTTCTTGTGTACAATATTTCTACATTCAAATAAACAATAATCAAATGCAAAGATAGTTATTTAACAATATGTTTGAGTAGTTTATATTACATCCGGCCCTTTAAGAGGCAGCCGTGATGCTGATGTTGCCCACGTTGAGAATGAGTTTGACCCCCCTGCTTTAGACGACGTGATCAGGTGATCTGATATCACGTTTGTGAATGTGTTGCACACGTGCGAGCCGCACCTCTCGTTCAAGGTCTCGGTTTTGAGAGTGTAGACGCGATCGATGTGCGAGACGTGGAAAATCGGCTCGTCGCTGGACGGGTCCGCCGGCATTTTGACCAACACCTCGTTTAGAAACAGCGGCTGGGGGAAGAAAATAAAGTGACGAGTCAACGAAGAGGAAGATTTCCCCTCCTGTATGCCATAAATAATCAAAAAGCAGCGCATGTATCATTTTCAATCCCGTGGAGGATAACCGGCGAGCCTCTCGCTGACCGTTTTGTACATCTTCAGCTGGATGTTGGTCTTGAGGCCAAACAGCTTGTCTGGCCCTGAAGAGGAGAAGGGTTTGGCGCTGTGTGTGAGGAGGAGGAAATCGTTGAAGAGGAAACCCCACAGCTCCCTGCTGCTTTTGGTTTTGTGAAGCCGACCGCTGTGGAGCAGCCGGCGAGGCCCGAGGCAATTAGTCAGCGAGTTGAAGACCAAGTGCTGAAAGATGGGAAAGACAGGCGTGACTGAGGAGGCAGGGAAGGAAAGGAGGGAACAACTATAAAGTACAGTAGGCGACAGATGCTCGGCGGCTTCGCTCCTCTAGGTGGTAACAGATATGATCCGTTCTGACGCGAAGGAGTTATTATAAAGCGATGGAGCAGAATCTATATCAGTGGCATCCCACATAAAATCTCTACGTTACCGCGGCGATAAAACGTTTGACGCGCATCGACGACTGAAGAAAGGCGTTTACCTCTATGGGTCCGTCACACTGCACGTGGCCCTGTGTCCACTCCAGCCGGTCCGAGTTCTCCTTCTCGCGGACCCCCTCGTTGACCTGGGAGCACAGCTCCTCGGCCCGCTCCAGAGCCTCCTTCAGCGGGCCGCGGTCCGCGTGGCAGTCGGGGGTGTGCTCCAGGATCTGGAGACGCACGTTGATGAAGATCAGGAGAGAAAAAAAGAGGGGGAATGGAGGGTGTTTGTACCCAAAGGATATTTTCCACTTACGTTCTTTATGAGCAGGGGGTAGCGCGTGATCCTCTGCATGGGCTTGAGGAGGAAGCTGGACAGCGGCATGCCTTTGCAGCGGTAGTTAGTGGCGATCTTCTGTGAGAGGGAGAAGAAAGAAGGGATTTCACTGTTTGCTCATTATCATTATCTGCACCTTTTAAATTACATTACATGTCATTTAGCAGACACTTTTATCCAAAGCGACTTACAATAAGTGCATTTCAACCTAGAGTATAAACTAAGAACAACAAGAATACAGAAAGTAACATTTCCTCAACATAGTCAAACTACAGAAGTACCACAATAAGAGCTATTTAAGCTATTCAAGCTGTACCTTGAGGAAGTCTTTGAAGTCGGGCTGGCTGTGGGTTCGGCTCTGCAGCAAGGCAGCGGCGTTGAGCTGGCAGGAGCAGAAGCGGATGTACGGCTGCATGTGGGCGAGCTCCGCAGCCAACAGGTCCCCGATCAGCTGAACCGGCATGTTCTCTCCTTCCGTCTTCTTGCGGACGCGCAGCGCTCTGGAAAACAGGGATGAGGAGGAGGAGAAGGAGGATGAGGAGGATGATTTATTAGTAGATCAAAATCGATTTTATAGATTGTGTTTTTCTTTCATCCTTTAATCATCCGCAGTTGCTTTTGCTTTACATCCAAAGAGGAAGCAGAGTTTTTTGTGCACATATCATTTCCCAGAATGCTTCATTACCTTCATATTGAAAATGCGGAAGGGAATGTTTTGATCGCCGTGTATTTATTTATTTGTATGCGTGTTACTCGCATAACTCAAAAAGTCTTAAACCGAATCGCATGAAATTTGGTTATTATCCGGGGACCATTTGATTAGATTTTGGGATTGATCGGGTCAAAGGTCAAGGTCAAGGTGATGAACAGGTCAAAACGTTCTTCTTAATAAAAAAGAGGTCAATTTCTATCCAATTGGCATGCAACTAATGCTCATATCTTCATAATTCAATGCCCAATCCTGTGATATGCGAAGGTCTGCGCTCTACCGAGTGCCCGTTCGAGTTTTTGGATGTAGTGGTACCTACTTGAGTAATTTGGTGTTGCACACGATCAGCTCCCTCCAGTTAACAAAGATCACTCCCATCTCGGCCTCTGTTAGCCGGCCCGACTCGGCCATGGGCCGGTAGAAGACCTGACGAAGCAGACGGGGAGGTTAGACACGGCGGCACGCAGCCGGTTCTGCATGTTGTTTTTTCTGCGCGCGTACGTTCGCACCTCGAGAACCAGCTCCAGGTCTTCCACGTAGGTCTCCTCGGTCTGGATGACCTCGTGGATGTAGCCCTGCCTCTTCCTCTCCTGAGGGCTCATCGTGTCCAGCGTCATCAGGTCGGCGCACCCTGCAGCGAGCGCACACGCCAAGACGAGCAAACATGCGGGCCACAAGCATGTGCATCACACACAAATACTTTACGGTCATCAAACACTGTGTGTGTGTGTGTGTGTGTGTGTGTGTGTGTGTGTGTGTGTGAGAGGAAACTACGGTGAAAACACACGACACACACGGCGTGTTAAAATCTGTATTTATTATCAGCTCTATATTTTATTTACACTGAATGCACAGACAAGAGTGAGGCACGTTGTAGTCGCAGCACGTGAACTCAGGGAACAGAGCAGGCGATGCTAACGCTAACTGTCACCGCTACCAAGGACACTGGATCAAAGGAAAGCGAAGCACCTGTCATGGCGGAGTGCTCACACTCCTCACGGTTGCATAGGTGTGGATGAGTAACGCAGCGGACGCTCGAGGGAGAGAACAGTGTGGCGTCATTCTCTCTGAATCTACCGTTATTAATAACTATAAAGTTGCTACGCTAGCTAACGTCTGTTAGTTGTTTTCCTTCTTTTTTTTGGTGCTGGTGAAATCACAGGATGAGTCACGACATTAAATCGCTTGGAAGCATTAATAAACGGAGGAGTGCATCATAAAGTGAGTATTAAAATCACAATTAATTGCAAGGCTCTCAAGTTTTGAAGACAGGCAAGCGTGAGACATATCCATCAGCACCCCACACACACACACAGACACACACACACACACACACCCGTAGAACGAAACTTTAGGATATCAGTCCCACGCAATTCTAGGATGCTTTATTTTCATTGGTTGCTAGATTAAATCTTACCCAGATACAACAGATAGGTTTTTTTCTGATTGGCTATTGTGCAGCCCATTTCTTTTTTTTGATTGGCTGATACGTGGCACCTCACAGCAGAATTCCAGGGAGCACTTGATTTCTCCACGGTGAGATCAGCGTGGCTCATGTTGGCGCTGCGGCGAATTAAAACATTAAATAGCCGAGAGTTTTTTTCAGCGTGAGAAATACGATGTGTGGCGGGAGTGCGGGAGTTAAGACCGAAATGCGTGAGTCTCACGCTCAATGCGTGACACTTGAGAGCCCTGTAATTGGTTTTAGAACGAGCGAGCGGCGATTCGAGGTCATTGGTCCATTTTTAGCAGGTTTAGTATTGTTAGTGCAAGAATGAGCGACCCTGTTCAAAGTTATACGGATTCATAGCCTTAAATTAGAACTAAATGACTTCAGTACGATCCCATTTACATATTATTTCAACTTCACGATGTCAAACGTTTTTTTTGTGATTGATATTTTCATATTTCCAGTCATCTTTTCGCAAAACTACACATTTCATGCCTTTTGCATCAGAGGTTTGAAAAAGCCTCCAAAAACACGTCTAGCCGCCTCGGCCTCCCTCGCTCCCTCGGCTGATTAGTTAGTCAAAGAAAAACAACAAGAGGACACACAGCGGAGGAGAGAGCGAGGGGGGGGAGGGGACGGGTGAGTAAATAAATGCCTTTTAGATCATGACGAAGAGGAGAAGGTAAAGGAAGCAAAATAAGTTTTAAAAATAAAAATAAAAAACAGAGTTTAAAACAGAGAACGACAGAGGTCCAAACGAGTGAGGTGGAAAGCGGCTCTTGCTGACGGCTGGGCTTCCTGTTGCGATAGATTGGCTCAGACGGGAGGAGGAGGAGGAGGAAGAGGAGGAGGAAAAAGAAGTGAAGGAGAAGAAGTAGAGAGGAAAGCCAGCATTACTGTCCTACAGAGGAAACGGAAGACAAAAAAAGAGATGAGGTGGAGGAGGGGAGGGAAGGGGGGTGAGTGAGATGAAGGAGAAACGGAGAGACATTAATATAGTTTTAATATTAATGCTAGACTCCTACATGCAAGTGCATTATTAATGTATTCCTGGAAATGTAAATGTTGTTACTAATCACATCAGCTGGACCGTGTGTTCTCTCTCCTCTCTCCTCTCTCTCTCTCTCTCTCTGATGAAGCAAAGGCGTCATGTGTGTGTGTGTGTGCGTGCGTGTGTGCGTGCGTGCCTGCGTGTGCCGGGGAGTGTATGATCAAGGATTACAATGTCATAGTGTTTCGTGTCTGCGGCTTCAACAACTTCCTCCTAATTAAACTCCGGCGTGTTTACTCGTGTTAACGGAGATGGACTGCTGAGCAGAGAAAACACACACGCTATGAATACTAATTCAAACACACACACACACACACACACACACACACACGCACACACACACACACACACACACACACACACACACACACACACGTCTTGGCTGACAATTTATCGGCAATTCGGGAGAAAGAGAAATAACAAGAAATCCAGCTGTGTCAAAAGACAGCCACCAGTGCGTTGTGCACACGGCGGTCTGCGTGGTGCTTCTTACATGTTCTTTATGTTCCACATCAAACTACCAGTCACAATTAAAAGTGCTCTTAATTTGAAAATGAACCGTGCTTGTTGTAAAACGCTCATTCCCTTTCTTGCCCAGAGTTCGATGACCTCACTCGTGGCAGAAGACCGTTGGCTCCGCATAAAGAGGACATTCGATCTTTGGATAGAGAGAGCAAGACCAACACCTTCGCTCTACTTCCCGTCGTCATGCTAAGCTAACTTGGCTCTCGGCAAGAAGACTCACCGACGTTGTTCCACAAACATCAAACTGTTCGTTTGAATGTTTTTTTTAAAATGGTTGGTTAGCCGTTTCAGGGAACACTTCAAAAAGGGCAAAATAATAATAAATGTACTTTTTTCCGTTAATTTAGGAAGGTGTGACACGCCAATCATTTCGATACGAAGACCCGCCCAGCGTCTGTGTGGATGGAGCCTTTTCAGTGCAGCGCGTTTATACCCACTAATTAGTGACAGAGCGCAACTCTATTAATCTTACCGGCAGTCTCTCCATGCTCGGACATGGATGAGGCGTCTACTGTGAACCGAGTCCACCAATCAGATCGTCAGCAACGAGAGAGAGAAACGTCTCTTTCTCCAGCTTATAAAAATGATTTATCATTTTCCATTTGTCTCATCCCCCATCCTCCCTCGAGAACTAATTCAAACTATGTGTGTGGATTATTGATTTTCTATCCAGTAGACAGATACACGTAGTCCCTCTGTGGAAATCTGTAATCGCAGAAGAAGAAAACAACGCTGAGGTTTACTCACATTGCTGACTGGGGTCAGAGTCCGTGGTCATCTTGATGTAGTTGGTGGGCAGCAGGCCCGTGACCCCGTTGATGTCTGCTTTCCACCAGTCGGGGTTGGTCTTGTCCAGGATGCTGATCAGCTGACCCTTGGAGAAGCTCAGCTCGTCCCGATTGGCGGCCGTGTAGTCGTACATGGCGATAACTTGGCACACTGAGGGGTCGGAGGCACAGATAACACACGGGGTCATCAAAACAACAATTGGATGGAGATGGAGAGCCGTGACATCTTCTACATACATCCGAGGTCCCCGGAGGACGAACCACACACTGACTGTGGTGATGCCCTGACCCTTCGAACAAGCACCGCCCAACGAGGTAGACGTTTGTGATTAGTCGGATTGGACATTAACATTTAGCTTAAAGTGTGGACTCTAAATCTTATTGAATGTTATCAATATGCTGGTAATACCAAGAATTCTGATCTTTTTAAAATAAAAAACAATGCTGTTTAACCATAAAATTCACAAACTGACAGAAACTACTGATTGATATAATAATAATAATAATAATAATAATAATAATAATAGTAATAATAACAATAGTAATAATAATAGTAATAATAATAACAACAATAATAATAATAGTAGTAATAATAATAATAGATTTATTTTATAAGGCGCCTTTCAAGGCACTCAAGGTTGCCGTACAACACATTAAAACAGTTACAGTTAAGACACCTGGGGATACAATCTTCCCAGGTTAGTCCGTCACTTATATCGAGTGTCATATTTATTAAACATAATTTTGGTGTTAGGATCATACTCGTTTCATGCATTAATGCACTTTCTTTTGGTTTAAATGTCACAATCAGAGGCGCATCAGCAGTTTCTGGCGCCGTTTGTCGAAGTAATCGTGGCTAAAGAAATAAGTGAGACAGAAGTGATGGATGGCTGTGTTCAAAGCATGCAGCACCTGGCAGAGGGGAGGGGGAGGGCCGGCTGCTGGAGGGGCCGAGCAGCTTGACGTGAGAGGAATGAAACCAGCCTCTCTGCCGCTTCTTGCCTCGAGCCTGTGAGAGCCAGTGAGAAATAATCAGTCGCCCGCAGCTTCGCTTCTGAGATGTAAAAATGGATGGATTGATTTTGGCCCGGGCGCCGAGAGCCGAAGCTCCCGAGTCTCAGCGGGACAAACAACCAACACCGAATCCTGACGGGTCTTTACTGGGAATTTATATTCAGTACCTTTAGAAATCAATCAAAGCTCAGGCCTAAGGTCTGAAATGTGTAATCCAACTTGACTGACCTTAATACAAATGTAAATCGGCATGTTTGACAACGACAAGGTCAATTAAAAATGTTACCGTCTTGTCGGAGATGCAAACGTGACTCATTAGGCTCTCATTAATGTTTACTGACAGCTAACAAAATATATTGATATACATGATACATTAAACCTCACTGTACATGTGTTGCGTCACATGTGTCTTTGAATCTATTAATAAAGCATTAGGTAGTTTTCACATTATTAAATATTACATTTGACATTTTCTCAGAGTTCTTCAAACAGACCGTCAGAGAGGACATTCAAATATTCTCCACCATGACGGATCACTTCTACGTATAGAGCGCTCCGATGTGCAATTGACCTTGAACTGCACATCAGCTTTAAGAGCCTCATTAATTACTGTAAAACCTTGTTACTGACAAGTTATAACATTATTCTTGTATTCCTATGTTCTTATATACACATATATATATATACACACATATATATACACACATATATATCACACACACATATATATATATATTTTATATATATTTTATATATATATATATTATTTTTTTATATATATATATATATATACACACACATATATATATATATATATACACACACATACATATATATATATATACATATATATATATATATATATATATATATAAACTTACACTTACATATTATATATACACGTCACACACACATACACTGACCTGCAGTTCCCCGAGCCACCAGCCAGTGGAGTTCTTGGCCAGGACCACAATCAGTTGCCCTGGAGACAGATGCAGCTGATGCATCACCGGGGCAACAGCAGCGGTGTTGGTGGTGGTGGTGACTGCCTGGGCTATCTCTGTTGACAAAACAGAGATAGCTGAGGGAGGATTTAGATCAGGTAAATGTCAAGAGTAAAGCAGAGTTAATCAACAGACTGATTGTCTTTGTGTCTTTGTATGTATGTGTGTGTGTGTGTGTGTGTGTGTGTGTGTGTGTGTGTGTGTGTGTGTGTGTGTGTGTGTGTGTGTGTACTCTGTCTTACCAGGCTTTTTGATCGGAGCTCCAGGTTTTGACACCTAAATGAATAAAGTAACAGTACATTAAGGAGTAAAGTAACAAATAAATACACTGTATTCTAAATTAAATATTTTTTTAATAATACTATTCCATTTTATTTATAAATATATATATATATATATATATATAATATATATATAAATAAAATGGGTTAAAATATAGATTAATTGATTAATTGCTTTGTCTAAAAGAATGTTGAGTCCCAACGCATGCTTATCACAGGTTTACGGCTGACTGATATTCGCAAAATCACTTAAAATTAAATATACTTTACACAATCAACACAATGAGAAGAGTAGATAAGCGTCACCTCTGGTTCAACGGGTCGGACGTAGTTAGAGGGGAAAACCCCGGTCTGATCCCCGATGCATCCTCGCCACCATTCTCCTTCCCTCTCCGTCACCGTGACAACGTCTCCCTCAACGAACGTCAGGTCCCCCAACTCCGGGCTCTCGTACGTGTACAGGGCGACGTACTCTGGTGTGGATCAAATACAAAGCCCGTTGGCTCCTTGCCCTTGTCGTGATGAAACGTGGAGACTTTATTCCCACGTGTAATTATTCTTACCTTCTAGCTGAACACAGTCAGTGTCATCCACACTGGAACGAGAACAACACACAGTCAATTTAGTCTTACACTCAGAACACATCAGAAAGGTCTCTGTGTGTGTGTGTGTGTGTGTGTGTGTGTGTGTGTGCTCATACTCTGTATTGCCGCCCGTCTCCACGGCGACGTAGCTTTTCGGGAACCATCCCTGAGTCCCGTTGAGCTGTCCCAGCCACCAGTCCTCCCTCTGCTGCAGCACGCCGATGACGTCGCCCTGGGAGAAGCTCAGCATCGCCGTGACGACGTCGCCGGCGCCCGAGGCGAGGCTGAGCGTCGTCTCCGGGGTGGCCGACCACGAGGAGACGGCTCGGGCCAACAGAGAGGCGGAGGACTGAGGGGCGGGAGGGAGAGAGTCGAGCAATTCTTCTATGAAGTCAAGGAAGATGGAATAACGTCTCGGAGCACCTCGCAATATCTGACTAACAGAATTATTTTCCTGTTACCCTGAGAAACGTTTGTAGGGGCAAAATACAGTAATTCAACTCACAATGAAGTGTTTATTGTTGCTTTTTCATATTGCTATTGAACCTTCAGTGGAAAAACACGAAACTGGAGACTCGACCCACTAAGACTCGACCCGGACTCGCCAAAAATGACTTGTGAGCATCTCTGCTGCGAACACTGATGTTACCTATTGGGAGATGGATCTATAAATGTCTGTGAGCCACAGAAAGGCAAACAGAGAGAGGGACTCGCAGAGGGAAAAACTATAAATATACAGCCGTGCTGCTGCTGAAGATATACGTGTGTGTGTGTGTGTGTGTGTGTGTGTGTGTGTGTGTGTGTGTGCCAGATGGTGAGGGTAGCAGTGTGTGTACCAAGCCAGACCCAGATAATTGCCTGCCAAAAATTGTTTATAGCTCAGAGATACTATCAAGGCAGACGTCTTAAAAAGCGACGGAGCAACCGGCTGCAACCACGACGGTGACACAGGATCGCCTTAAAAAGTTGATATGGCAACAGCTGCTGGTTTACACATGCAACAGCAATGGAGACACATTGATGTTCATTCAGAGTCATATCTTTGTCACCTGGCGGAAAGCACGCCCATTATTCAACCTCCTGAAACCAGTAAAGTTGTGTGATGGAAAAATCTAAACAACGAGAAGCTAAAAATAGAAGGAAAGGAGCTGAACGGCTCCGTAGAGCGGAGGAGCAACGCAGCATTGCACAACTCTCTGGGTGGTACAAGAAACCTCATTACCAGAGATTTATTTCCCATTTTCATTCATTTAATTGTTGATATAGAAGTAATAACTATAGCAGCTTTCATCTGATACGATGGAGAGCACCGAGAGGCCGGAGCTCATTAACGGGCCTTTGAAAAAAGACATCGGGAGAACTTTCTGTGAGCGATATCTCCCGCGTCGCTGCTGTGTGAACGTGGCTACGCACCCCAGAAATAGAACGGCTACTACTACAACAGGAGTTTTAATTTGCATCCGGAAGGTAGGTCACCATCTGTCCACCAGGAGGGAGCTTTCTTTTAAGGGGAATCAGTTAGCCCCAATCCCCCAGAGTTCAGAGCAAACACAAGTTGAGCTTTACCTGCGACGCGTCCGATTGGGCAGGAGCGGTGATGTCACATGCGGCCTTCTTGTCTGGGACTCTGGAGGGAGGGACACAACCCATTCAGAAAGGAGCACACACAAGAAGAAGGGACGCCCAAGACGGGGGTGGCATACATCGCAATGCCCAGAGAATGGCAGCAGATACACTAGCATAGTGGCTCTCAAACTTTTATTTTGATATGTAACCCCTGTGAAATATGTTTTCAGCCAAGTACCCCCAAAAACAATTTGTTATTGAAAAAAAAAAGATGAAATAAACGTTGGGATAAAAACAATTTTTTTAAATAAGATTTTTATATAAAATATATAAAATTCACAGAAGTGTAAGTTCATAAAATGAATTGTATATATGTTTATATTCAAAGTGAATTAATACAGTAATATCAGCAAAATAACTTATGGCCTTTTATTTATCATATAAACTATTTATGTTGTAAATAAAAATTCAACCTTTTGAATCCGTCTAATCGACTGACAATGTCGCAATAAAAATGATTTTATTAAGATTATTTTATTAAAAAAAATGTTAAATAACAATATTTAAAAGATGTTTTAATGGCTGCTAAATTCAAATGTATATATTCTTATCTTACGTATCGCCATTTGAGAACCACTGAACGAGTAGACGGCACAGAACGGTACGAACTCTAATGAAGGGGAACTGAAATATCACGCAGACGATGTCTTTAAGCCCCGCCCCCTCCCGTTACCTTGCGTTAAGCGGTGGCGGCGGAGGACAGGACGACTTTCCAGTGGAAGGAGGGACAGGTGTGTTGGTCGTGGAGGGGGTCGGACATTTCTCTGCGTAGCTCTGGGGAAACCAGCCCCTGTTTCCATGGTAACTCCCGCAAAACCAGCCGGGCTCGCCAACGGTCTGCTCATTCACCTGCAGCGGGAACAAAACACGGTTTAATCACCGGCAATCAGGCATAACAAGTCGATGATGATGAACATGTTACTTCACAGCTGCAGTCGTATTATGGAACACTAAATATTACAATATAGCAATTATACGTAAAGATATCCATCTAAAGCATCTGACGACGCTCTCCTTTTACTTGACTGTGTTCATTTCTGTCCTGCATCTTTTTGCTCATCAAATATTGTATTAAAAAATAACAAATATGAACCAAGTTAGCTACTACTGTAATAAAGTAATATCATCAGAAATAACTAACAGCTTTTTACTATGTAAACTATTAATTTTACAAATATAAATTCAACCTTTTGATAACAATTACACTCTCGTCGATGTGTGACTATGGGATTCAAACATCTGTATCTTTCACGATGGAATTCAAACATCTGTATCTTTCGATATGGAATTCAAACATCTGTCTCTTTTATCTAATAGATGTGTGACTCTGGGATTCACACATCTGTATCTTTCTTCTCGTAGATGTGTGACTATGGGATTCAAACATCTGTATCTTTCACGATGGGATTCAAACATCTGTATCTTTCACGATGGGATTCAAACATCTGTATCTTTCGATATAGGATTCAAACATTTGTATCTTTCACGATGGGATTCAAACATCTGTATCTTTCATCTAGTAGATGTGTGACTCTGGGATTCAAACATCTGTATCTTTCACGATGGGATTCAAACATCTGTATCCTGCGGTGGGGGGTGTCCCGTACCTCGATCAGGCCGTCGGCGTCGATGCTCAGCTCGTCTGTGTTTCGGGCCACGAACGAGTACAGAGCTCGGTACGTGGTCAGCTGGGCGGGTCGCTGGGCCTCCAACACCGGCTGCTGCTCTCCTCTCTCCTGCTCTTCGATCCTTCTCCTCTCCTCCTCTTCTTCTTCCTCTTTCCGTTTCCTTTCCTGCTCCTCCTCCCTCTTCCTTTTCTCCTTCTCCTCTTCCTCCTCCTCCCGCTTCCTCTTCTCCTTCTCCTCCTCCTCCCTCCTATGTCTCTCCTCTTCCTGGGCTTTCTCCTGGGCCGCTTGGAGGCAAGCCTGTGCCTCCCTCTCCTCCTCCTCCCTCTGTCGGGCCCTCTGCTCCTCCAGGAGCCTCCGTTGACGCGCCTCCTCCTCCTCCTTCTCCTGCCGCTCTCTCCTCTCTTGCTCTAGCTTTGCCTGTCTGTGGGAAGTAAATGTTTTTTAAAGCCCGACATAGAGAATGACAGACAACATTGATTTAAATGAAAGTTCAGCGAGAGTCGTTTGCAGTCACACTCACCTGGCCGCCTCTTCTTCCTCCCTCCTCTTCCTCTCCCTCTCCTCGTCCCTGCGCCTCTGCAGCTCCCTCAGTTTCTCTTCTTTGACTCTGTGCAGGTCGACGAGGACAGCCTGCTGCCTCACCTGCTTCTCCCTCAGCTCCTAGAGCAAGGCATCAGAGAGATGTGAAAGACGCGAGTGGCGAGCGGCTCGACGACGCAGGAGACGGCGTTATGATCACAAAACACACGCTGCCACCGCGGTCAGGCCAACGCAGCGGACGCACAGGACTGAACGCTACGTTTGTGCTCGATGTGTAGACAGATGTGGATGTGTTGCAAAGCTCAGGTCTGCATACAGAATGTGGTGGTTTCAAAGAATACACACATTATGGTGGAATAGTGCAAATACAATGTTTAAACAGGCAAGACGGCTCTAAAAAATAAATAAAAAAAACAGCAGCCATTCACATGCATAAGTGTGTGTGTGTGTGTGTGTGTGTGTGTGTGCGTGCGTGTGTACCCGGCAAGTTCATTTGTTCCCTTTCTAACACATACCTTGTGCAAGTTAACTGTGTGTGTGTGTGTGTGTGTGTGTGTGTGTGTGTGTGTGTGTGTGTGTGTGTGTGTGTGTGTACCCGGCGAGTTCATTTATTCCCTTTCTAACACATACCTTGTGCAAGTTAACTGTGTGTGTGTGTGTGTGTGTGTGTGTGTGTGTGTGTGTGTGTGTACCCGGCGAGTTCATTTATTCCCTTTCTAACACATAACTTGTGCAAGTTAACTGTGTGTGTGTGTGTGTGTGTGCGTGTGTGTGTATCCGGCAAGTTCATTTGTTCCCTTTCTAACACATAACTTGTGCAAGTTAAATGTGTGTGTGTGTGTGTGTGTGTGTGTGCTTTACCCTCGGGGTGCATCCTGTTTACACAAAAAAACACAGGCGAGAACAAAAAAAGGAAGACGTGGTACCAAAGGAGGGCTCCGTTAAATAATGACTCGAAAGAAAGAAAAAAAACAACCCCAAGGATGAGAGAACGGGAGGAAAAGGAAGATTGAAGATTGTGGCAAGAGGTGAGATGGAAAAGAAAGTAACTAGTAAGGAGGAGGGGCGAAACAGATTACACTGTCGGAGCGAGAGAGAGAGAGAGAGAGAGAGAGAGAGAGGAGGATAACCTTGATGAGAAGGAAGAGCTGGCTGAGGCAGGCCAGCAGAGACAGAAGGCCTCGCAGGACACAGTCGTCCATATCCCCGGGCTGAGAGACAGAGGGATGATGCAGGAGAAGAGGAGAGTGGGAAGAGAACGGAGGAGGGTAGACAACCAGGATCAAAGGTGTAAGAATAAGGAAATCAGAAACACAATTAATGGAGAGAACCCACGGCGAGAAGAAAGATTTCCAGGTCGAGGGAAGCAGGGGGAGGAAAAAAGACGAGAAGGAAAAGTGTTAAAAGCGATTAAAAGGCAGAGAAAAGAGAGAAAACAATAGAAGAGATAACTGTTGATGCTGCAACTCTACGTATTAGATTAATCATATGCTGTGAGGAGATGACACCATCCATCACGGGTATTGAATACTCGGGGTGTGCGGGTGCGTGCGAGTGCAATAACGGGAGGTCACGCGGCTCGCTTTCCTTTCCCGATGGGCGAAACTCCAAGCAGCAGTATTTTCAAAGTAAAATAAAGATACGTCTCCTGGTTCGTTTTAACGGTGGAATCCCTTATGCGGTCGGATTGCTTTATTTTATCGAATTATTATGATTATACCCGACTTCTATTTTGAATCGTGGGGAATTTATTTGCTTTCTTGCAAAAGAGCGAAATGAGAAAATTAGCCTTTTCGTGTCCGTGCATTCATTTGGGAATGAGCCAGTAGATTAATTTAAATCGACATCATGATTGGAAACGGGGGGAACAGCGAGGCTGGCTTTCACTGAGCTGCTCTCTAGTGGCTTGGACTCCATTGTGATGGGTTTAAAAAAGGTCATGCCCCGCCTCCGTATCCCGGGTCTGACCTTCAGCTCCTGGTTGTACTGCTCCATCTGGGACAGCTTGTCGGTGGTCTCCCTCTCCAGAGTGTCGAGCTGGTCCTTCAGACGCCGGCAGTTCCCTCCTTTCTCCGTCACGGTCCCGGTCAGCGAGGTCAGAGTTGTCGCTACGGGGGCCAAAAGGTCAGAGGTCAGCGCGAGGGTTGAGTGAACCGTTGTGATGTCCGTGTGTGTGTGTGTGTGTGTGTGTGTGTGTTGTGCGACAGGCGTTGGTTACTCACAGGGGATTTTGTTGAGGTTGATGTTTCTTAGCTTTTCTGTCAATCTTTGCTGTTCTGGGACCAGCTGGGAGAGCTTCCTCTGCTGCTCCTGTGGCACACACACACACACACACACACACACACACACAAACACAGAACATGAGAAGAAGAAAAAACATTCATGGGGAAAATGTTAATACAGGTGTAGCCCTGATAATACATTTTGATAAAGTTAGATAATACTACTACTAATACTACTACTACTACTACTACTACTACTACTACTACTACTAATAATAATAATAATAATAATAATAATAATAATAAGGTGTATTTATAATAATATTTGAGTTTTCTCATTTGTTTTGCTTATTTAAATTCCTAATTGAGTTGGTGATCGGTGGTCATTGTTCACAGGGAGGAAGTCGAAGCCAAAGCATTTCTTCAAACCTCAAACTGGAGCTGCAGTGAGTTGATCTCGTTGATGCGCACGTCTCTCTTCTGGTTGACGAGGTCCACCTCGGCCTTCAGGACCCGCCTCTTGCTCTGGGCGTCCCGGAGGCGGTCCGAGATCTGCTTGTGCTTGTGTCCCTGTGAGGGGACAGGCGTATCAGTGTGTGTCCCGGGCCTTCTGGGCGAGCGCTCGTCTCCCGAGAGTCTCACCACTTCCTCCAGCTCCAGCTCCAGACTCTTCTTTTTGGCCCTGAGTCGGGAGATCTCCTCCTGCTCCCCCCCCCTCCTCCTGCCAAGCTCCTCCCTCTTCGCTCGCTCCCACTCCTCCCGGTGCTGCCGCTCCATCTCCAGCTTCGCCGCCTGTGAAGCACAAAAGGAACATGATCATCATCCCTGGACGTTCGTCATCTCACAGGCAAGGCCAATGTCTCCAGCCCACCTCCTTCCTCTCCAGCTCCCTCAGCCTCTCCTCCTCCCTCTGTCTCTCCATTTCTCGGTGGCTCTCCAAACGCCTCTCCTCCGCCAGCCTCCTGCGGTTCTCCTGCTCCCTGGTCTCCCTCTCCCTCTTTTCGTGAGCCTCCCTCGCCTCCCGGTCTCTCCTCTCCCTCTCCTTCCTCCGCCCTTCCTCCAGGGCCAGACGGCGCTTCTCCAGCTCGGCGCTGCCTCGCGCAAAGTTGGCCTTCAGCTTGTCCTCGAAGGACACTACGGAGGAGAGGAGACGGATGTGACACAGAGGACGGCTGAAGACTCGAATCGCGGCGCGACGGACGGTGTGCGGGACACGCCGTACCACTGCTCTTGTTCTTCTGCCCAGGTTCTGTCTCCAGTGTTTCTATCAGACAGGGAGGGATGTAGGGCCCCGTCCCATTCACAAGCTCACTGGGCTTGATTCCTCCTCTGAAAAGGAAAAGGAAATAATGAACACTACCGTTCAAAAGTTTGGGGTCACTTAGAAAAAAGGAAAAAAAAGCACTGTTTTTTCCAATGAAAATGACGTTCAATTAATCAGAAATACATAGTTAATTTGGTAAATGACTATTCTCTGTTTTTTTATGAAATCTCTACAGAGGTGTATAGAGGCCCATCTCCAGTGTTCTAGTGGTACATTGTGTTAACGCCTTAGAAGACTAGCGGAGGGTTAGAACCTATGGAGGACTCAAAATGACTTAAGTATAAATAAATGAATAAATGCTTAAATAAATGTATAAATAAATGTATAAATGTTTAAATAAATGTATAAATGCTTAAATAAATGTATAAATAAATAAATAAATACAGGAATGAATGAATATAAGTTATAAATCAACAGGACATCATTAAATAAATATATTCCTACATTTCTGTATTTCTTCATTTATTTATTTCTCTATTTATGTGGCCACATGTATTTCTTCATTTATTTATGTGTGACATTTACGTGTCCGTATATTCAAGTGAGCTGGGGTGGTCCAAACCTCTGTCTAATTCTTATTAATTTAATAAATAAAAGTGAGTTTTCATGGAAAAACACATTTTCTCGGTAGTGTATATATAATAATGAACGTATAACATAATCAATTGAGTGTGTCTGTGTGTGTGTGTGTGTGTGTGTGTGTTACCTGAAAGAGGGAGGCACCAGGTCTTGAGGCAGTGTGAGGGGGAGCGGTCGGCCGGTTTTGGCCATGTCCACGAGGTGCATGGCCAGAATGAACTCGTCCGCCTGCAGCTGACCGTCCTTGTTGATGTCCGCTAAGTTCCTACGAACGCACAACAAAGTGAGTCACACTGTACAGCAATAAAGATAGAAAGATGTTTTTTATGGTGTGACTATCATGACTTTTAAAGCGGTGTGACGGTCTTCTTCAGATTACAATTGTCTGTGTGTATATATATATATATATATATATATATATATATATATATATATATATATATATATATATATATATATATATATTATATATACATACGTGTTTCATTTTAAATACATATATATACTGCATTCTGTATTATATATTTTACTTGTATACATCTACATCTTCTATCCCTGTTTTTTATATTTTATATTTTATTCTCTGTTTAGTTGATTGGTGCTATTGTGACGACAAATGTACCCTTTGGGATTAATAAAGTATCTATCTATCTATCCATCTATCTATCTATCAACGTTGTTCAAATTAACTAAGTGATGATGTTGCGATGATGAACTGTGGCCTATTTACTCCTCCAGCCCTCACAGAGCATCTTTAAGGTGCATGAATGTTTCTGACCACCGGGCTCAGAATTCCTTCACTAACTCGTTTAGCTGCCACCAGATAAAGAGGGGAATACTTTTTACTCCTATTTAGATGCTCAACGCGTCCCTGTGTTCACAAGCTAGAGGATAACTTGGTGTGTTTACCTTCTGGTAATGAGCATTGAGAGTGAATCACATCAATATAACACAATAATGAGCTAAAATTAAAAAATATATATATTTTACTGTGAGCTGGTTTGCTGTTTATTATATGGTATTATAATTTGCTGTTAAATGGTAAATAAAGTGGCTTTAAATCACATTCATGGAACGTTTATGAGCCGTAAATCATGGCAAGTCTCCATAAAGTGAAGAAGCAAAAATACCACTCTCACACACACTCTCTCACACACACACACACACACACACACCTTATACTCACCAGATGGTGGCGAGCTGAGTCTGGGTCAGGTTGGACGCAATCAGCGCATTTCTAACCTGAGGTCCTAAAAAAAAAAATGACATCAGGAATAATAACAGTGAATTCCCACGCCGGCTGATGTGGACGCTTTCCCCGCTGCTGACTTCCACGTTCTGTCAAGTGGGGCTAAGAGCACCGGCGTGTCCGTGGGAGCGTGTGTGTGTGTGTGTGTGTGTGTGTGTGTGTGTGTGTGTGTGTGTGTGTGTGTGTGTGTGTGTGTGTGTGTGTGTGTGTGTGTGTGTGTGTGTGTGTGTGTGTGAAGTGAAGTCGAGAACACTCTGCTAAACGTTGCCAAGGCCTCTCAGGCCGTCCTGAGAACCTCCTGTTTGTTTTAGCCGCAGAGTGCGTGTGTGTGTGTGTGTGTGTGTGTGTGTGTGTGTGTGTGTGTGTGTGTGTGTGTGTGTGTGTCTGTCCGGGGACTCACCAGACAAGTAGCCACTCATGAGCTTGTCCAGCGTGTTGAACTGCTGACGGTACTTGAGCCTCGAGCCCTGCGGGACGGACCAATCGGTGGCCCCCATCTTCGGAGAGTTACTGGCCAACGACGTGGTGGACGAAGAGTTGGAACTACAAAACGAAGAGAAAAGAAAAGAAGAGGCATGACGTTACACCAAGATATCACCTAAAGAGAAATTACCCAATAATAAGCCACGGTCAGCGTTCCCGTTCTCCCCTGTATTCAAGCCTGGACTTAAAGCCTCTAATTGCTCAGAGACTCCCCTGTGTTCCCTCCCAGCTGTTAATTAGCTGCAGAGGAAGCAGCCGATGACTCTCTGAAACCAGGCAGCGCCGTACTCTCGGGCTGCACTCATCGGCCCTTCTGTTTTCACGATAAACAAACGCCTGTGCTAGAATAGCAAGAGGGCAGGCCGGGTCGATGGCGTTCGTTTGAGAAGAATGTACTTTGTTTTTCCTCCATCATTAGAGCCGGGTGCAAACATGCAACACTCCTCTGAAATCGAAGAAGGTTCAAGGAGACAATGGGAGATGCGGTGTGGGATCCTCCCTCCGCCGTAGGGTGTGTGTGTGTGTGTGTGTGTGTGTCACCAGGAGGTTAAAAGTCCCTATATATATATCCCTATATATCCCTATATATAATAAAACGTATGACTTCTCGCCCACTTGCGTTCAGGACGGCACTCCTTTCCTTTCCTGTAATGCATGTCTATAACTGTTCATGTATTGTTTGTTATATGTGTTGCTGAAAAAAAAAAAGTGTCCTTCTAGGTCAAAAAATAAGTTGAAAGGTTAAAGTGATGTGTGAATGGCAGCTGGATCAACCTGTTGCCCTTTTCTCTCTCTCTCTCTCTCTCTCTCTCTCTCTCTCTCTCTCTCTCTCTCTCTCTCTCTCTCTCTCTCTCTCTCTCTCTCTCTCTCTCTCTCTCTCTCTCTCTCCCCTTCCCACCTTTCCACCTGAGGACCAGGACCAACACTGTGCCATTAAAAAAACAATGCACTCAAAATGAAATCAGATACCACACCTCCTCATTTCCCTAAACCACACAGAGCACCATGAGAAAAGATGAAGGATATCATATGTGCTATTGTCTTTTTTTGAAGGGAATCGGGCCGATACTAAATCTGCACAAAAACCTCCCGGACTCTGGTTTCTCCTTCGCTCCCTCCTCATGACGTCCCACGGCTGATCCAGGCAGACCGAGCTAAAGTGCTTTGAGCTAAAAAAAACACGAGCAACAGCAAACGCCTCCAGACGCCATCTCACACGTCCACTTCCCCGTATGGCATTGTCAGCATATAGTGTGAGATATTAGACCCTAAACAACAGCGTATGTATCACAGTCTACTATCCAACATGAGACTGATGGGACTACCTTTGTGTGAACTGTTAAGTCATAAATTGGACAAATTAAGAACGTTGACCTGATCGTGGCGCTTTAAGAAAAGCCAGAGGAAAACGGGCCAGTTATTTTCATCAAAATAATCCACCCAGGGGTAAATGTGTCAGTCTGAGCTCAGAATACATTTCAACCGTGGTCCCCGTGGCCAGATATTGCAAGCTTTCACTTATGAAGAGAAACGTTATCACGGAAACATCATAAAAAGCAATAAACATATATATATATATATATATATATATATATATATATATATATATATATATATATATATATATATATACATATATATACCGGCCTCGTCATAAAATCATAATTTCTTTTTAAAAACATCATAAAAAGCAATAAGTATCTACACAATCACTGATGATGCTCACACATCTGATTAATAAGTTATTTATGAATATCTGGATACAATTTAATTGCGATCCGAATCAGTAACTGTTGAGCTAACACAGTAATGAGTCGGCTCTGTTTACTGTGCCCTCCTCCCGTAAGAATGCCCTTTGCCTCTAATGCGTGCGACTCCAAACAAGTCCACTTCCTAATGTTGGCACTTCCTGCTCCCTCTGTTATCGAAGGGTTTCATCTCCGCCTGCATTCTGATCCTCATCCGTCCCCGCTAAAAAACTCTGCTTCCTTGTAAGCACAGGACGAATGGGCTCAGACCAGCGTTAATAAATAAAGAGGTTTCACTTAAAACCCCGTCGTTATAAATGGTGCTTTTTGAGAAGTCCCAGCTCCCAGAAATCCAACTTGGAAATTGAGATCATGTTTATCTGGAGGAACCTTGATGTGATGACAGAGGACATTCAAAATGAGAGAAATTCTCTTTAAATGCTAATTATCCTTTGACACTCTCACCTGCTGGATCCGAGGTCCAGAAGAGAGTTGGCGTTCGACATGCCGGTGGCCGGAGAGAACGCCGTCGGAGAGGAAAAGCCAGAGAGAGGCAGCGCTGCGGACAGATAGGGTGGGAGGCAGTTGGTTAACAGTCACATTTAATTTGGGCGAACTCATGAGAGAAATCAATCTGCTGAATGCTTCAGCGCATGCATGTAAACACAAGTGTGCGTGTGGGTTTTTTCTATTTCTTCTATGCAATCAATCTCTATGTGCAGAATGCAGCCGCCCTTGAACGTGCGTCCGGCTAATCTTATCTCCTCATACTTTACAGTCGCAGCACACACGGCTCCAGAGGCAAGGTTATTGACGTCTGGTTTTTTTTTTTAAAACAAAAAAAATCTTTGTTTTCTGCAACTCTCTGCGCCACAGAGGGTTAGCCTCGAAAGCTGTGGCATTGATATACCCCCCCCCCCCCATTTGAGAGAGGAAGGATAAAGATCGAGGGTGCATCGAATGGGAGAGAAAAGTCACGCTAATTAGGTCGTACACAGTAAAGAGAGTATAGCCAAAGCACAGATGAGAGGAAGAGTGCACAGCTAAATAAAAGAGAAATCCCCCCCACAAGAAAACACACTAAATGAGTGTGTGTACACCAGATAGATGCACGCCTGATATCAAGCTTTTAATGTGTTCGCTTATCTCCGTGGTGGTAACAACAAGCAGGTGTTACTTCATAGTGTAATATCCATCCACTCGAGCCCTTTCATGTCACACGTGTGAACCGCACTGCGTTAACGGCGCACCGCGAGCGCGCTGAACAGATAACACAGCCTGCTGCGCTGAACATTGCACACCAGGATCGGGTCGCGGCAGCTATTCATTAATCTGTATAAGATCCTCGTAACTACTAGTTAGTTTCAGTCTCAGTCAAGCTGCACCGGGCTTAAAGGGACAGTGTGTAGGATTTGGTGGCAACTAACTAAATATCTCAGAGGCCGTCCATACCATGATGTCACTGTTTAGAGAGCAAGTGAAATGGTTTAGCACTGCTGCAGGTTCACAAGGCAGAGAACTACTGTTGCCTTCAGGTTACTCTAGTTTGTACTCTAGGTTGAAATGCACCTATTGTAAGTCTGCTAAATGACATGTAATGTAATGAAATGTTACAGAGAAAAAGGCAAAAGGCTCTTGGATTGTCCGTTCTAGGCTACTGTAGAAACATGGCGGGGTCAGTCAAGACGACCGACCCGTTCCCTCAGGAGATATAAAGGCCTCATTCTAAGACTGTAATGATTCTTAAAGCCACACTATGTAACTTTTCCCCTGTCGCGTCCCCTTTAGGTATTTAACGTCTGGTCTCAAGCCATATATGGCTCTTGCTCCAAGCTGATCGCGACCGGGCTGCCGCTGAACGCGACTTGCTGCCGCTGAGTCGCGTTCAGACCCGGCCCGGTGTTCTCCACAGCAGCATGTCACTCCGTCTCTACGAGTCGCGTAGCGGAGCAAATAAAAAGTCACCTGCAAGCGTGGACTGGCACTATATGACGTTGCGTAAAGCTGCCAGACAGCAAGTTGAACTACTTCCGCCGGAAGTACCGGGCGGCTCCCAACATCTTTCATTCAGCAGTTTTCTGGCCACAGACCCCCGATGGCAGTGGCGGAGGCACAAATCAACATATTTAAAGTCATTGTAGCGGCACAATTTTTTTCAAGCTGTTATTTTAAGGTGGAAAAGTTACATAGTGGAGCTTTAAGTTTCAGGTAAACATAACTTACTTAGGGAAAACATAGTTATGAACATCATATTCCATTGCTACTACTACTCCCACAATCCTACACACTGTGCCTTTACGAGATGTCTTTATATGAGTTTAGTTAACTGTTGTGTCACAAGCTGTCACACGGCAACAACAAAGGATTAGTGTGCAAAAAGGTTAAGAGTGACTTTTTTATACGAAGGTAGATTTGTGTTTTTATTACGGGAACAAAAACAAAAGGTTTTGAGAACAAATGTCTGCTCTTATATAATAATAAAATTGTTGCACTCAAAATAAAAAAAGGTGAGACCTTTTTTTGTGAGTAAATGCTTCTTTTATTTTATTTCAAGAGCAATTTTTTAAAATTTGAAACCAGAAATTTGCTCTCAAAATCTTTTTTCTTTGTTTGTGTACTAAAGACACAACTCTACCTTCATAGTTTTATTCATATATGCATACATGGAGAAATCAATATGCTTCAGAGTTAGTAGTATTAATGTAGTTTTTAATGAGCTAATCTAGCCGACTAGCTATTGAGTAATATTAATTCAGTCAGATGCTCTTAGCATAGTGTTTTGTAATTAAGGTATATTGTGTTATTTTAATGAGAGTTGAACATCCCAGCTTAAATAATAATTTAACAGCCTTTTGAATAAGTAATGTTTCAACCTATTCTGATATTACGTTAGCTTTGCTGCATAATCTCCATTTAGTCAAATATGATGTTATAACTAGACTTGTCGTTTGAATCTACAATGAGCTGCTGCAGGAAGGACATTGTGAACTTTTGAGTAGATTTACACCTCAAACTTCAAGCATCCAAAAAGATGAGAAGATAGATAAACACATTTCATCTCATCTCCCCTGGATCCATGTTCCCATCTGTAATGCTATAGTTATGACTTTATTTGAATGTGTGGAAGTTATTAATAGCACAAGCCTCTAATTTATGTTGCCTCCTACATTTTTCTTACCTCCTATATTCTCCTTTTTCCCATTTTATCTCATTTTGTGCCGAGTGCCAGAGAAACGTCTCTTTAACTCTGGAACACAATCAAACACCTGCGCACATTCGCTTTTTATAATCCCAGGTTAAATTAGAATGAATGGGTGCTAAAACTGCTAATCCACTTATAAATATCTCGCTGCATTTGCCCCCGTGAGCCGATCAGAATGGTTCCACCGCAGAACCAACCTGAACTGTTGGGGACAAGAGGCGGGGTGAAGAGGTTGGCATTGCCGTTGGGGAGTCCCGGGTACACCAGGCAGTTGATGAGGGGCAGAGTCATTGGCGTTGGCACGAGGGTATGCACCGAGTGCATGGAGTGGTTAGCCGCTATGGGTGTTAGGATGGGCATGGAGGACCGAGCCGACATGGAGGACAGACCGATGGACAGGTTTGGCATAGAACCCATTCCTGTGAGGAGGAAACACACACACACACACACATGTAAAACATGAACTTTCAGAAGAACGACTGACTTATAGTTGGGTAACTTCCATTTTGACAATAACTCAATTGAGGGAAAAACACTTTTTGTTATGCCTGGGATGCTACACAAACATCCATTGTTGAAATATGACTTAAATGTGTTATTTTCTCACAGTTATGAGAGGAAGAGTTGAGAGATTATTATCTTCGTATTGAAAATGCGGAAGGTCATGTTTTGATCGCTGTGTATTTGTATGCGTGCGTGTTATTCACATAAGTAAAAAAGTATTAAACCGCATGAAATTTGGTGGGATGATTGGTTATTATCCGGGGACCATTTGATTCGATTTTGGGATTGATGATTGATCGGATTTAAGGTCAAAGTCAAGAAAGGTCAAAATCTTTTTTTTACCATAGCACGGTCAATTTGCATCCAATTGGCATGCAACTAATGCCAAAATGTTCATAGTTCAACGCTCAATCTTGTGATATGCGAAGGTATGCGCTCTACCGAGTGCCCGTTATAGTTTTAAATTGGATTGTTCCTGTAAAATCCGTGAAAGGGATCTTTACCAAAACGTGCCGATGAAGGCATGGTTGAAGCCGAGTTGGAGACGGGAGGTTGCTTCATGGTGATTGGCAGGCCGGATGGTAAGTTCCGCCCCTGAAGCTTGAGTTTAATGAGCTTCATAGCGATGGAAAACTCTTGTCTGTCCATCTTCCCATCACCCTCCATGTCAGCTAGGTTCCTACAGGAGGAGGAGAGAGGTGAGCTCATAGTATGATCGCTTCAGAGTAAAGTGTGCATTCCTCGTCTTTTTCTGTCTTTATTGAGACAGTGTGAAGGGCAAGGGTTAGGCTAAGTTCTGTTCCGATTACAGTAAACACACACACACGGTGGTGCTTACCAAATCTCAGCCAGGACAGAAGGAGGAAGGCCGGACTGGAGGAAGAATTTCCTGGCTTGTTCTCCTGGAAACAGACAGAAATCCAGAGTAAGACGGACGCCTGATGCCGTCGCTCCTCACCGATGACACTCCTGTTTGTTGTGACAACGTCCGACCTGAGACGTAGCCGAGGACGGGCGAGAGGCTGTCAAACTGCTTGTCGTGTTTCCCCCTCTCCTCTGGAGCGATAGCCCACACACTGGCTCCGCCTGGACAAGAAGCACAACAGATGTTCTTTGAGATGCCGGATAGTTGATGCACATTTTGATTAAACACGACATCTTTAATATGCAATAACCGGGTCATGGATCACTCAAATGTGTGAGCAGCGGTGGCGTCACATGGCCTGCTGGTTGAGATGCATTATACCACATAACCGAAATGTCAACAGGTTGATTTTGGCCGGGGGTCATCCTCCCTCCGTCTCCATTTCTCTCTCTCTCTCTCTCTCCCACTGCACTTTCAAATGTTAAAAGCAAAAATATATTTTTTCGGGAGACAAAAGGTCACATCAGGATGTTTTAAAGCAGAAATGTCAACCTCCTGGTGGAGTGAGAAGAAAAGTCACGCGATCATCAAAGCCAGTTCATCTGGTCCTCTGGAGACCATGAGTTTTGGTATTAAAAAATAAAAGTAACGGTATCGACTGACCCAAAGATCTAGGCCTAAAGCACGATTATAACGTAATACAAGCACAACGAAACCTCCGACAGAGATGCAAACTAACAAGTCCACGCAGCACGCTCGGTCATTTCCATAGACTCCATCTCTGCCCGTCAACAGGGGTCAGTGGTACTGTGTTAAAAAGACACACAGCACAAAAAGATCCTGCTTTATTGGACTGCCGGGGACATATTGGAGCCCCAAACCTTCATAAATATGACAGCATTACGTCTTAGGAGGATATACACATATATAATGTGTGTGTGGGCAGCGAGCCACACATCAACACAAATGCAGCAACACATCGAAAGCCTCCAAAGTGGAAATGCTCCAACCAAACTCAGTTCACAGGGTCTTATTTTACACCGCCATCCAAAAAGTCTGCATAACATCCATCCCAAATGAGATCTCCCCCTCGGATGAAACCACTCACCACCAACTCCCGAAGATGATTAATGTGTAAAAATGTCCGGTCAGCTTCTTTTTTTTTTACTCCGCTCCACTCGGGTGTTTCTCAAGGTAAGTCCAGGGTTGTCCATGAATT
The DNA here is from genome assembly GCA_036178185.1 of Liparis tanakae. Taxonomy (NCBI): domain Eukaryota; kingdom Metazoa; phylum Chordata; class Actinopteri; order Perciformes; family Liparidae; genus Liparis; species Liparis tanakae. The sequence continues at coordinate 15,234,277 of CM070101.1, read as the reverse complement.
AAATATGAAGACGAATGTGGAGTGTGAGGGGTATGAAACTTCATTATTTTTAACGTCATTAATAGGGGGGTGAGAGGATACAACTTCATTATTTTTAGCGTCATTAATAGGGGGTGAGAGGATATCATCGGAGTTGATAATCAATTAATCAGAAGGGGAATCCGCAATATTTATCACATCCCAACACGATCATCATGCACTCAAGGCCTTATACCTTTGACTTGTTTACGCAACTAGAGCGCTCCGAGGACATTTTTAATTAAAGGAGCGACTGTATGGACATGGTGCACAGATGGGTCTCTCCTTATGCCGGTAATTGAAGGACAGAGACGGGGATAAGGAGACACTTGACAGATAATGAGCCCAGACAGCGGAGAGTGATGCACAGCCGAGTGATGGACTAGTTCATCGCCTGTGACCTGCAGTCAGGCGGGAGGAGCGGATGTTTTTTCACGTGAGAAACGCTTCGGTTGTAAAGGGGACGGTTGCGATGTCACATGATGGAAAACTACGGTCAACATTTTCTGATGCAGTTTCGTTAATTTTAATGTTCTGGTTTCTCTGTGGAAGTAAACTGAATATCTGAGTTGTGGACAAGACATTGGAAGATTTGGAAAACACAGATCTGCATTTTTCATAGTTTTGATATTTTATAGAGAAAACAACTGAGAATTATATCCGACTAATTATTCAAAAATTAAAACAATCGTTGGTGTAAGCTCACCTTGGTGTGATAATGTAGAATTAACTAAAATCTAAATCTAACTGGAGGCCACGATTTAGATACTGGAGAGAAGTGTCATAACAACTCGTTGCAATTCATCTAAAAATGTGGGCGCAGGTACACGCATTTCCACATATCATTTTCCACATATCAAAATGATACATTTCCACATATCATTTTCCGTGTCTTGCGTATAAAAATACTTAATAAAATTAAAGAAAATATATCTGACTGATGTCTCACTTTGTCTGAGAAATCTGGGTCAAAAATATATAAATACTCATTTTAAATCGACTGAAACTATAAATTGGACATTTTCTGTTATACAATCAACACATAATTAATCGTGCGATTGCTTTTCTTGATTTTCATAATAACTCCATATTCCCTGTGTCAACAGCATCATGCTTGTGATCCTCATGAAGCCACTCTGGCTCTCTTCTGAGCGACAGACCATGTCTCACACAAGAAGTTCTCTCTAAACTCTTCCCCTCAACATGAACAACAAACCATCATCAGGGGAGGGTATCTCTGGGAGATGAAAAGATTCAGAGAGTAGGAATGAAGTCTGCAGAGCTAAGGACAATCATTATAGCTGTGATGTTGTTATTGGGAAAAACCCTTGTGCTGGAATGTGTGTTTGTCTTGAGAGACCTGGTATCTGGAGGGAGATCTCTTCACCAGCTTCAGGAAATGCCACCCTGCCCCATGATGGCACTTCCTCCCCTTCTCTAACCCAAACACCACCCTGGCTATACTGTTGACACACACACACACACACACACACACTATTACAACTTTAGAATCTCCGGCTGACTGCCTTGAACTGGCCTCAGCAACTCGCGTGTGTCTAAACACGCGATGGTAGCACCTGTCCAGGTATCGAGGCGAACTTCAGCGCCTCTCGGAGCCCGACCTAGATTTAGCACAAGTCGGCAAAATCGCAGCCACAAAAAAAGAAAAGGTCGAAAAGTGATTAATCTCTCATAGAGATGTGAGTATTCTCCGTACTGTCGGCTTTGACAGACCTTATTTAGAAGCTATTGTAAGTGAGAAAGAGGAGGGGGGGGGGGTTATTTAGCACAGTGCCACTGGGACAAGTAGCTAGCATGGCCACATCCACAGGCCTGTCAGTTGATTCAGCATGTGTGTGTGTGTGTGTGTGTGTGTGTGTGTGTGTGTGTGTGTGCGTGTGTGCGTGTGTGTCTAAGTGGGGCACTGCAAAGCTTCTCACACAGACATCCATAGGGGTCTGGCCAGTGTAAGACCCCTCAATGTGCGACCAGATAAAACGGTGCCATATTTTTGGAGAACTGAGCATGTGAGAGACGATTATAACGAGTCTTCTGGCCATTTCATCCATTTGTTAGTTTTAACGACATGAACAAATGACCGCCGTTTCATCCCGACATGTTGTATTTTAAAACATATGTTTATCTTAACCTTGTTGGGGAAAGAAACGTTATACGCTTTCCCGCCAAAAGTTTGATTAGAAGGTCGATGCCACTTTAAATACGAAGCCAGGTGGAGATTTGCTTAGCTTAGCATAAAGACGAAAAGCAGGAGGGAACAGCTCTGGAGCTCACCACCGGCCACCCTGTGGGTTCAGTGTTCTCTAAACATTCTTATCGGGTCCCTCTGTTATTCCCTCCCCGGGTTCCTGTTACATTCTTCGACAGGCCCGTCACCGTGAGTCCCCCCCCGACACACACCGCCAAGACCGCAACGCAGAGAGGAGGAGCAGCCTCCCGCTCGGGAACCGAGAAGACAAACTCTGCGCGAGTACACAAGAGCCGGTCAGCAAATATTGAGACAATACAGCTCGCACACAGCCCATCTCCAGGAAAACCAACGCGGCGGCACGCTCTCGTGGAACGGCTTCCACGGCAACGATGCCCGCGCAGGATGTAAACCGACGGCGCCTCGGATCCTCTGCTGCGACACAAAGAGCCTCGGCCGGTGGTACGGCTCCCCTCACGTCAGCCAGAGGGCTGTTGTCTAGGCGCTGAGCGGTCCTGAGGGAGTGTGGGAGTCAAACCTCCAGGCGCCCGGCGGCCCGAGCCTTCTGATGGGGGGGGGGGGGACCACATCACCGGTGGGACACCACATCACTGCCTCTGGATGGATCCACAGTGTCTGCACTGCATGCTGCCGCATTTCATCAGACACTGTTGCATACTGTGTCCACCTGTTTGGGTAAATGGACTTACTAATGACTCCACAATTGGCTCATTGCTGATTCAGTACGTGTGTGTGTGTGTGTGTGTGTGTGTGTGTGTGTGTGAGTGTGAGGGGGAAGGAGCGGCACTTTGCTAGAATGCAGAATTAGTCATGTGGACAAGATGCATCCGACGCACAGACAGACAGACAGACAGACACACACACACACACACACACACACACACACACACACACACACACACACACGCACACACACACACTTCCTCCGAGGCATTTCCCAGAGAGGCCCTTAAGGAGCCACAACTACTGTTCTATGATCAAAGGCTGTGAAAGAAGAGGATTAACACACATGTACACACACACACACACACACACACATGCACACACACACACACACACACTTGACCAATTCAGTCCACAAACCAAGGACAAAAGCAATGCATCACATCGTAAGAGTGAGCACAACAGAAACAGAAGCAGCCCCCCCTCCCCATACACACACACACACACACACACACACACACAACATACACGAGAATAGCTCATGATTCCCATCAAATTAATTACAAAATAATTAGCCAATTCTCCTTGAAGCCCTCTTTGCTCAGGAGGTTTATACGACGTAGAATTGCCTGTAAGTCCATGTCAGCGGATCAAAGATGGGTTTAGTTTGGAGCTGATCCTTTACTCCACCAGCCAGACCGATACCCTATCAACACGACCTCCGGGTCCAGTTGGCAGCTGGTGGAGAGGACGCGCAAACATCAACACGTCCATCGAGACCGAACGCGTCCTCCATCCTCGACGGTCAGATGACCGGAGACAAAGATTAAAGTTTAAAGAAGGGGCTCGACACAACTGCTGCTCATTGCTCCGCTCTGCCTGCTTATTTCTGTTTCTATGTCTATATTTATCTTTTCCGTTAAGTCTGGTAAATTCAAATTTCTGCTCTGACCTCGCTCTGCAAAAGTGTACATTTGCCTCCGGTAGAGGGGAAAATAACGGGAAAGACAAAGTGTTCTTACCATTCATGGCTGCAGGTGGAAAGCACGGGCAGAGAGGTGAGTCCTCCACTCAGCTGGCTAGCTCTCAGACATCTGCAGAGGGAGAGAGAGGGAGAGAGGGATGTGAGAGTGTGTGTGTGTGTGTGTGTGTGTCACGGAGCAGCAGGCGTATGTGAGGAACGCAGGCATGCGTGTGTGTGTGTGTGTGAGAAGGAGAAACAAAATGGTACAGATGCAGGCAAGAGAGAGAGAGGGGGGGGGAAATAAGAAAAAGAATGCATACATTCAAAATGCAAGGATGCTGTACAGTGAACGGCTAACGTGGGAGAGGGACGACGGAGCGAGGGAGGGAGGGACAGAGGAGGGGAAATGAAGAGAGAGGAGGGACACAGAATGACAGAGGGAGGAGGGAGCGGGAGGATGAGGAGGAAAGAAGGAAGACAATGCCACCGGGGAGAAGTCGGCGAGAGGAGGACCTACAGTTGAAGGATACATAGGAAGGAGGAATGATGGTGGTCTGAGGAGAGAGGGAGCGCCAATCTTTCTCTGCTCTCGTAGCACAGATGGCGGCTTTCTGGGTAATCTAAAGAGCGTCTTCATTTTATCCCGTGTTTTTTTTTTTTGGGGGGGGGGGGGGTTCTTCATTTGCCACTGAATTGGCACTTATTGGCGATTTTTATTTGAATATTAAAAATATTAATATTTTTCATTTCATGGATGCAAATAGTAAATTTCTCTCATTTGGAATAATAAATATGGTCTTTTTTGGTATATTAATATTGTTTTTTTTCTTTTTTTGCAGGGTCATACATATTTGTATTATTAGGAATGAAACATGCATTATATATGATCGGCCGTTTTGAGAACGCCGATCAAAACCGATCATGGCAATATCGGCTGATATGGATCGGCGCCGATCAAATCAGTGCATCCCTAATATATATATATATATATATATATATATATATATATATATATATATATGTGAAGAAAAGGTTTCCATAGACTGCAATTTGAGCAATAAAAACATGTTCAATATTTAATTGAGGAAATCAGAGTTCATAATATATATTTTTTCATAATAAATATATTTTTTATATATATATATATTTATTTCCCCTTTTTAGAAGTATATACCTTTACATTAATAGAAATATGTATTTTCCTGGTAATAAATAATATTTGTCCTAATATTAGAATCTATAAAGGCAGTTTCTGATAAAGTCGAACAATAAAACACACGTAATCCCGTGTGTATCTGCACCGCACACACTCAAAACAAGCGCGATGGGTGTATCGAGTGCAGCTTGCATCCACTCTTGTTGTTGTTGTTGTTGTTGTTGTCGTCAGTGGGCCGGCAGCCTGGCCCACCTGATGAGATATTCCTCCGTGGGATCTCTGGCAGAGTCCCACGAGATAGAGGGGACAGATGAGCCCATGCAGGTAATAATGTTCAAATTGGAAAATGAGTATTGACTTTCATTTTTCAGCCACACAAAAGAAATCCATGTCTAATCTACTGTTCCTCTTGTTATTTATCATATTTCCTTTTCTCACACCTTAAAATAGCTGAGTTCCCCCATTTCTGCAGTTTCTTATTCCATTCCAGCAACTCCTTGAATCCTGCTCTCCAGAACCTATTAGTCCCTCCACTCAGACCTAACCCGTTATTTCCTCTTGTTCCATCCATTTAGCTACAAGCCGATAGCTAACGAGCCAGCTTTCTCATCAGCTGTGACTCCAGTCAGGTCGAAGGAATCTCGTCTCCGCTTCCAACAAATCATTCCCCCTTTCTTCACCTCTTTCTTTTTCTTTTACCTCAGTTCACTCTCTTTTTTCATTTCAGCTCCCCTACTTCTTGAATCACGTCTCACTCGAACATGCTTCCCCTCTTGTATGACTAATGACTCCCACCAAATATTTCTTTCACCCCTTCTGCTCTGGTTACACCATTGCTCCATCTTTGGCTTCCCTCTTTGCGTGTGAATTCCTGGAGGGGGAGCTGAGGTTGACGTAGTATAAATCATTCTCTGCACACGCCAACATTGCCAATTACTTAAGAGCAATGAACTGTGGCATATGCCTCGCATATATATATATTTATATAGCTAGTGTTAGCGCATTCAAACAATGGTGGCATTCCTATACAAAAAAACATGAATCCATCCAAGGAAAATATTTGCATGATAATAATAGTTTTTTTAAAGCGTGAATGCACTTGGGAGAAGTAAAAAGCTAACGCTAGGCTTTAAGCACACTACACTACAGCCTCCTGAGCGCGAGTATACACAATAAGGCCGTAAAAGTGGACTAGTCAGTCGTTTTGTAGTCTCTTTAGCCAATTGTTATCAATCTTAAGACAGGTAAGAACTTAGAAATTTGCATGAGGGGGTATTTAGAGACATATGGTAGAACAAAACTTTTCAAGTGTTATAAGCTTGTGTTATCCGTAGAGATTAGTTTTAGCGTCTATCCATTAAAAAAAACATTGACTTGAAGATCAGGGAACTAAAAGTGCAGTTTTTAGGACTCGTTCCTGCAGCCCTCAATATGCAACATTAACAGATGGCAGTCATGGTGTGAAGTGTTATTTAAAACTAATGTTTATGTCAAAATAAGTTTATGTAGTGTGATCTGTTTTAATTTAGTGATGTGGTAAATCGACACCTAGTTAACACTTATTTTACACCGAGGATAATGATGTCATCATCCCGAGACAGCCTCGTTCAACCGCAATAACTAGAGAATTAATTATGTGGGCTAAAAATTAAGCTGTTACAGTAATAGCGCACCGCGTATTAAAGCTTCACAGTGATTCAATTGACATAAAGCAAAGTAGACTACGCCAGAATGATCATTATTAGATCAACCATCAGTTGATAGAACTACATAGGCCCCTGTGTGAATACTGTATACGTGCGTCTTACACTCGCATTTTGGAGAAAGGTATTCAGCAGACTCCCCTCCGCCCTCATAAAGAAACAGTGTTGTACCTTGAGGTGTCGGTGGTTTAAAAACACAAGATGTTATCTATCGGCCCCGTTAGAAAGCCTTCTCTGTTCAAATAGGACACATCCTGGATAAAAGCAACACAGTCAACACAAGGCACAAAGGACAGCCTCTACAGCGACACTGACAGCACGTTCGAGGCTCACAAGGTAATGTGTGTCCTTCCTAAGGACCCATGAGCAATTCAGAAATGCATGCTTTCAAAATAAAATAATAAAAGTCTAATTTACCTTTTAGCTCAGTCCATGTTGATGTGACTGATGTTACGTGGCGGAGCCGTATTGGGAGAACGTTAACTCTCAGTGATGATTTAAATGCGGCTTCAACTCGTTTCCTGGCTTTTACGTGATTATTTTAGGACATATTTGTTTTCAAAAAGAGTGGAAGGATATAAAGCAACAACCGTTCTTGAATATTTTTATTTATTTCAAAAGAGCGACACAAAGACCACACATCCTCTAAACTGTGCTTTCATTTACAAAACTAGTCTTGACCTCCGGCCCACTGACTTTTTCTGGAGCTTTCAACCAGATAAAATATTAGGTACGTCCCATGCGTCGATTAATAATTGGCCGTCGGGCTTCTAGGGGCGCAAACTCACAGGGGACCCACAAGTCCTGGGTACAGCTGCAGTTTTAGGATCTTTTATTATGTAGAAAGGCTCCAAATTAGACAGTAACAGGAGGACTGTGTGCTGCGAGACCTTGAATAAGATTGGGTGCATACACAATGCATTGAAAGGGGGGGGAAACAGGGATCCGCACCACAAAGTCTGCCCTGAAGCCTCATAACAGGTTCATCTGGTGGCGGCAACTGAGCTAAATCTTCATGACAAATGAAAGAACAAACATTGGGCTACCATTACTCTTCTGTCAACAACAAACTCCCACGATCAAACACTATTCCACAGTCTTTGACTTTCACGGTTTCATCCGTGCTAAGGGGGATAACCCGTAAGATAGTGTACTTCTAAGTTATCGATGGGATATTGACATTTAAAAATTCTAGCAGGTTAAAAATTTAGGCCAGACGTTTGCTTATTCGATGCACCGGTGCAGGGAGAAAATGAATAAAAAGAGCCTTTGACTCTGCCCTGCATGCTGATTGACACCTGTGTGCACCGTGCACCGGCCCGCTCGGATGTGCGTATCAATGCGCTGGCCTGTGTGCCCGAGTGTGTCTGACACACACTCCCCAAACAGAGGGGGACCCTGTTCCAGCAGACACAGCCCAGGAAGCTTTGCTGAGCCTGAGGAAGAAAGAGGCCTGTGTGTGTGTGTGTGTGTGTGCGTGTGTGTGTGTGTGTGTTACTATTTTCTGCTTGTTCGCAGGAGCACAGAAACACATAAAGACATCCACACACACCTTCCTCTGCTGTCCTGCAGGTGAAAAATGGAGGCGCTGAAGGAACCGTCTTATATTTATTATCCCTTTGATGCATTTGTGGGTCAGCTTGACCAATGATTCACCAAAGCCTCTTTTACTTCCTTTAAACTCTCAACACACACTTAACAGCAGACCCCACAGCCAGCTTCTCACCTATACCCTTTTGGCGCAAGATTTCTTCACTCGGTTTAAAGTCCCAAAATGTATTCAATAAAGCACTTGCATACTACTGTGACAGTCACAGTAGCTAGAAGCTGGACCCTGAAAGCCAGAAACTGAAGCCTGAAAGTCTGCATTTAAGCTCCAACTTCCAACACGACAACGGATGTATGCTTGTGTGCGTTTATGTGTGCGTTTATGTGTGCGTTTATGTGTGCATTATGCGGTGCTTCTCTTCTCTTCTCGGCGGGTGGATGTGAAACAGTCCCTGTCGGGATGAGGCCAGATGTCATTGGCAACTGCCATTTGGGATGGACTTTGCCGCTAAAGCAAAGAAAAGGCCTCTTCTCTCCGTTTCCACCGAGAGTAGCAGAACACACACACACACACACACACACACACACACACAAACACACACACACACACACACACACACAAAGACAAAGACAAACACACGCTCACACAAAAACAATAGCACACACATAGCTGATCTCTGTAATTATTCTAGGCTGCAGTGATTGAACACAAGCGTGGAGGAGATGCTGCACCTGCCCCGATCCCCTTATCGATGGATATAAAACTGCAGTGATATAAAACAATCTAAACGTCTGATGACTCACTTTAAAACGACACACAGACACTCCAGAAATGTCGTGGTTATTTCTCTGAAGATAGAAAAGGTGGCCATATTATTAGTGAGGCTGGATTTTCTGGACACTGAATCTTTAGGGAGCAGTGTTACATTATGAACACACCTTCTCTGTGAATGGTAACTTTACCTCGGGGGATATGAATAACCTCTGGAGTTATGTTTCCTAGTATGAAGCAATAAAGTGATTGTATATTGCCCATTGCATATTTGTGCCAGGTAATATGCTGCATGTATAATAAATATTTAATAAATATATACTTAAAAGACTATACCGGCATTAACATTCTTGACAAGAAAGAGGCAATTAGCAGCCGACAGCTCTTATTTTGGTGATTTCAAAGGGATTTATCTTTCAATGTGATTCAGCCCATCTGTTGAAAGACATTGAAGCATGTATTACGGGTTAATTGCAGCCACAGACAGACGTTTTGAGCCATATGGAGTGCTCAAAATCTAAAACGCAGACAGAAAGGTTATCACTCAGGGTTTAGTGACAGGTGTCAGGAATCCACTTTTTTTTTAGGATGGGCAAAACAAACGTATCACCTCAAGGTTAAATTGTATAGTGATTCAGTTCGGATGAATTCAAACGATTAAAATCTTCAATTAGCTTCCATGGAAAGGTAAAAAAAAAAGAAGAAGAAGAATAAAACAGTTCAAAAGCGACAGTGTCCAATGTGTGTTAAATGTGTCCCGTCCTGATAAAAGCATTACTATGATTTCTTATCATGTACCTGTTGCGGTTGAACTGCGATGGTAATCCGACATCCAGGCAGGAAAATGTTGCTCCTGTGGAGGGAGGAACCGACCCAGTAGCCGGGTGGGTGTGGACTAGGAATCGGCTTCTACAGATAGTCAAGTCGGACAGCTCAACATATTAGACTTCCTGTAATGGCTTTCACAATAAAACTCCTTGACGCGCATGATTTTGGTAAAACATGAATAACTGGACGAAGCCCACCCATCCTCTTTCTTTAACAACACAAACACTCAAACCACACCTTTATAAAATATACAAGTTGAGTTATTCGAGCATACTTTCCTGGACTTAATGGGTCTCTCCTTTTCAATGTGTTCGAGTGAATTAAAGTCTACCATCTTTGTTTTATCCTCAAAGATATTACAAAATATTTGCAATTATATTATATTATTATTGTCAATAAATGGATAATCATGTGATGGATTCGGTTTAGATATTTTACTTACTATTTTTCTTTATTTTAGGGGTGGGTGAAATCATAAAAATGATAAGAAAACAAACATCAAATGAATTCTTTCAGCTCATGTGTTGTAATGTCTGACTGACTATAATGCCACATGTAACCAGATGGCTTGAATTAATAAAAACCCAAAACGTGTCAGTCCACTTAAATCATCCCCTTTCAATTACTGTTAGGAACAATCACTTGCCGTCAAGGATGTTAAAGGGATGAAGTTGTCAAATATTTAAGTACTATGTAAATCGATTGAACCGACTTTCCCTACCTGGTTTATGTGACGACTGAATCCCTCTGATATGGAATAATCAGTAGTTAATTTCATCTACCTTGCTCATTGGTATAAAGTATAGGAAGAACGCTGCTGGTCTAGATCTCTGCCAACAGTCATGACCTTACTGACCCTGGTACTGTTATTGGTTGAGTTGAGAATATATGACAATCAGAAAGTTGGTGTTAAATACTCTTTAAGCAGTTAGGGGCCAAATATAGTAGTAGTAGTAGTAGAAATATTACCAATAAGACTTGTAGAACGGGCTATATGTAATAAGACACAAAAATATGTAATTCTAAGCTTCCTGCTAAAATAGTTTATTTTGAAAAGGGGGTGGACACTATCTGATTACCAGATTTCCCATAAGGATTAACATGGAATAAAAGCTGTCGAACTAGATCTGAAAAGATTATGATTTTTAAAGATTTGAAGAACAACGTATAAAATACCAAATCAAGCTAATAATCATGAGCCACTAACCTATATGATCCACATTCATCGTATCTGAAAAGACCACATCAAGACAGACAGGATGCTTTCAAAATAGTTTTTATAGAATGCAATTAACCAGAAATGAGCAACATAGATGCATAAAGGACCAGGTAATGTTCCTGTTCTTTAGAGTATATCAATAATAACAAATGACAGATTCATCTTTAGCTTGGTACATCTCAGCCACAAAAAGTTGATAGTTTTAGTAATTTACAGAAATTGTACAATTTTATTCTAAGAGTTTTCTCCATTGGAATTTTTTTTTACGACTGACAACAGAGGTATGAAGTCAGAAAGGGCTCTAGTACCATATAACGAGGCAGAACAAGTTAAGAAATGCAATGCAATACAAAAAACTGCAATCCATTGAGTAACATTTTGTGTCAAAAGATCAATATAAAAAAAATATATACAAACTTAACCAAGGCGTAACACAGAGGAAACGGAAAGCCCAAAAACAAGTTTAAATGATGTCCAAGTGTAGCACAATAAAACATTTGAAAACTAAAGCTTCAAACCACGAATACTGATAGCTCATATACTGAAAGATTTTTGTTGGATCTTTCTATCTTTTGAGCTTCCATTGTTTTGAGACAGTTAACAATGAGCTATGTAAAAGTATGCATTTCTGCCAAACTGAATTAAGTCATCATCTACATTTTCCTCAACGAGAAAGAGGTTTTGATAACATTGAAGGCATCAAACAGTCAATCAGTCTCTTGTCAATCGTAGTCCAGAACATTAAGGAACTTGTTCCCATTAGATGCCCACTTCACTTTTGTGACCACATGAACTGTGCGAGTCAAGTGGCACAATTTCTTGCTCTTCTTTGATTGATGTGCTCTGGTTGCTCTAACCTATGGTTACCATGATGATGTAATCCAGGTCCTCTGCTGCTTCAACTGGGACTGAATACTTCACATCCTCAGTGTCCCATTCAGTTTGTGTGGTCTTGGCAGTGTTTGGAGATACAGCACATCCTTGTGGTTCAGCGAGAGAATTCTGAAGATTCTCATTTTCTGATTTGGGGAAAGTAAATCTAAGAAGTTCTGTAGGTTCGCCTGGATTCTCGGCCTCTGCAGCGTTTGACTCCATTTTGATTTCACCATGAAGTGGATAATATTGTTGCTCTGTGTCTGGTTCTGGTTTCATATTCCGATAACATGGATCATATTCCTCCTCTTTTATGTGAAGGTTTCCCTGAAGAAAGCCGCCACAACCTGCACCCATTTGAATCGTCCCCGGCTCTGTTGGCAACTCGGCGTCCTCATGACGGAACAGAGTTTTCTCATTAATTTTGGCGCCATCAAGAAAATGCAAACGGTTTTCATCCGACTGGTATCTTGCTTGTCGCACAAAATGACCCTTGCTTAATTTCTTGCCTGGAACTTCCATGGGATACTTGGTACATTTCCTTTTCTGTGCTTTCTCGCATTCTTCTTTCTCTCCTGGTTTAGTTGTCATTTCTAGATCCAAACCCATCCCTGTGCAAATGGGATAACAGCGTCCTTGACTTCTAGATTTCTTTCCGACACTTGGAAGTGTGTCTGTTTTAACTTTTGTTTGTAGAGCCAGTTTTCTTTTTTTAATACTTTCCATCCATACACTTCCATGCACAACTGCTGAGGATTTCTTTTCATCTTCAATTCTAGGTTTGCAGATAGGTAATGCTTGAGTGACAAATACTTCATTGAGCCAGGAGAGCAGGGCATCTTTTTCTTTTATCTCTCTGTAGAACGACAATTTAGTAGTTACTACTTGCCCCTGCATAGAAGTTTTGAAATTGTGTTGAATTACATCATTAATGATCTTGTATTTTGTTTGACACATTCTTTTGGCAAATTGAATAAGTTCAACCATGATCCAGTGTGTCAATACATGCGGGTCAAGCTTGTCTTTTGGCTTGTCTTTGTCCACACACGGGCTCAGACCTATTTCCTTGCAGCGAGGGTAGTTGTCCATTATCAACTCCTCTATTGCTGAGGAGGTAGACGACGGATCCTTTGCTGGCTTTTTTGCAGAGCAGTTTGCATCAGTAGAGTCTGCAACAATCATGGTGGTTGGATAAGGATTGTGCACGTGACGAGAGTCAGATTCCTCCTGAGAATGCTTATGAATTCTGACTTGATGGCATTTGGGGCAATATAAATGTCTCTCAAAGGTAGGTTCTGGTTTGCACCTCGTGTCAGGGAGTTCAAACTGTACTTTGATTTGTGAGTTTTTTTTCTTTGCATTCAAACATACTTGCTCAAAGGTCTTCTGTGCAAAAGCACGGCGATACAGCTCATTGTTGAAATCAAGATGGAAATTATACTCCAGTATCTCTGTAATTAAATACTTTGGGGCCGACATCAAGACTGTGGCAAAAGTGTGAAGTTGAACAATGATTCCATTGGTCAGTAATTTGAGATCAAGATTCTGTTTGACTCCAGAGCCTACATTGAAATTGATTGCCTGTTTTCTTAGATCTTGAGAAAGAATAAAGTGGACAATGTTCTTCATGAGGTCTTGAGAGGATTTTCTGAATGTGATTCTCCTTCAATTGCCAGAGCTTTACATTGATGTTATTTTGGAGTTCCATTTCAGGCGAATTAACTCCTTCCTGAATCACAAATGCAGCCTGGGAAGAACCAATGCCAGGTACATCCGAGTTTAGGTTGTTCTGGGAATCCAGTTTAACTTTTCTTTTTGCGTCGCCTGCAAAATATGTAGTATTAGGAACATTCCTTTTCTCCATTGCAACAGGAATTTGTGCAACAATACTTGTGGCAAGGTCAGAGTCTCCAGATTGTGACACAAGATCCAGATTGTGTTTCACGATGTCAACACAAATCTGCTCAAATGTTCCACACAACTTTTCTGCAAAGTTTGTCACTTCAGTCATTGCTCCATAGGTCAGTTTTTTTTTTTTTGTATATATATATATATTTTTATTTTAAGTAAATAAGCAAGCATACAACGAGAGTGCAATTGTGATACATTTACCTATTTCTTTTTTTACACAAAACACAACAAAACACAGCAAAACACAACAGAACTAAAGTAAAACTACTAAACTAAACTAAATCTAATAAATAAAAATAAAAAAAAATAAAGTACAATACAAAATAAAAGTAATAATATAAAAACAACAATACCAAATAGTTGCTCGCGATAGCTGCTCGCATCCTGGAGGTCAAGCACAGACTCGAAAGTATGGGGGGGGGTGTGGGGGGCGGTGGGGGCCACCAAGGAAAGAGTCCGTAACAGCCGGTCATGGCATGCAACTACAGCACCTCATCAGGAGAGAGTCCATCAAAATATTGAAGAAGAGGTCTCCAGCACGTGTAAAACCTGTCAGAGCTCCCTCTAAGGGTGAATTTAATTTTTTCCAATTTAAGAAAGAACAGGATATCTTGTAACCATGTTTTGATGGACGGGGGTTGTGAAGATTTCCATAAAAGAAGGATCTTCCTACGGGCAATTAGAGAGGCAAAAGCAATAATATTGTTCTGAGTCGCTGAGGTGACAAGGCTACATAGGTCAGTTTGTTAATATCCAGTTTCTTGTTTGGTTGAGTATGGTTTTGCTTTGGGCCAAATGCAACGTTGAATTCAAGGCCAGCCCTGTTGGAAAAACTAAATGGACTGAACTCTTTAGCAGAGAGGATTTGTTTTACACGGTTAGCACGCAACTTCCACATGTTCTCTGTTCCCATTTCCTTCTGTTCCATGTCACACACAGATTTGGTGATTTGCTTCAATTCCAATGTTTCCTTCTCTCCGGAATTAGATGTCACTTCTAGATCCCAACCCATCTCTGTGCAAATGGGATAACAGTGTCCATGACTGAGGTTTTTTCTCAATTTTTTTTACGACACTTTGAAGTGTTTGGTTTTTTTCTTTTGTTTGCAGAGCCAGATTTATTTTGATACTTTCCATCCCTTCACTTCCATGCACAACTGCTGGGGATTTCTTTTCACTTTCAATTCTAGGTTGACTGATAGGTAATGGTTGAATGACAAATACTTCATTGAGCCAGGAGAGCAGGGCATTTTTTTCTTTTATCTCTTTGTAGAACTGAAATTTAGTAGTTACTAGTTGCCCCTGTATGCCAGTGTTGAAGTTGTGATGAATGACATCACTAATGATATTGTATTTTGTTCCACACATTATTTTGGCAAAATGAGTAAGTTCAACCGTGATCCAGTCTGTCAATACATGCGGGTCAAGCTTATCTTTTGGCTTGTCTTTGTCCACACACAGGCTTAAACCTCTTTCCTTGCAGCGAGGGTAGTTGTCCATTATCAATTCCTCTATTGTTGAGAAGTTAAACAACGGATCCTTTACTGGCATTTGTGCTGAGCAGTTTGCATCAGTAGAGTCTGCAACAGTCATGGTATGTGGACGAGGATAATGCATGTGACGAGAGCCAGATTCCTCCTGAGGATGCTCATTATTTCTGACTTGATGGCATTTGGGGCAATATAAATTTCTCTCAAAAGGTATGTCCTGGTTTGCAACTTGTGTCAGGGAGTTCAAAAATAACTCCAGATTGTTTTCTAGATGTCTTACCTCTCATTTTTGCCAAGGATTGCTGTGCAAAGAAATTTCGATAGAGCTCATTGTTGAAATCAAGATTCAAATTATACTCCAGTATCTCTGTGATGAAATGCTTTTGGGCTGATACTAGAGCTGTGGCAAGAGTACCAATTTCAACCAGGATGCCATTTGTTAGTAATTTGGGATCAAGATTCTGTTTGACTCCAGATCCTACATTGAAGTAAATGCCTAGTTTCTTGCATCTGGAGTAAGTATAAAGGAGACAATGTTCTTTATGAGGTCTTGAAAGGACAACAATGTACAATGTCCTTATTTGTACTATATTGAATTGCCAAAGCTTCAAATCAAACTCATTGTGGTGTTCTATGTCAGGAAAACTGTTTACTTCTTGCTCTATGATAGTAGCATGGGAAGGACCAGCACCAGCTGCATCAGAATGTGGGTTGTTGTAGAAATTCAGTTTAATAAGTGTTGAGTCATTTGTTGAGCTATTGAGATTATTGTAGCCATTTACATAGCTTGATAGTTTCCTTTGTTCTAGTATAGCAGGAATTCGTTCAACCATACTTCTGGCGAGGTCAGAATCTCCACATTGCAAATCAAGATCCAGATTGTGTTTTAGGATGTCAACACAAATCTGCTCAAAAGTTTGTCACTTCAGTCATTGCTCCATAGGTCAGTTTGTTAATGTCCAGTTTCTTGTTTGGTCGACTATGGTTTACATGTAGCTTAAGACAAATTTCTTTGCAGAAGGGATGACGATCGACACATTTTTGCGAAATATGTTCTTCAGTTTCAGCCTGTGAATGAAGAGGAAACCCACAGGCAACCTCACACTCCTCCATCCTTGATATGATGGTGAGTTTAGCATTGGCATTGCCCACACTCTGATTTGTCATACTTATTGATGGAATGGGAACATGGAGTTCAAAGACCTCTCTTGAGAATTTGACTGCATCTTCACAATCTTTCAGTTTTCTTACTCCATTCATAATTCCACATGTGAAAATGTCTCTCTGGTATTCATTCTCCAGGTTGATGTCAAAGTTGTACTCAAGAATCTCCATGATGAAATTATGTAGGGATGAATTCATTGCTATGGCAAATCTAGCAATCTCCAACAGTATATAATCAAACAGAGAGTCAACACTGAAGTTTTGCTTTGGACCAAATCCAACGTTGAATTCAAGGCCAGCCCTGTTGGAATAAATAAATGGACTGAACTCTTTAGCAGAGAGGATTTGTTTTACACGGTTAGCACGCAACTTCCACATGTTTTCTGTTCGCAATTCCTTTTCTTCCATCTCACATTCATTATTTTTTGGGGGCGGAGTCTGTGTTTGCTCTTCACCAAGACCTCTTTCATCAGGTTGACACATCAATGACTTGGTATTTACGTTTACAATTGGTAAACTAGATGAGATGTTGGTGGTGGCAATTGAAGCCGCACAAACGTTCCGACAACTTGCTTCGGATTCTCTAGAGATGTCTGAGCCCAGATAACATCTTTTGGAATTTTGGAAGTGATCTTGATTACCAGAGTTTGTGACTTTGTCCGAGTCTAGATCAGACTCTCCTTGAGGACAAGTGTGGTAGTTCTCCATTTCTCCATCCTCCTGTTCTTTGTCACTTTCATTGCCAGGGAAGGAGCCACGATCAAACTCTGATAGAGAACCAGTTTGACAATGATCTCCCTCTGATGTTCGAGTGGGACACAATTCAGTGTGATGAGAGTGTGTGTTTGTCTCCATGTCTTTAGACTTCTCTCTTCTTTGCTCTTTATTTGAACCAAATCGTCTTGCTTTTGTCACTTCCTGAAACAGATTCTGTTGGACTTCTATATTGGACAGTGCTAAGCCTCTGGTTACTTGGAAGGAAAACGGCTCATTTTTAAACTCCATGCTTATCGCAATACCAGTGGTGATAAGACCATTTCTTCTTTTTAGAAGGTTTAATATCCTGAACCAAATTGGATGTTTTCCATGTTTACTCTTGAGATAAAGTTCAAAATTGTGCTCCAGCACCCCCTGGACGATAGGTCTGAAGGATGCAGCCAGTATGTTGGTGAAGTGTACCAGTTCTAACATTACAACCTATGTCAACAGATCTGGATCTAGACTTTGTTTTGACCCAACATCAAGGTTCAGACACATTTCTTCACAATAAGGAAACTTAGGGAGAAAAGCATCCTCAATCAGTTCTTCTGCTGACATTGCTCCTGTACCCTCAAATCCATCCTTATCTTCACTGTCGTCACCATGTGCTCCTTCCATGTCTTCCAAGAGACTTTCCATCTTCATGTATTCTGTGGATGTTGCTTGTGAAAATGCATATTGATCTCCATGTGCAGTATCATCCATTTCCACCACAAAACTTTCAGTCTTACGCTCTGCAGATGCCTTGTTCAGCTCATTGATGGTTTTGCATTCTGGCTTTGATGACAAGTCAAAGAGAGTAAACACTTCTTTTTTATCTTCAGGAGGTTTCTTAATCAGGTCTTTGACTTTGTGCAGAATTTGAGCAGTAAAATCAGTCAGCTGTTGCTCAATTTCCAACCCAAGATCAAAATTGTTCTCAAGAATGCTGGTGATCAAATTCCCTTTACTGTTGTTGACTTTTAGCAAAGTCACAGACTTCAAGTATGACCCCATTTGTCACTAATTGCAAGTCAATTTTGTTCTGTGCGTTGGATGCAACATTAAAATCCAACCCTATTCTATTGCTGTGATGGAATGCTTCTTTACATACTGAAAGTTTCTTTCCACAAAATAATGCGCCACTGCCATACTTTGTTGAAATCCATCTTTTTGTGGTCTTCCAGGCAGCAGGTGTCCATGTTGTCCAAGACAATGATCTATTCTTCTTTGCCTTCCTTTCCTGTATTTGGTTCGGGAGAAAAAAGGAAACATGATAGACATTATATCTTGGCCAGGAGTTATCCACAATTTAAATGTATTCATTCGTAAAATATTAACAGGCTAAAATATCAGACATTTTACACTTAACGTTTCTCAAATTTAAAGATTTTCACATTAAACCTGTTTGATGTTTTTGTGCAACTATGGCCAAATTCTCCCATCATGGACACTTGCGTTATATACTGCAGTTATTTGGTTCAGTGTAAAAAAATCAAAAAAGGCAAAAAAAAGGGAAGCCTGACTCATCTCCCCATGTTAATATGAGAGTAAAGGCTCTCTATCCGTCAATCTGAGTTACATTAACGAACATGTTTGGGATAATAATCGCTGTACATTGCAATTACGCTCTGTTCTATAATAATTTCAGTTTAATACATACCTCGTAAGACAGGATTTAGCTGAGCTCGGAGTTCCTCCAACATGTCTGGTCCACGCTGCATATCTGCATCTTAGCTGGACATCCACCCCATCAGCCGGTAAAGTGCAACCCTGAATGAAACAATTTAAAAAAGTTAAAGTAACAGTCTAGTAACAGCACAGTGGAGAAATACTGTTCCAAGTAAATACCTGCATTCCAAATCTCACAAAATATCCATTAAGTTTAGAAAATAAAAGTTCTTAATAGACAGAAAGGCCCATTCCCGAATATCATTTAACTGAATCATAACTATTGATGTATTAGCATTGTATACTAGTGTTATTACAATACAGATGATTGCAGATGATATAGTGCTCTTTCTGACAGACTTGAAACAATCTATTTCTTCTTTATTAAACTTTATAGAAACATATGGTATTTTCTCAGGTTATAAGGTTAATGCATCCAAGTCTACAATCCTATTCTTGAAAAAATCCGAGAGACTAACCCCACAACTAAATACACCATTTAAGAATATTGTGGACAGCTTTACATACCTCGGAGTTAAAATCACACCTACAATAGAAGCCATGGTACCTACTAACTATAACCCTGTGACTGAGTCAGTAGTTGAATCCATTAATAGATGGAAATCTTTGCCAATCTCCATGATTGGGCATATTAATATTCTGAAGATGAACATTCTTCCTAAATTTCTGTACCTTTTTCAAACCATCCCACTTGCTCCTCCTTCAATTTTTTTTTGTAAAATGAAGCAGCTTTTTTGTAAGTACATTTGGAACGATAGATGCTCAAGACCCTGCTCTACCTACCATATGAGAGAGGTGAGTTAAAACTCCCTTACCTCCAGGGATACTAATGGGCTGCCCAACTACGAGCAGCCTCATATTGGTTTGAACACCAGTCAACGTTGCATTGGATAAGAATAGAGGAAACTACAACTTCAAAAATCCCCTTATATCGCTACCTATATTCAGCAAACTTAGCCACTTTAAAGAAGCACACGGCAAACCCCTTTGTTAAAAATACGCTGACAGTATGGCATGAGGTGTTAAGCTATCTTGGAGAAAAAACTCCTCTATCCCAATATTCTCCTATATGGGGGAACAGAAACTAAACCAGGTACTAACGACCCTGGTTTTAAGGTATGGGCAGACAGAGGTATTGCAAAGATTTCAGATTTGTACGATTATAATAGCCATACTCTTTTAAGTTTTAATGAGATCAAGCTTAAGTTTAGCATAGCTTCAACACATTTTTTCAAGTATCTCCAGATAAGAAGTTTCATAACAAAAACACAGGACTCTTTAAACCCTCCCCATCTAAACTCATTAGAAGACATAGTTTTAAAACATCATAGATCAGCTGGACTAATCTCAAAATATTACCATACTATCATAGCTGCAGCAAAGGAATCGTCAGAGGACAAAAGATTAGCATGGTGTTCAGACCTAAATGAGGAAATCACGGTAGAAGAGTGGCAGGACATCTGTCTACAGGGTCAGGTTCAAACAATAAACTCTAGTTTTAAACTACTCCAATATAAATGGTTGATGAGAACTTACATTAACCCAGAGTTATTACATTGCATTTACCCCAATACACCGGATACATGTGTCAAATGTGGTATATACAAAGGTAGCTTATCTAATTGCCTCTGGGAATGCACTCTCATTCAAGACTTCTGGAAAGAGATTATTGCTATTATTTCTATCTGTATCAACCAACAACTTACACTATGTCCAAAACTCTGTCTTTTTAGGTGTTTCCCAGCTAACAGTACACTTAACAAAAGCAAAAAAAAGATGGTCATATACTGCCGTCTGGAAGCCAAACATAATATTGCAATGGCTTGGAAATCTGTCCACAAGTCGAGCAAACAAAAGTGGATAGAGGGAATGCTGCGGTGCCTTGCCCTGGAGAAACTTACTTATGTAGTTAAAAATAAATATAACACCTTTACAAACATTTGGGGCTCATTTATGGAATTTCTGGAGGGGGAAGAGTTTGTCGAAGTGCTGTAGTCTATCGTTTCCCCTTTATTTATGTTTATATATTTGTGTACGTACGTATGTATGTATATATATATATATATATGCATGTGTGTGTGTGTATGTATGTATGTATATGTATATATATATATATATAAATATTTTTTATTTGTATTATTTCTTTTCTTTTGGTCCTCTTTTATTTTTTCTCTCACAAGTCACATTTAAGGAATATTGTAGCATTCCATTTGTCGGTTAATATATGTATCTATTTGTGCATATGCATATCTGTTATCTTCTATTGTTATTGTTTTGTTCTCTGTTGAGGAACAGTCAGTAACACTTAACAAAAGAATGCTAGTGATATTGATATCTCTATGCCTGATATATCTTTGTGCCTTTTGTTTTGTTCTGTCATGTGTTGTGTTTGTTTGTTCATTGTGGAAAAGACAACAATAAAAATATTTGTCAAAAAAAGTGTTATTACAATACCACTGGGAAAAATATAGTCAACATTGAGGCGCTAAAATAGAGGGAGCAGAAATTGGTTAGAGTAAATTAGTATTGAACCAGTCTCAGTCAAGTGTTTTTTAACCTTTTTTGCGTGAAGGCACACTTAAGACACAGAAAAAATGGGGGGGGGGGGGGGGGGGGGGGGGGGTGCTAGTGAGCGTGATCCCACAGCTGAACTCCTATGTCGGCGCAGTAATCAGCAGCTGGCCGCTCCGTCCAGTCGCGCAATTTTTTTTAAATGTTTTCTTTCATAGCGGACTTTTTTTTGGCCTTAGGCGCTCGTGATTTGTCATAGGCGTTCGGGAACAAGGCTCAGGCTTCATACCAACAGCGCGACGACCAGTGTTGCCACAGTTACTTTGAAAAAGTAACTTAGTTACTTTACAAGTTACTTGAATTTAAAAGTAACGTAGTTACTTTACAAGTTACTTGATTTTAAAAGTAACTAAGTTAGATTACTAGTTACTTTATTAGTTACATTCAGCAGCTGCCCACAAAAAAAACGCCGCCTCGACGTATGACAACAAATGACAACCGGTTTTGCCACCACTGACTTTATTAGAAGTGTATTTTTAACAGTAATGTGCAATACAACAATGTACAATGTCCTTATTTGTACTATATTGAAACTATTTCCAGAAAAAATACAGTTTTTTATATATATATATATTAGGGCTGTCAATCGATTAAAAAAAATAACTAATCGCACATTTTGAAATTCATTAATCGCGATTGTTTCTTTTTCTTCTAAAGACTAAGTCTTCTAAATGAAGCAGTAATCACTTCAGACAGCGTGTGTTTTAGACACTTTAATTGTATTTGTTGTTAAAGACACCTTCACACAGAGCTGTGTCTCAGAGAGGCTCCTCCCCTTAAAAGGGCCAGCCAGGGATTTAATATCGTGGAGGATGAATAGTTTCTTCAGTCAGTGCGTTTACATGCATTCGAATTACTGGCTCAGTCGGACAGAAATAGAATTATCCGTTTCATGTAACACCTTTGTTCGACTGTGTGCGGTCCAACTACGGTCCGATTGACATCCCTGGATTACTCAATCCGATGCGGTTGATACTCCGACCGTCGCGGCATATACGGTGAATTGGACTAGGAACCGAACTTTGCGTCTTTGCCCATGCGCAACGAGTATCGCCACGAGCATCACAACGAGTTGCAGGGCTATCAAGTGTCACACAGTTCGGTCTTAACTCCCGCCACACATCGTATTTCTTCACGCTGAAAACAACTCTCGGCTATTTAATGTTTTAATGTGCCGCAGCGCCAACATGAGCTGGCCCCGCCGCTCTCCCCGTGGGGAAAACAAACACTTCCTGGAGTTGTGCTGTCACGTGGCGCTTATCAGCCAATCAAAAAAAAGCAAATGGGCTACACAACAGGCGTTGTAATGAAAACAGCGCCACCTGGTGTATCGGAGATGACATGTTTTCAGCCAATGATTCGAATTACTCACTGACATATACTGTGGGATAATAGCAGACCCCCCCCAAAGATAGCAAAGTCTAACTAAAGCAATATTCGAATTATACCATCATGTAAACGCACTGAGTGAAACATCAGATTTGTAAAACAAGGTGCATCAGAGACACATTGGTCCTGTCATCTTTACCACTGAACAGCAGCAGAACCAGTGGACTGATTCAAATGTGTCACTCTGGAGGCATTTTATACATTTTACAAAATAATGTAATTCACCTTTTAAAGTCTTTTGTATATGACACACAACCCCATGTGTTCTACATCAAACATTCCAGAACAATCTCAGCTCTATAGAATGAGGCTCCTTGTCCTCCTCGTGTTCTCTGGTTCTCTGACTGACAGGCTGCTAATGAGCCTCACCTCACGCGGGTCGTTTGTGATTTACTGAGTGTTCATTGGTTGTTTTTTTCAGAACATTTTTGACAGACAAACGGATTGACAAATCACAGTGAAGGGTTAGTGTGACGAGTTCTTTGCGCGCCGCGTCACCCGACATGTCGCACCTCTGTGTCTGTGGAGCGGAGCAG
The DNA here is from genome assembly GCA_036178185.1 of Liparis tanakae. NCBI lineage: Eukaryota > Metazoa > Chordata > Actinopteri > Perciformes > Liparidae > Liparis > Liparis tanakae. The sequence goes on along the minus strand of CM070101.1, from coordinate 15,210,816 downwards.
CAGCCGGGAGGAGGAAACCCTCCGGATTCATCCACGAGTTTAAACTGATTTCTAAGTAACGCGTTACTGACATCACTGGCGACGACACACACACACACACACACACACACACACACACACACACACACACACACACACACACACACACACACACACACACACACACACACACACACACACACACACACACACACACACACACACACACACACACACACACACACACACACACACACACACACACACACACACACACACACACACACACACACACACACACACACACACACACAAAAGTTGGCTTTTTTCCACCGGTTGAAAAACACTGGTCTAGACTCTGTAATGGTGACAGGCCCCTGGTATTTTCAGAAAAAAGTCCTTTGTGTACAACCTAACAGTGATGAGATGATTAGAGATCGGATTATTTTCAGCATAGAGTCTGGGAGAGTACTCACAAAGCACTAGTTTGGCTGAAAAGACTGTTCAGACTGCCAAGGCACTCATGGACAAGTTACATGCACAGCGATAGACCTGTAACTCAGTTTACTTGAATACAGAAACACACGTTGATGCAGCGCAGCTGCTAATGAGTAGGCGTTTGCTCTCAATTCTACAAATCACGGAAAAACAACTGTAACCTGAACTGTTGTCTCAATGCAGTTCACAGCAGAAGGCTAATATGCCACTGCCAACAGAGACACGAATAAAACTACGACAGGAAGACTATCGGCACGACCAGAAGGATCTATGGTCCGTTTACAGCTTCCCGTGGGGACATGGAAACCTGCAACGGTTGTCGAGCTAGCAGGTCCTCCAACATTTGCACTGATGGAGGTCACATGCTCAGGCATAACCCGGTGTCAGCTCTTGCAGATGTGTGTAAGTGGCACAGACCAGGTGCCTCCACCAAACAACCACTAGATGGCGCCTGAGGACATTGAGTGTCAAACAGTACAGCAGACCCTGCAGGTCATCCAAGTTCCACAAAAACAGCAGACTACGATACCATTAGATCAGGAAAATAAAAATGTTTGAAGATAATAATTGCTTTTAAGCCCCATGGCAGTTTTTAGGATTCTGGTCGAAATTGCATACCCAACCTAAAAAGGGTGTATCTCTGCAACCACAAGGGCTATTTGAATATGTTTGATGTTATAATTAAGGCAACCCATTAGTACATATGTTACTGGTTAAGAGTAAATAAAGATTGAAACACAGCAAAAATAGAAGTTTCAAGTCTGAATATTAAAAAAAACACTTTCAGGATGATTATCTCTTTGAAATGATGTCTCACTAAGGTCTAAATCTCTCCAAAATCGTAACACAATATGTAAATACATTCCCACTGCAAAGTTTGACTTTGAAAAAGTGAAGCAGAACAAAGTTAGAGAGGATTTAATAGAGAGTAGAGAGAATTCAGGCGAGATTTTTTGGGGACATTTTGGGCACATTTTGGCACCATCTGTGTCATTTGCATTTTCTCATGTACCAAACTTTATATTTCACTTGTATATTATTTATGGTGTTCAATACACTTATGGTGTTCAGTTTTTGGCTAAAACAAATATAGGCAGCATTTGCTGACTGTAAAGCAATGAAGCAATTCATGTTGCTGTGTTCTTTGGTTCATATCTCAGTGATGCTTTGGAGCAGAGGGATTTGGTGAATATATTTGGAATCTGTGTGGAGTTGTCTTGCTTTTTGACATTTTTTTCTGATAGCACCAAGCTACAGGTTGCTATAGTTCCGGAAACATGCCGAGTGGGCTGACTCATGACAAAATTATGATTATGATATTTTAATAACTATTTTAGTTGGTGTTTGAGTTGTGTTGAAATGGCTGACTAATTATTGTAGCCCAGGTTATCTTGATTAATTTGATGAGTAGCATCAATATATTTGTTCATGATTATTGTAATGTTTTACACAGTTTAATATTATTTTTTTTTAAAGTACCTTTATAGGTCCCCTCGGGGCTTAAAAGGTTAATAACTGATAACGGTTTTCATTATCCTTCAGTAAAACAGTTTTCTTGCAAATATGGCACACATTAATGCCTCTATACAGTTTATTCTGAAATGCTTATGTGGATAATGTTTACTATTCCATTTGTCAACTATAGCCATGTTTTGTTCCAAAAGAAGGGGGATGTAGTGTCTTGACTACTTCCTGTTCATGGAACTGTAGTGTTGTGATGACGTCACCAAGGTGTACAAAATACTTACTAGACGTGAAACAATATAGATGGACGCACCGCGCCCAATAAACTGGTATCAAGTGTTTTACTTAGACAATGCACGGTCACTATATACATAGAAGTACTGCAGTATGTATTTCATACAAGAAAACAAACTTGATTTGGTAGAAACAACATTCGCGGGCAAAGAAACATCCACAGCAGCCATGACAGCGTGTGGAGAAAAGCACAGCGATGATCGACGTATGACGGAATAAACGAGTAAATACGTACCAAATGTCGGCTGAACAACCGTCAAATATTCCCTTCTTCGTTAACTGTAAGCACTGTTTTCCATGTGATTTATTCATGTGTAATCTACGACTTAAAATCTCCCGGCTGCAAAAGAAACACTGACCACGGTGCACAGCCTTGGCAGGAAGTGAAGAAGGTAGATCTGCGCAGGGATTTCAAAATAAAAGCTAAAAACGAAATAATTTTACAAAATGAAATTCTTAAAAACACAAAATCAGGGTTTTTAATTAAAACTCATAATCTATATATAAATTGTGTCCTCCTACAGCACAAATAACATACATTTTCATATGATTTCAACCACACATTAATTAAAGGAATACAAGGTTTATATAAAATAAGTAAAAGTGTATCTTTCAGAAAAAGGGAAAGCGGAGCTTAACCTCTTCTCTTTTGACTTTAATGTTTATGGACAAGAAGGCTGAACCAATCCAAAGATTTTTAGCCTGTTTATTCTCATTGTTTATCTGACATTGGCCACAGGTCCAGATCTACTGGGATATAACCAGCACTAAATTAATGAATTCCACTGAAGAAACATTCCTAATTAATGCAGATATTTCCTTCCTTTGCAGAAAATGAACTCAATCGGAGCAGGCCTTTCCTGTACATTTCAGAAAACACACAGACACACAGCCGTTTTAGCCAATTACTCCATCAGGAAACTTAAATATTTAATTTAATCACATCAATCGGAAAAAAGACACATAAATACAACGATTTAGGTTTGAATTAACATAAGCTTTACTATCCAAGGACAAGTTAACATTTTGACAGCTTTCAATAAACATAATGTCCAGTAAATCAATTATGAGTTACATTTCTATGTTTGTTTGGGTGGTAGTGGAGGTGCTGTAAATTCTCTAAGTTGCAATTATTGCACTGTTGATTGTTTAATTTTATTGTACACGGTTGCACCATCCACCATGACACATTCCTTGTATGTGAAAAGCTCCATTTGATACATAGTTTTGATTCTGATATTGTGCCCTTTGATGGCCCTCACCATGTATTCAGCCTTGATGACTTCTGACCAGATTTAAAAAAACGTACATATAAAAAATGTTGTTCTCCTAAAAGTGGATGACACTATTATATCTGTGATTTTAATTTGTGTGTGTCTGTGCATGTCAAACTGCAATAATTAGCTCATAAATCACATGTGTGGCTGTCAGCATCAAAGCAAAGGTTGCAATAGTGATAAGAAATAGACTAAAGCTCCATAGGCTTAACATAGAATGAAAGCTGTCAAAATATCTAGAAACTCAGATTACCGTAGCTGCTGTTGCTTCGATATCAGACCTCGAGAGGAAGGACGGCTTGATGAATAGATAATGTGAAAAGTGTGTCTGTAGTGTAAAAAATCTAGAAAGTGAGATTGGTTTTCTGAGCAAGATCTTTTGAGAGGCAATAATAACCTGTTGTGGCCAAATGTGTAGATCTGTTGAATTCTACAGGAATATGTCAGTGACCAGGACAAGATTAGATACATTTTCACCAAAAATGACAATAATAATAATACTTTTAAATATATATAGTGCTTTTCTAGATGCTCAAAACACTTCATGATGCATGAAGAGTGATAATTGTGTGATTTGTGGATTCTGAAGCGACTCTCCACTCTCCGATGACCTCACATGCTCTGAGCTGCGCAAGACACACCCTTTAGAAAATGTTGAAAGGTTATGAAAAATTAAATAAAGTTTTGAAGAACAACATATGATACACAAAATCAGGCAAACAATTAAGAGCCAAGAACCTATATGGTACACGTTCATAGTATGTGAAAAGACAACAAAGAGGTAGACAGGAGGCTTTTAAAATAGTTTTTTATAAAATGTACATTAACAGAAATGAGCACTATAATAAAAAATAAAGAGCCAAGTAATTTTAGATCGGTGCATGAGCGCTTCAAGAAATTGACCGTTATAGTAAGAAATCTTACATTTTCCTTAGAAACATTTGTTTTCTCATTTGAAAAAAACAACAACAATATAATTAGTTCAGAAAAGGCACTAGTACCACTAGAACATGGTAGAACAAGAAGATAAACATTTGAACAAATAAAACAATGTAATATTATAATAAAGAGAGTAAAGTAGAGTAAAGTTCAGTGTCAAAAGATCAATATACAAATGAATACAAACTTGAGAAATGACCCAGCACTACCAGAGGAAAAGGAAAGCCCCAAAACAAGTTTAAATAAAGTCCAAGTGTGGCACAATAAAATATTGGAAAACAAAGCTTTAAACCATGAATACTTATATTTCATACACTGAAACATTCAGTCAGATATCTCCATCTTTTTGAGGATGCATTCCTGCCAAATTAATACGAGTCATTATATACATTTACCCCAACGAGAAATAGGTTTTCCAAGCATTGAAGTCAGCAAACCCCATCCTTTTAGTAGAAAACAAACATGTCTCTCATGTTAATTGTAGTCCAGAACATTAAGGTGCCATTAGATGCCCACTTCACTTTTGTGACCACATGAACTGTGCGAGTCAAGTGGCACATGTTCTTGCTCTTCTTTGATCGATGTGCTCTGGTTGCTCTAACCTATGATTACCATGATGTAATCCAGGTCCTCTGCTGCTTCAACTGGGACTGAATACTTCACATCCTTAGTGTCCCATTCAGTTTGTGTGGTCTTGGCAGTGTTTGGAGATACAGCACATCCTTGTGGTTCAGCGAGAGAATACTGAAGATTCTCATTTTCTGATTTAGGGAAAGTAACTCGAAGAAGTTCTGTAGGTTCGCCTGTATTCTCGGCCTCTGCAGCGTTTGACTCCATTTTGACTTCATCATGAAGTGGATAATATTGTTGCTCCGTGTCTGATTCTGGATTCATATTCCGATAACATGGATCATATTCCTCTTCTTTTGTGTGAAGGTTTCCTTGAAGAAAACCGCCACAACCTGCACCCATTTGACTCGTCTCCGGATCTGTTGGCAACTCGGCGTCCTCATGACGGAACAGAGTTTTCTCGTTCATTTTAGCGCCATCAAGAAAATGCAAACGGTTTTCATCCGACTGGTATCTTGCTTGTTGCACAAAATAATCCTTGCTCTTTTTCTTGCCTGGAACTTCCATGGAATAGTTGGTACATTTCCTTTTCTGTGCTTTCTTGCATTTTTCTTTCTCTACTGGTTTAGTTGTCATCCCTAGATCCAAACCCATCCCTGTGCAAATGGGATAACAGAGTCCTTGACTTATAGATTTCTTTCCGACACTTGGAAGTGCGTCTGTTTTTACTTTTGTTTGTAGAGCCAGTTTTCTTTTTTTAATACTTTCCATCCATACACTTCCATGCTCAACTGCTGAGGATTTCTTTTCATCTTCAACTCTATGTTGACTGATAGGTAATGGTTGAGTGACAAATACTTCATTAAGCCAGGAGAGCAGCGGATCTTTTTCTTTTATCTCTCTGTAGAACCGCAATTTAGTAGTTACTACGTGCCCCTGCATACCAGTGTTGAAGTTGTGTTGAATGACATCATTAATGATCTTGTATTTTGTTTGACACATTCTTTTGGCAAATTGAATAAGTTCAACCATGATCCAGTGTGTCAATACATGCGGGTCAAGCTTGTCTTTGGGCTTGTCTTTGTCCACACACAGGCTCAGACCTATTTCCTTGCAGCGAGGGTAGTTGTCCATTATCAACTCCTCTATTGCTGAGGAGGTAGACGACGGATCTTTTGCAGGTTTTTGTGCAGTGCAGTTTGCATCAGCAGAGTCTGCAACAGTCACGGTGGTTGGATGAGGATTGTGCATGTGACGAGAATCAGATTCCTCCTGAGAATGGTTATGAATTCTGACTTGATGGCATTTGGGGCAATATAAATGTCTCTCAAAGGTAGGTTCTGGTTTGCATCTCGTGTCAGGGAGTTCAAACTGTACTTTGATTTGTGATTTTTTTTTCTTTGCATTCAAACGTGCTTGCTCAAAGGTTTTCTGTGCAAAAGCACGGCGATACAGCTCATTGTTGAAATCAAGATGGAAATTATACTCCAGTATCTCTGTAATTAAATACTTTGGGGCCGACAACAAGTCTAGGGCAAAAGTATTAAGTTCAACAATGATTCCATTGGTCAGTAATTTGCGATCAAGATTTTGTTTGACTCCAGATCCCACATTGAAATTGATGCCTATTTTCTTACATCTTGGGTAAGAATAAAGTGGACAATGTTCTTCATGAGGTCTTGAGAGGATTTTCTGAATGTGATTCTCCTTCAATTGCCAGAGCTTTACATTGATGTTATTTTGGAGTTCCATTTCAGGCAAATTAACTTCTTCCTGAATCACAAATGCAGCCTGGGAAGAACCAATGCCAGCTACATCAGAGTTTAGGTTGTTCTGGGAATCCAGTTTAACATTGGTTGAGATTCTTCTCCTGTCTCCCATAAAAATTGTAGCATTAGGAACATTCCTTTTCTCCAGTGCAAGAGGAATTTGTGCAACAATACTTGTGGCGAGGTCAGAGTCTCCACATTGTGACACAAGATCCAGATTGTGTTTCAGGATGTCAACACAAATCTGCTCAAATGTTCCACACAACTGTTCTGCAAAGTTTGTCACTTCAGTCATTGCTCCATAGGTCAGTTTGTTGATAACCAGTTTCTTGTTTGGTAGAGTATGGTTTACTTGTAGCTTCAGATTAATTTCTTTGCAGAAAGGATGAAGATCCACCCACTTCTGTGAAATATGTTCTTCAGTTTCTGCCTGTAAATGAGGAGGAAACCAAAAGGCAACATCACACTCCTCCATTCCCCATAAGCTGCAGAGTTCAGAGTTAATATTACCCATGCTTTGATTTATCACACTTGATGAGTCAGGGAGTTCAAATACCTCTCTTGAGAATTTGACTGCATCTTCACAATCTTTCAGTTTTCTTACTCCATTCATAATTTCACATGTGAAAATGTCTCTCTGGTATTCAGTCTCCAGGCTGAAGTCAAAGTTGTACTCAAGAATCTCCATGATGAAATTCTGTAGGGATGAATTCATTGCTATGGCAAATCTAGCAATCTCTAACAGTATAGAATCAGGCAGAGCGTCAACACTAAAGTTTTTCTTTGGGAGAAATCCAATGTTGAATTTAAGGCCAAACCTCTTGGATCTCTGGAATGAACTCAACTCTTTAGAAGAGAGGATTTGTTTTACACGGTTAGCACGCAACTTCCACATGTGATCTGTTCCCAATTTCTCTTGTTCCATGTCACATTTGTTTGGAGTCTGTGTTTGTTCTTCACAGACACCACCAAGCCCCATTTCATCAGATTGGCTTGAAAACCATGGGTTTACATATGAGTTTACAGCTGGTACACTAGAGAGGTCCAAGCTCAGGGAACGTTTTGGAATCCTTAATTCACTTTCATTGCCAGACTTTTTTGAGTCTGTGAGGTCGTCTGAGTCTAAATCAGACTCTCCTAGAGGACAAGTGTAGTAGTTATCTGGTGCCATTTCCTCCTGTTCTATTTCATAGACAGATTGGGTAAATGGCTTTAATTCCAATGTTTCTTTCTCTCCTGATTTAGATATCACTTCAAGATCCAAACCCATCTCTGTGCAAATGGGATAACAGCATCCTTGAATCTGATGTTTTTTCTCAGATTTCTTTCCGACACTTGGAAGTGTGTCTGTTTTTACTTTTGTTTGAAGACACAGTTTTTTTATTTTAATACTTTCCATCCATACACTTCCATGCACAACTGCTGGGGATTTCTTTTCACCTTCAATTCTAGGTTGACTGATAGGCAATGGTTGAATTACAAATACTTCATTGAGCCAGGAGAGCAGGGCATCTTTTTCTTTTATCTCTTTGTAGAACTGACATTTAGTAGTTACTAGTTGCCCCTGCATGCCAGTGTTGAAGTTGTGATGAATGACATCACTAATGATCTTGTATTTTGTTCCACACATTATTTTGGCAAAATGAGTAAGTTCAACCATGATCCAATCTGTCAATACATGCGAGTCAAGCTTATCTTTTGGCTTGTCTTTGTCCACACACAGGCTGAAACCTCTTTCCTTGCAGCAAGGGTAGTTGTCCATTATCAGCTCCTCTATTGCTGAGGAGGTAGACGACAGATCCTTTTCTGGCATTTGTGCTGAGCAGTTTGCATCAGGGGAGTCGGCATCAGTCATGGTATGTGGACGAGGATGATGCATGTGACGAGAGCCAGATTCCTCCTGAGGATGCTCATTATTTCTGACTTGATGGCATTTGGGGCAATATAAATTTCTCTCAAAGGTATGTCCTGGTTTGGAACTTGTGTCAGGGAGTTCAAAAAGAACTCCAGATTGTTTTATAGATGTCTTACCTCTAAGTTTTGCCAAGGTTTGCTGTGCAAAGAAACTGTGATATAGCTCATTGTTGAAATCAAGATTCAAATTATACTCCAGTATCTCTGTGATGAAATGCTTTTGGGCTGATACTAGAGCTGTGGCAAGAGTACCAATTTCAACCAGGATGCCATTTGTTAGTAATTTGGGATCAAGATTCTGTTTGACTCCAGATCCTACATTGAAGTCAATGCCTAGTTTCTTGCATCTAGAGTAAGTATAAAGGAGACAATGTTCTTCATGAGGTCTTGAGAGGATTTGCTGAATGTGATTGGCCCGCAATTCCCACAGCTTTAATTCAAACTCATTTTGGTGTTCTATGTCAGGAGAACTGTTTACTTCTTGGTCTATGATTGTAGCATGGGAAGGACCAGCACCAGCTGCATCAGAATGTGGGTTGTTGTAGAAATTCAGTTTCATGAGTGTTGAGTCATTTGTTGAGCTATTGAGATTATTGTATCCATTTACATATCTTGATAGTTTCCTTTGTTCTAGTATAGCAGGAATTTGTGCAACCATACTTCTGGCGAGGTCAGAATCTCCACATTGCAAATCAAGATCCAGATTGTGTTTTAGGATGTCAACACAAATCTGCTCAAATGTTCCACACAACTTTTCTGCAAAGTTTGTCACTTCAGTCATAGCTCCATACGTCAGTTTGTTGATGTCCAGTTTCTTGTTTGGTCGACTATGGTTTACATGTAGCTTGAGACAAATTTCTTTGCAGAAGGGATGACGATCGACACATTTTTGTGAAATATGTTCTTCAGTTTCAGCCTGTGAATGAAGAGGAAACCCACAGGCAAGATCACACTCCTCCATCCTCGATATGCTGGTGAGTTTAGCATTGGCATTGCCCACACTCTGATTTGTCATACTTATTGATGGAATGGGACCATGGAGTTCAAAGACCTCTTTTGAGAATTTGACTGCATCTTCACAATCTTTCAGTTTTCTTACTCTATTCATAATTTCACATGTAAAAATGTCTCTCTGGTATTCAGTCTCCAGGTTGATGTCAAAGTTGTACTCAAGAATCTCCGTGATGAAATTCTGTAGGGATGAATTCATTGCTATGGCAAATTTAGCAATATCGATCAGTAAAGAGTCATGCAGAGAATCAACACTGATGTTTTGCTTTGGGACAAATCCAATGTTGAATTTGAGGCCAAACCTCTTGGACCTCTTGAATGAACTCAATTCTTTAGCAGAGATGATTTGTTTTACACGGTTAGCACGCAACTTCCACATGTTCACTGTTCCCAATTCTTCTTGTTCCATGTCAGATTTGTTTGGAGTCTGTGTTTGTTCTTCACCTACACCACCAAGCCCTCTTTCATCAGATTGGCTTGAAAACCATGGGTTTACATATGAGTTTACAGTTGGTACACTAGAGAGCTCTAAGCTCAAAGAACGTTTTGGGATTCTTAATTCATCTTCATTGGCAGACTTTTCAGAGTATGCGAGTTTGTACTCTCCTAGAGGACCAATGTAGTGGTTATCTGTTGCCATTTCCTCCTGTTCAATGTTACAGACAGATTGGGTGATTTGCTTGAATCCCAATTTGTCTTTCTCTCCTGGTTTAGTTGGCATTTCTAGATCCAAACCCATCTCTGTGCAAATGGGATAAAAGTGTCTTTGACTCACAGGTTTTTTCTCAGATTTCTTTACGACACTAGGAAGTGTGTCTGCTTTTACTTTTGTTTGCAGCGCCAGTTTTCTTTTTTTAATACTTTCCATCCATACACTTCCATGCACAACTGCTGGGGATTTCTTTTTATCTTCAATTCTAGGTTGACTGATAGGTAATGGTTGAATGACAAATACTTCATTGAGCCAGGAGAGCAGGGCATGTTTTTCTTTTATCTCTTTGTAGAACTGAAATGTAGTAGTTACTAGTTGCCCCTGCATGCCAGTACAGAAGTTGTGATGAATGACATCACTAATGATCTTGTTTTTTGTTCCACACATTCTTTTGGCAAAATGAGTAAGTTCAACCGTGATCCAGTCTGTCAATACATGCGGGTCAAGCTTATCTTTTGGCTTGTCTTTGTCCACACACAGGCTTAAACCTCCTTCCTTGCAGCGAGGGTAGTGGTCCATTATCAACTCCTCTATTGCTGAGAAGGTAGAGGATGGATCCTTTGCTGGCTTTTGTGGAGAGCAGTTTGCATCAGTAGAGTCTGCATCAGTCATGGTGTGTGGATGTGGATGATGCATGTGACGAGAGCCAGATTCCTCCTGACGATGCTTATCATTTCTGACTTGATAGCATTTGGGGCAATATAAATGTCTCTCAATGGTAGGTCCTGGTTTGCAACTTGTGTCAGGGAGTTTAAAAAGAATTGCAGATTTTGTTCTGAAATTCTTCCCTCTCATTTTCGTCAACATTTTCTGTGCAAAGGCACTGCGATACAGCTCATTGTTGAAATCAAGATGAAAATTATACTCTAGTATCTCTGTGATGAAATACTTTTGGGCTGATACTAAAGCTGTGGCAAAAGTACCAAGTTCAACCAGGATGCCATTTGTTAGTAATTTGGGATCAAGATTCTGTTTTACTCCAGATCCTACATTGAAATCAATGCCTACTTTCTTGCATCTGGAGTAAAAATAAAGTGGGCAATGTTCTTCATGAGGTCTTGAAAGGATTTGCTGAATATGATTGGCCCGCAATTGCCACACCTTCAAATCAAACTCATTTTGGTGTGCTATGTCAGGAGAACTGTTTACTTCTTGGTCTATGATTGTAGCATGGGAAGGACCCGCACCAGCTGCATCAGAATTTGGGTTGCTCTTGAAATCCATTTTCACATTTTTTGAGAAATTTGAGTCGATTGAGTTATTGAGATTATTGTAGCTATTTACATAGCTTGTTAGGTTCTTTTGTTCTAGTGTTGCAGGAATTCGTGCAACAATACTTCTGGCGAGGTCAGAATCTCCACATTGCAAATCAAGATCCAGATTGTGTTTTAGGATGTCAACACAAATCTGCTTAAATGTTCCACACAACTTTTCTGCAAAGTTTGTCACTTCAGTCATTGCTCCATAGGTCAGTTTGTTAATGTCCAGTTTCTTGTTTGGTCGACTATGGTTTACATGTAGCTTCAGATTAATTTCCTTGCAGAAAGGATGAAGATCCACACACTTCTGTGAAATATGTTCTTCAGTTTGAGCCTGTGAATGAGGAGGAAACCCATCACACTCCTCCATCCCCGACATGCTGGTGAGTTCAGCGTTGACATTGCCCACACTCTGATTTGCCATACTTATTGATGGAATGGGACCATGGAGTTCAAAGACCTCTTTTGAGAATTTGACTGCATCTTCACAATCTTTCAGTTTTCTTACTCCATTCAGAATTTCACATGTGAAAATGTCTCTCTGGTATTCACTCTCCAGGCTGAAGTCAAAGTTGTACTCAAGAATCTCCATGATGAAATTATGTAGGGATGAATTCATTGCTATGGCAAATCTAGCAATCTCTAACAGTATAGAATCAGGCAGAGCGTCAACACTAAAGTTTTTCTTTGGGAGAAATCCAATGTTGAATTTAAGGCCAAACCTCTTGGACCTCTGGAATGAACTCAACTCTTTAGAAGAGAGGATTTGTTTTACACGGTTAGCACGCAACTTCCACATGTTATCTGTTCCCAATTTCTCTTGTTCCATGTCACATTTGTTTGGAGTCTGTGTTTGTTCTTCACAGACACCACCAAGCCCCATTTCATCAGATTGGCTTGAAAACCATGGGTTTACATATGAGTTTACAGTTGGTACGCTAGAGAGGTCTAAGCTCAGAGAACGTTTCGGAATCCTTAATTCACCTTCATTGCCAGACTTTTTTGAGTCTGTGAGGTTGTCTGAGTCTAAATCAGACTCTCCTAGAGGACAAGTGTAGTAGTTATCTGGTGCCATTTCCTCCTGTTCTATTTCATAGACAGATTGGGTAAATGGCTTTAATTCCAGTTCTTTCTCTCCTGATTTAGATATCACTTCAAGATCCAAACCCATCTCTGTGCAAATGGGATAACAGCATCCTTGAATCTGATGTTTTTTCTCAGATTTCTTTCCGACACATGGAAGTGTGTCTGTTTTTACTTTTGTTTGTAGAGCCAGTTTTCTTTTTTTAATACTTTCCATCCATACACTTCCATGCACAACTGCTGGGGATTTCGTTTCATCTTCAATTCTAGGTTGACTGATAGGTAATGGTTGAATGACAAATTCTTCATTGAGCCAGGAGAGCAGGGCATCTTTTTCTTTTATCTCTCTGTAGAACGGCAATTTATAAGTTACTACATTCCCCTGCATACCAGTGTTGAAGTTGTGTTGAATTACATCATTAATGATCTTGTATTTTGGTCCACACATTCTTTTGGCAAATTGAATAAGTTCAACCATGACCCAGTGTGTCAATACATGCGGGTCAAGCTTATCTTTTGGCTTGTCTTTGTCCACACACAAGCTCAGACCTATTTCCTTGCAGCGAGGGTAGTTGTCCGTTATCAACTCCTCTATTGCTGAGGAGGTAGACGACGGATCCTTTGCTGGCTTTTGTGCGGAGCAGTTTGAATCAGCAGAGTCTGCAACAGTCACGGTGGTTGGATGAGGATTGTGCATGTGACGAGAGTCAGATTCCTCCTGAGAATGCTTATGAATTCTGACTTGATGGCATTTGGGGCAATATAAAAATCTCTCAAAGGTAGGTTCTAGTTTGCACCTCGTGTCAGGGAGTTCAAACTGTACTTTGATTTGTGATTTTTTCTTCTTCATTGCATTCAAACATACTTGCTCAAAGGTCTTCTGTGCAAAAGCACGGCGATACAGCTCATTGTTGAAATCAAGATGGAAATTATACTCCAGTATCTCTGTAATTAAATACTTTGGGGCCGACATCAAGTCTGTGGCAAAAGTGTGAATTTCAACCATGGTGCCATTGGTCAGTAATTTGCGATCAAGATTCTGTTTGACTCCAGATCCAACATTGAAATCAATGCCTATTTTCTTACATCTTGGGTAAGAATAAAGTGGACAATGTTCTTCATGAGGTCTTGAGAGGATTTTCTGAATGTGATTCTCCTTCAATTGCCAGAGCTTTACATTGATGTTATTTTGGAGTTCCATTTCAGGCGAATTAACTCCTTCCTGAATCACAAATGCAGCCTGGGAAGAACCAATGCCAGGTACATCAGAGTTTAGGTTGTTCTGGGAATCCAGTTTAACTTTTCTTTTTGCGTCGCCTGCAAAATATGTAGCATTAGGAACATTCCTTTTCTCCACTGCAAGAGGAATTTGTGCAACAATACTTGTGGCGAGGTCAGAGTCTCCACATTGTGACACAAGATCCAGATTGTGTTTCACGATGTCAACACAAATCTGCTCAAATGTTCCACACAACTTTTCTGCAAAGTTTGTCACTTCAGTCATTGCTCCATAGGTCAGTTTGTTGATATCCAGTTTCTTGTTTGGTTGAGTATGGTTTACATGTAGCTTGAGATTAATTTCCTTGCAGAAAGGATGAAGATCCACACACTTCTGTGAAATATTTTCTTCAGTTTCTGCCTGTAAATGTGGAGGAAACCAAAAGGCAACATCACACTCCTCCATTCCCCATAAGCTGCAGAGTTCAGAGTTAATATTACCCATGCTCTGATTTATCACACATAATGAGTCAGGGAGTTCAAATAACTCTCTTGAGAATTTTACTGCATCTTCACAATCTTTCAGTTTTCTTACTCTTTTCATCATTTCACATGTGAAAAAATGTCTCTGGTATTCATTCTCCAGGCTGAAGTCAAAATTGTACTCAAGAATCTCCATGATGAAGTTCTGTAGGGATGAATTCATTGCTATGGCAAATTTAGCAATATCCATCAGTAGAGCATCATACAGAGCATCAACACTGAAGTTTTGCTTTGGGCCAAATCCAACATTGAATTCAAGGCCAAACCTCTTGGACCTCTTGAATGAACTCAACTCTTTAGCTGAGAGGATTTGTTTTACACGGTTAGCACGCAACTTCCACATGTTCTCTGTTCGCAATTTCTTTTCTTCCATCTCACATTCATTATTTTTTGGGGGCGGAGTCTGTGTTTGCTCTTCACCTTCACCAAGCCCTCTTTCATCAGGTTGACACATCAATGACTTGGTATTTGCGTTTACAATTGGTAAACTAGATGAGATGTTGGTGGTGGCGATTGAAGCCGCACAAACTTTCCGACAACTTGCTTCTAATTCTCTAGAGATGTCTGAGCTCAGAGAACATCTTTTAGGATTTTGGAAGAAATTACCAGAGTTTGTGACTTTGTACGAGTCTAGATCAGACACTCCTTGAGGACAAGTGTGGTAGTTCTCCATTTCTACATCCTCCTGTTCTTTGTCACTTTCATTGCCAGGGAAGGAGCCACGATCAAACTCTGATAGAGAACCAATTTGACAATGATCTCCCTCTGACGTTCGAGTGGGACACAATTCAGTGTGATGAGAGTGTGTGTTTGTCTCCATGTCTTTAGACTTCTCTCTTCTGTGCTCTTTGTTTGAACCAGATCTTATTGCTTTTGTCACTTCCTGAAACAGATTCTGTTGGACTTCTATATTGGACAGTGCTAAGCCTCTGGTTACTTGGAAGGAAAACAGCTCATTTTTAAACTCCATGCTTATCTCACTGCCAGTGGTGATAAGAACATTTCTTCTTTTTAGAAGGTTTAATATCCTGAACCAAATTGGATGTTTTCCATGTTTACTCTTGACATTAAGTTCAAAATTGTGCTCCAGCACCCCCTGGACGATAGGTCTGAAGGATGCAGCCAGTATATTGGTGAAGTGTACCAGTTCTAACATCACACCCTTTGTCAACAGACCTGGATCTAGACTTTGTTTTGACCCAACATCAAGGTTCAGACACATTTCTTCACAATAAGGAAACTTAGGGAGAAAAGCATCCTCAATCAGTTCTTCTGCTGACATTGCTCCTGTACCCTCAAATCCATCCTTATCTTCACTGTCGTCACCATGTGCTCCTTCCATGTCTTCCAAGAGACTTTCCATCTTCATGTATTCTGTGGATGTTGCTTGTGAAAATGCATATTGATCTCCATGTGCAGTATCATCCATTTCCACCACAAAACTTTCAGTCTTACGCTCTGCAGATGCCTTGTTCAGCTCATTGATGGTTTTGCATTCTGGCTTTGATGACAAGTCAAAGAGAGTAAACACTTTTTTTTTATCTTCAGGAGGTTTCTTAATCAGGTCTTTGACTTTGTGCAGAATTTGAGCAGTAAAATCAGTCAGCTGTTGCTCATTTTCCAACCCAAGATCAAAATTGTTCTCAAGAATGCTGGTGATCAAATGCCCTTTACTGTTGTTGACTGTTTTAGCAAAGTCACAGACTTCAAGTATGACCCCATTTGTCACTAATTGCGAGTCAATCTTTTTCTGTGTGTTGGATGCAATATTAAAATCCAACCCTATTCTATTGCTGTGAAGGAATGGTTCTTTACATACTGAAAGTTTCTTTCCACACATAATGCGCCACTGCCATACTTTGTTGGAATCCATCTTTTTGTGGTCTTCCAGGCAGCAGGTTTCCATGTTGTCCGGGACAATGATCTATTCTTCTTTGCCTTCCTTTCCTGTATTTAGTTCGGGAGAAAAAAGGAAATTATTAACAGGCTAAAATATCTGACATTTTACACTTAACGTTTCTCAAATTGAAAGATTTTCACATTAAACCCGTTTGATGTTTTTGTGCAACTTTGGCCAACTTCTCCCATCATGGACACTTGCGTTATATACTGCAGATATTTGGTTCAGTGTAAAAAATCAAAAAAGGCACAAAAAAAGGGAAGCCTGACTCATCTCCCCCATGTTAATATGAGAGTAAAGGCTCTCTATCCGTCAATCTGAGTTACATTAACGAACATGTTTGGGATAATAATCCCTGTACATTGCAATTACGCTCTGTTCTAATAATTTCAGTTTAATACATACCTCGTAAGACAGGATTTAGCTGAGCTCTGAGTTCCTCCAACATGTCTGGTCCACGCTGCATATCTGCATCTTAGCTGGACATCCACCCCATCAGCTGGTAAAGTGCAACCCTGAATGAAACAATTTTAAAAAGTTAAAAACAACAACTGTTTAACAGGAGTGAAAACAAAGTATTCAGATCTAGTAACACCACAGTGGAGAAATACTGTTCCAAGTAAATACCTGCATTCAAAATCTCACAAAATATCCATTAAGTTTAGAAAATAAAAGTTCTTAATAGACAGAAAGGCCCATTCCCGAATATCATTTAACTGAATCATAACTATTGATGTATAAGCATTGTATACTAGTGTTGTTACAATACCACTGGGAAAAATACAGTCAACATTGAGGCGATAAAATCTTAGATTTTTATTGTAATACCAATATTAGTTAGCTGTCAGAAAAATAGAGGGAGAAGAAATTGGTTAGAGTACATTAGTATTGAACCAGTCTC
The DNA here is from genome assembly GCA_036178185.1 of Liparis tanakae. Lineage (NCBI taxonomy): Eukaryota > Metazoa > Chordata > Actinopteri > Perciformes > Liparidae > Liparis > Liparis tanakae. The sequence continues at coordinate 15,193,485 of CM070101.1, read as the reverse complement.
AGTCGTCTAGACTCTGTAATGGTGACAGGCCCCTGGTATTTTCAGAAAAAAGTCCTTTGTGTACATTATTTTGCTCTTTTGTTAAGGAGGAATGTATCTTTCAAAATGTGGCTAGTATTTGTCATTATTATGTGTTATAGATGCTTACAACAGTGTAATACCACAAGTAAACAATTATATTTTAACTTTCAGCAGGTTTCTCTTAATGAACTATTTTAAATAATAAAAACTGTAATTAAATAATAAATAACTTTTGACATATGAAATGATGTCTCACTAAGGTCTAAATCTCTCCAAAATCGTAACACAATATGTAAACATTCCCTCTGCAAAGTTTGACTTTGAAAAAGTGAAGCAGAACAAAGTTAGAGAGGATTTAGTAGAGAGTAGAGAGAATTCAGGCGAGATTATTTGGGGACATTTTGGGCACATTTTGGCACCATCTGTGTCATTTGCATTTTCTCATGTACCAAACCTTATATTTCACTTGTATTTATGGTGTTCAATACACTTATGGTGTTCAGTCTTTGGCTAAAATAAATATAGGCAGGATTTTCTTCGGTTCATATCTCAGTGATGCTTTGGAGCAGAGGGATTTGGTGAATATATTTGGAATCTGTGTGGAGTTGTCTTGCTTTTTGACATTTTTTTCTGATAGCACCAAGCTACAGGTTGCTATAGTTCCGGAAACATGCCGAGTGGGCTGACTCATGACAAAATTATGATTATGATATTTTAATAACTATTTTAGTTGGTGTTTGAGTTGTGTTGAAATGGCTGACTAATTATTGTAGCCCAGGTTATCTTGATTAATTTGATGTGTAGCATCAATATATTTGTTCATGATTATTGTAATGTTTTACACAGTTTAATTAAATTTTAAAAAGGACATATATAGGTCCCCTTGGGGCTTAAAAGGTTAACTGATAACGGTTTTCATTATCCTTCAGTAAAACAGTTTTCTTGCAAATATGGCATACACTAATGCCTCTATACAGTTTATTCTGAAATGCTTATGTGGATAATGTTTACTATTCCATTTGTCAACTATAGCCATGTTTTGTTCAAAAAGAAGGGGGATGTAGTATCTTGACTACTTCCTGTTCAGGGAAATGTAGTGTTGTGATGACGTCACCAAGGTGGACAAACTACTTACTAGACGTGAAACAATATAGATGGGCGCACCGCGCCCAATAAACTGGTATCAAGTGTTTTACTTAGACAATGCACGGTCACTATATACATAGAAGTACTGCAGTATGTATTTCATACAAGAAAGCAAACTTGATTTGGTAGAAACAACATTCGCGGGCAAAGAAACATCGACAGCAGCCATGACAGCGTGTGGAGAAAAGCACAGCAATGATCGACGTATGACGGAATAAACGAGTAAATACGTACCAAATGTCGGCTGAACAACCGTCAAATATTCTCTTCTTCGTTAACTGTAAGCACTGTTTTCCATGTGATTTATTCATGTGTAATCTACGAAAAATCTCCCGGCTGCAAAAGAAACACTGACCACGGTGCACAGCCTTGGCAGGAAGTGAAGAAGGTAGATCTGCGCAGGGATTTCAAAATAAAAGCTAAAAACGAAATAATTTTACAAAATGAAATTCTTAAAAACACAAAATCAGGGTTTTTAATTAAAACTCATAATCTATATATAAATTGTGTCCTCCTACAGCACAAATAACATACATTTTCATATTATTTCAACCACACATTAATTAAAGGAATACAAGGTTTATATAAAAATAAGTAAAAGTGTATCTTACAGAAAAAGGGAAAGCAGAGCTTAACCTCTTCTCTATAGGCTTTAATGTTTATGGACAAGAAAGCTGAACCAATCCAAGGATTTCTAGCCTGTTTATTCTCATTGTTTATCTGACATTGGCCACAGGTCCAGATCTACTGGGATATAACCAGCACTAAATTAATGAAGAAGCATTCCTAATTAATGCAGATGTTTCCGTCCTTTGTAGAAAATGAACTCAATCTGAGCAGGCTTTTCCTGTACATTTCAGAAAACACACAGACACCCAGAAATGTTAGCCAGTGCTGTAAATTCTCTAAGTTGCAATTATTGCACTGTTGATTTAGGTTTGAATTAACATAAGCTTTACTATCCAAGGACGAGTTAACATTTTGACAGCTTTCAATAAACATAATGTCCAGTAAATCAATTATGAGTTAAATTTCTATGTTTGTTTGGGTGGTAGTGGAGGTGCTGTAAATTCTCTAAGTTGCAATTATTGCACTGTTGATTGTTTAATTTTATTGTACAATGTTGCACCATCCACCATGACACATTCCTTGTTTGTGAAAACATCCATCTGATTCATAGTTTTGATTCTGATCTTGTGCCCTTTGATGGCCCTCACCATGTATTCAGCCTTGATGACTTCTGACCAGATTTCAAAAACTGTACATATAAATGTTTTTGTTCTCCTAAAAGTGAATGACACTATTTTATCTGTGTTTTTAATTTGTGTGTGTCTGTGCATGTCAAACTGCAATAATTAGCTCATAAATCAACTGTGTGGCTGCCAGCATCAACGGTTGCAATAGTGATAACAAAGAGACTAAAGCTCCATAGGCTTAACATAGAATGAAAGATGTCAAAATATCTAGAAACTCAGATTACCGTAGCTGCTGTTGCTTCGATATCAGACCTCAAGAGGAAGGACGCTTGATGAATAGATAATGTGAAAAGTTTGTCTGTGGTGTAAAAAATGTAGAAAGCGGGAATGGTTTTCTGAGCAAGATCTTTTGAGAATCAATAATAACCTATTGTGGCCAAATGTGTAAATCTGTTGAATTCCACAGTAATATGTCAGTGACCAGGATAAGATTAGATACATGCTCACCAAAGATGACAATAATAATAATACTTTTAAATATATATAGTGCTTTTCTAGACGCTCAAAGACACTTCATGATAGATGAAGAGTGATAATTGTGTGATTTGTGGATTCTGAAGCGACTCTCCACTCTCCGATGACCTCACATGCTCTGAGCTGCGCAAGAGACACGCTTTGAACATTTAGAAAAAGGTTATGAACAATTAAATTAAGATTTGAAGAACAACATATGATACACAAAATCAGGCAAACAATTAAGAGCCAAGAACCTATATGGTACACGTTCATAGTATGTGAAAAGACAACAAAGAGGTAGACAGGAGGCTTTTAAAATTGTTTATATAAAATGTACCTTAACAGAAATGAGCACTATAATAAAAAATAAAGAACCAAGTAATTTTACATCGTTGCATGAGAGCTTCAAGAAATTGACCGTTATAGTAAGACATCTTACATTTTCATTAGAAACATTTGTTTTCTCATTTGAAAAAACAACAACAATATAATTAAATTACAGAAGGTAAGAGTTCAGAAAAGGCACTAGTAACACGAGAACATGGTCGAGCAAGAAAATAAACATAGTTGAACAAACAAAACAATGTAATATTACAATAAAAAGAGTAAAGTAGAGTAAAGTTCAGTGTCAAAAGATCAATATAAGAAATGAATACAAGCTTGAGAAATGACCCAGGCCTACCACAGAGGAAGAGGAAAGCCCCAAAACAAGTTTCAATGATGTACAAGAGTGGCACAATACAACATTTGAAAACAAAGCTTCAAACCATGAATACTGATAATTCATACAGTGAAACATTCAGTCAGATGTTTCAATATTTTTGAGGATGCATTCCTGCCAAATTAATACGAGTCATTATATACATTTACCCCAATGAGAAAGAGGTTTTCAAAGCATTGAAGTCAGCAAACCCGATCCGATTAGTAGAAAACAAACATGTCTCCCTTGTCAATTGTAGTCCAGAACATTAAGGAACTTGTTCCCATTAGATGCCCACTTCACTTTTGTGACCACATGAACTGTGCGAGTCAAGTGGCACATTTTCTTGCTCTTCTTTGATCGATGTATTTTGGTTGCCCTAACCTATGGTTACCATGGTATATTCCAGGTCCTCTTTTGCTTCAACTGGGACTGTATACATGTCCCATTCAGTTTATGTGGTATTGACAGTGTTTGGGGAAACAGCACATCCTTGTGGTTCAGTGAGAGAATACTGAAGATTCTCATTTTCTGATTTAGGGAAAGTAACTCGAAGAAGTTCTGTAGGTTCCTTCATCTGAATTCTCGGCCTCTGCAGCATTTGACTCCATTTTCACTTCACCATGAAGTGGATAATATTGTTGCTCCGTGTCTGATTCTGGATTCATATTCCGATAACATGGATCACATTCCTCTTCTTTTGTGTGAAGGTTTCCATGAAGAAGACCGCCACAACCTGCACCCATTTGAGTCCTCTCCGGATCTGTTGGCAACTCGGCGTCCTCATGACGGAACAGAGTTTTCTCGTTCATTTTGGCGCCATCAAGAAAATGCAAACGGTTTTCATCCGACTGGTATCTTGCTTGTTGCACAAAATGATCCTTGCTCTTTTTCCTGCCTGGAACTTCCATGGGATACTTGGTACATTTCCTTTTCGGTGCTTTCTCACGATAACAGCGTCCTTGACTCGGATGATTTTTTTCCGATGTCTTTACGGTACTTTGAAGTGTGTCTGTTTTCACTTTTGTTAGCAGAGCCAGTTTTCTTTTTTTAATACTTTCCATCCATACACTTCCATGCACAACTGCTGGGGATTTTTTTTCAACTTCAATTTTAGGTTGACTGATAGGCAAAGGTTGGATGACAAATACTTCATTGAGCCAGGAGAGCAGGGCGTCTTTTTCTTTTATCTCTCTGTAAAGCTGAAATTTAGTAGTTACTACTTGCACCTGCATACCAGTGTTGAAGTTGTGTTGAATGACATCACTAATGATCTTGTATTTTTTTCCACACATTCTTTTAGCAAAATGAGAAAGTTCAACCATGACCCAGTGTGTCAATACATGCGGGTCAAGCTTGTCTTTTGGCTTGTCTTTGTCCACACACAGGCTCAAACCTCCTTCCTTGCAGCGAGGGTAGTTGTCCATTATCAACGCCTCTATTGCTGAGAAGGTAGACGACGGATCATTTGCTGGCTTTTGAGCGGAGCAGTTTGCATCAGTAGAGCTTGCATCAGTCATGGTATTTGGATGTGGATGATGCACATCACGAGAGCCAGATTCCTCCTGACAATGCTTATCATTTCTGACTTGATAGCATTTGGGGCAGTATAAATGTCTCTCAACGGTAGGTTCTGGTTTGCACCTCGTGTCAGGGAGTTCAAAAAGAAATGCAGATTTTCTTCTGAATTTCCTACTTTTCGTTTTCACCAACGTTTTCTGTGCAAAGGCACTGCGATAGAGCTCATTGTTGAAAACAAGATGAAAATTATACTCCAGTATCTCTGTTATGAAATACTTTTGGGCTGATAATAGAGCTTTGGCAAAAGTACCAAGTTCAACCAGGATGCCATTTGTTAGTAATTTGGCATCAAGATTCTGTTTGACTCCAGATCCTACATTGAAGTCAATGCCTACTTTCTTGCATCTAGAGTAAGTATAAAGTGGACAATGTTCTTCATGAGGTCTTGAGAGGATTTGCTGAATGTGATTGGCCCGCAATTCCCACAGCTTCAATTCAAACTCATTTTGGTGTTCTATGCCAGGAGAACTGTTTACTTCTTGGTCTATGATTGTAGCATGGGAAGGACCAGCACCAGCTGCATCAGAATTTGGGTTGTTGTAGAAATTCAGTTTCTTGAGTGGTGAGTAATTTGTTGAGTTATTGGGATTACTGTAGCCATTTACATAGCTTGATAAGTTCCATTGCTCTAGTATTGCAGGAATTCTTGCAACCATACTTCTGGCGAGGTCAGAATCTCCACATTTCAAATCAAGATCCAGATTGTGTTTTAGGATGTCAAGACAAATCTGCTCATATGTTCCACACAACTTTTCTGCAAAGTTTGTCACTTCAGTCATAGCTCCATATGTCAGTTTGTTGAGGTCCAGTTTCTTATTTGGAAGAGTATGATTTACATGTAGTTTCAGACTAATTTCCTTGCAGAAGGGATGAAGATCCACACACTTCTGTGAAATATGTTCTTCAGTTTGAGCCTGTGAATGAGGAGGAAACCCATCACACTCCTCCATCCTCGATATGCTGGTGAGTTCAGCGTTGACATTGCCCACACTCGGATTTGTCATACTTATTGATGGTATGGGAACATGGAGTTCAAAGATCTCTTTTGAGAATTTGGATGCATCTTCACAATCTTTCAATTTTCTTACTCTATTCATAATTTCACATGTGAAAATGTCTCTCTGATATTCAGTCTCCAGGCTGAAGTCAAAGTTGTACTCAAGAATCTCCATGATGAAATTCTGTAGGGATGAATTCATTGCTATGGCAAATCTAGCAATCTCTAACAGTAAAGAATCAGGCAGAGAGTCAACACTGAGGTTCTGCTTTCGGACAAATCCAATGTTGAATTTAAGGCCAAACCTCTTGGACCACTTGAATGGACTCAACTCTTTAGCAGAGAGGATTTGTTTTACACGATTAGCACGCAACTTCCACATGTTATCTGTTCCCAATTTCTCTTGTTCCATTTCACATTTGTTTGGAGTCCGTGTCTGTTCCTTACCGACACCACCAAGCTCTCTTTCATCAGATTGGCTTGAAAAACAAGGGTTTACATATGAGTTTACAGTTGGTACACTAGAGAGCTCTAAGCTCAAAGAACGTTTTGGGATTCTTAATTCATCTTCATTGCCAGACTTTTCCGAGTCTGAGAGTTTGTCTGAGTCTAAATCCGACTCTCCTAGAGGACAAGTGTAGTAGTTATCTGGTGCAGATTTCTTTACGACACTTTGAAGTGTGTCTGTTTTTACTTTTGTTTGAAGAGCCAGTTTTCTTTTTTTAATACTTTCCATCCATACACTTCCATGCACAGCTGCTGGGGATTTCTTTTCATCTTCAATTCTAGGTTGACTGATGGGCATTGGTTGAATGACAAATACTTCATTGAGCCAAGAGAGCAGGGCGTCTTTTTCTTTCATCTCTCTGTAGAACGACAATTTAGTAGTTACTACTTGCCCCTGCATAGAAGTTTTGAAATTGTGTTGAATTACATCATTAATGATCTTGTATTTTGTTTGACACATCCTTTTGGCAAAATGAGTAAGTTCAACCATGGCCCAGTGTGTCAATACATGCGGGTCAAGCTTGTCTTTTGGCTTGTCTTTGTCCACACACAGGCTCAGACCTATTTCCTTGCAGCGAGGGTAGTTGTCCATTATCAACTCCTCTATTGCTGAGGAGGTAGACGACGGATCCTTTGCTGGCTTTTGTGCGGAGCAGTTTGCTTCAGCAGAGTCTGCAACAGTCACGGTGGTTGGATGAGGATTGTGCATGTGACGAGAGTCAGATTCCTCCTGAGAATGCTTATGAATTCTGACTTGATGGCATTTGGGGCAATATAAATGTCTCTCAAAGGTAGGTTCTGGTTTGCACCTCGTGTCAGGGAGTTCAAACTGTACTTTGATTTGTGAGTTTTTTTTCTTTGCATTCAAACGTACTTGCTCAAAGGTATTCTGTGCAAAAGCACGGCGATACAGCTCATTGTTGAAATCAAGATGGAAATTATACTCCAGTATCTCTGTAATGAAATACTTTTGGGCCAACAGCAATTCTGTGGCAAAAGTGTGAAGTTCAACCATGATGCCATTGGTCAGTAATTTGCGATCAATATTCTGTTTGTCTCCAGAGCCTACATTGAAATTCATGTCTATTTTCTTACATCTTGGGTAAGAATAAAGTGGACAATGTTCTTCATGAGGTCTTGAGAGAATTTGCTGAATGTGATTTTCCTTCAATTGCCAGAGCTTTACATCGATGTTATTTTGGAGTTCCATTTCAGGCGAATTAACTCCTTCCTGAATCACAAATGCAGCCTGGGAAGAACCAATGCCAGGTACATCCGAGTTTAGGTTGTTCTGGGAATCCAGTTTAACATTGGTTGAGATTCTTCTTCTGTCTCCCGAAAAAATTGTAGCATTAGGAAGATTCCTTTTCTCCAGTGCAAGAGGAATTTGTGCAACAATACTTGTGGCGAGGTCGGAGTCCCCACATTGTGACACAAGATCCAGATTGTGTTTCAGGATGTCAACACAAATCTGCTCAAAGGTTCCACACAACTTTTCTGAAAAGTTTGTCACTTCAGCCATTGCTCCATAGGTCAGTTTGTTGATATCCAGTTTCTTGTTTGGTCGACCATGGTTTACATGTAGCTTCAGATTAATTTCCTTGCAGAAGGGATGAAGATCCACACACTTCTGTGAAATATGTTCTTCAGTTTCTGCCTGTAAATGAGGAGGAAACCAAAAGGCAACATCACACTCCTCCATTCCCCATAAGCTGCAGAGTTCAGAGTTAATATTACCCATGCTCTGATGTATGACACTTAATGAGTCAGGGAGTTCAAATACCTCTCTTGAGAATTTGACTGCATCTTCACAATCTTTCAGTTTTCTTACTCTTTTCATCATTTCACATGTGAAAAAATGTCTCTGGTATTCACTCTCCAGGCTGAAGTCAAAATTGTACTCAAGAATCTCCATGATGAAGTTCTGTAGGGATGAATTCATTGCTATGGCAAATTTAGCAATTTCAAGCAGAACAGTATCAAGCAGAGAGTCAACACTGAAGTTTTGCTTTGGACTAAATCCAACATTAAATTGAAGGCCAAACTTTTTTGACTTCTTAAATAGACTGATCTCTTTAGCAGAAAGGATTTGTTTTACACGGTTAGCACGCAACTTCCACATGTTCTCTGTTTCTAATTCAACTTGTTCCATGTCACATTCATTCTTTTTTGGGGGCGGAGTCTGTGTTTGCTCTTCACCTTCACCAAGCCCTCTTTCATCAGGTTGACACATCAATGACTTGGTATTTTCATTTACAATTGGTAAACTAGATGAGATGTTGGTGGTGGTGATTGAAGCCGCACAAACGTTCCGACAACTTGCTTCGGATTCTCTAGAGATGTCTGAGCTCAGAGAACATCTTTTAGGATTTTGGAAGTTATCTTGATTACCAGAGTTTGTGACTTTGTCCGAGTCTAGATCAGACTCTCCAGGACAAGTGTGGTAGTTCTCCATTTCTACATCCTCCTGTTCTTTGTCACATTCATTGCCAGGGAAGGAGCCACGATCAAACTCTGATAGAGAACCAGTTTGACAATGTTCTCCCTCTGACGTTCGAGTGAGACACAATTCAGTGTGATGAGAGTGTGTGTTTGTCTCCATGTCTTTAGACTTCTCTCTTCTGTGCTCTTTGTTTGAACCAGATCGTCTTGACTTTGTCACTTCTTGAAACAGTTTCTGTTGGACTTCTATATTGGACACTGCTAAGCCTCGGGTTACTTGGAAGGAAAACAGCTCATTTATAAACTCCATGCTTATCTCACTGCCAGTGGTGATAAGACCATTTCTTCTTTTTAGAAGGTTTAATATCCTGAACCAAATTGGATGTTTTCCATGTTTACTCTTGAGATCAAGTTCAAAATTGTGCTCCAGCACCCCCTGGACGATAGGTCTGAAGGATGCAGCCAGTATGTTGGTGAAGTGTATCAGTTCTAACATCACACCCTTTGTCAACAGACCTGGATCTAGACTTTGTTTTGACCCAACATCAAGGTTCAGACACATTTCTTCACAATAAGGAAACTTAGGGAGAAAAGCAACCTCAATCAGTTCTTCTGCTGACATTGATCCTGAACCCTTAAATCCATCCTTATCTTCAACGTCATCACCGTGTGCTCCTTCCATGTCTTCCAAGAGACTTTCCATCTTTATGTATTCGTTGGATGTTGCTTGTGAAAATGCGTATTGATCTCCATGTGCAGTATCATCCATTTCCACAACAACACTTTCAGTCTTACGCTTTGCAGATGCCATGTTCAGCCCATTGTTGGTTTTGCATTCTTGCTTTGATGACAAGTCAAAGAGAGTAAACACTTCTTTTTTATCTTCAGGAGGTTTCTTAATCAGGTCTTTGACTTTGTGCAGAATTTGAGCAGTAAAGTCAGTCAGCTGTTGCTCATTTTCCAACCCAAGATCAAAATTGTTCTCAAGAATGCTGGTGATCAAATGCCCTTTACTGTTGTTGACTGTTTTAGCAAAGTCACAGACTTCAAGTATGACCCCATTTGTTACTAATTGCAAGTCAATTTTTTTCTGTGTGTTGGATGCAACATTAAAATCCAACCCTATTCTATTGCTGTGATGGAATGGTTCCTTACATACTGAAAGTTTCTTTCCACACATAATGCGCCACTGCCATACTTTGTTGGAATCCATCTTTTTGTGGTCTTCCAGGCAGCAGGTGTCCATGTTGTCCAAGACAATGATCTATTCTTCTTTGCCTTCCTTTCCTGTATTTGGTTCGGGAGGAAAAAGGAAACATGATAGACATTATATCTTGGCCTGGAATTATCCACAATTAATTCATTAGGAAATAATTAACAGGGTTAAAAAAAGAACACATTTTTCGCTTCACGGTTCTCAAATTTTAAGAATTGAACTTTAAAATCTTTTGGTGTTTTTGTTTGACTTTGGCCAACATCTCTTATTTCAGTTTAATACATACCTCATAAGACAGGGTTTAGCTGAGCTCGGAGTTCCTCCAACATGGCTGGTCCATACAGCATATCTGCATCTTAGTTGGACATCCCCCCATCAGCTGGTAGACTGCAACCCTAAATAAAATTTGTTTTAAAGTTTCTTTACTCATCCAAAAATAGAAACGACAACAGTTTAACAGCAGTGAAAGAAGTATTCTGATATAGCAACACTACAGTGTAGAAATACTGTTACAAGTAAAGTCCTGCATTCAAAATCTCACAAAAGTATTACTTACTAAAAAATCCAAATAGTACTTAATAGGCAGAAAGGCCGATTCAGAATATCATATAACTGAATCAGAATTATTGATTTATTAGCTTGTATCCAATCATTGTCACAGGCCGTTAAGTTGCAAACAAAGATATCGCGGAGGGAAAATAAGCGGCAGGAACAATAGCATTAGCAACAGTGCCACGCACGACAAGGAGTGTGGAGCATGTGGAAGACAACATGGTTGCATGGAGAAATGCCCCACAAAAGGACGGAAATACCTCAAATGCAAGAAGCCCAATCTTTTTAATAAATATGTGTAGGACAAAAACACCTTATCAAACAACAAAATACAAGCCCAAGAACGTTCATGCTGTTTCAGAAAGTACAGAACAGGCACCAGTTGATCTGGACGTTGACACTATAAAAAAAGCATGAAAATACACCAAGGGAACAGGCATTCGCAGGAGGTGGAAATAGGAACCGCAAGGCACAAGCTAAAGCTCAAAATATATACGGTGCCCAGGCTAATGTGATACCAGTAAACATATTACACAAAATATTAGGAAGTATTGCATTAGGTCCATCAGACAGCAACATCTCAGGATATGGTGAACACAGACTTGAGGTGAAAGGAGCTTGCAAATTAGCATGTAAATACAGGCAGAATACACAGAGATAAGCCACGCCACCTCCAATGACGCATATGATGAGAATAAACCATAACTTTGCGGGCGAGTAAATCGTTGCGAATATTGGTGTGAACGCAGCATAAGCAAGAGATGTACTGTTCCAAGCTCCAATACACAGGAACTGTTGAATTAGACAATTTACTAAAGCAATATGTAAATTAGGATTTACTAATATCCTATAACTTCATACATGTTGTTATGTGTGTTATTGTTTAATAATTTACGATATTGTTTGGTAAATGTCTGTGGATTATTATTGAATGGATTACTCTATCACACTGGTAAAATGAATCTCTTTGTGTGCCAAGAAACAGATCACTGGCAGCAAGGGATCCCCTTCCCCCAGCATGGAGAGAGGACCCCCTGGGGAGTCCCTGGAGGAGACGCCTTTCATGCAATGGGCCGCATGTCAGAGGGCAAATAGTGGCCGGAGTGATGACATCATGTGGATATGCAAATGTTCCAACAGCCAGATGGCTCAGCTAATGAGTGGATTAGGACTAATGTTTTACCTAGACAGGTTAACCAATGAGAAGTGAATATCTCCCCTGGGACTGGGACGCCCGGGAGGTATAAAAACTAGAGATGCAACGATCAGGTTTTATGGTGTGGATCACTGAAATCATTATCTGCCGATCCAATAATACCGATCACTGATTACGGTGTTGATTGAAGCATTCTATTTATTGTGTAGCATTATTGCCCAGGAATATAAGGAAATACATATATAAAGCACCTCAAACATTAAAGAAATTACCGATTTCTTTAAACATTTAGGACTTTTACTTTGAAAAATGTCCTAATTGATACATTTAAATTGATTGATTGCCAAAATCAGTTCATTGTTTACTTGAATATGTTAGTGTATGATTTGTCGACATCTTATTTTGATGAACGGATGTTGTTTCACGTAGTTCTTCCCGCTAACTTTGCAAATCCGGATGTTGTCATGTGAATCCTTCTGCTAACTTTATCAAAACCCTAGCGCTCCGGATCGAATGCGTTTACCGTAAACATTAGTCTATATGGGCACAGAAATGTGTGTCCTCTGAGTTGACCGCAGTGATTCAACTCGGGGGACCCGGACGCCGCTCGGTGCATGAGGATCCCCCCGTGGACCTCTGACCTCTGCCGGCCCTCGCCGGGTCCATTGTCTCCGTTGCGGTTCGCCGCGATTGAAACCTACTGATAGTTCTCGCAGATTTTATGTCATCTGATCGGACAAGTTTGAACGGCCGTTTTGAGAACGCCGATCAAACCCGATAATGTGAATATTGGCCAATATAGATCGGCGCCGATCAGATCGGTGCATCCCTAGTATTAATTGTTTTTTACTTAAACAATGCACGGTCACTATACACATAGAAGTTCTGCAGTATATATTTCATGTAAGAAAACAAACTTCATTAGGTAGAAACAACATCCGCGGGCAAAGAAACATCAACAGCAGCCATTACAGCATGTGGAGAAAAGCACAAAGATTATCGACATATGACGGAATAAACGAATAAATACGTACCAAATGTTGGCTGAACAACCGTCAAATATTCTCTTCTTTGTTAACTGCAAGCAGAATTGTTCGTGTGATATCTTCGTGTGTAAACTAAGACTTAAAATCTCCCGGCTGCAAAAGAAACACTGGGACAACAGGGCACAGCCTTTGCAGGAAGTGAAGAAGGACGATCTGCCGAGGGATTTCAAAATAAGAGTTGCTAAAAACGAAACCATTTTACAAAATGAAATTCTTAAAAACACAAAATCATTTTTTTTTTTTATTAAACTCGTAATCCATGTATAAATGGTGTCCTCCTACAGCACAAATAACTTACATTTTCATATGATTTCAACCACATGGAATACAAGGTTTATATAAAATAAGTAAACGTGTAACTTTCAGAAAAAGGGAAAGCAGATCTTTTAGAGTACAATCTTTTCTAATTGCTTTTATGTTCATGGACAAGAAAGCTGAACCAATGTTTAGCCTGTTTTCATTGTTTATCTGACATTGGCCACAGGTCCAGATCTACTGGGATATAACCAGCACTAAATTAATGAAGAAGCATTCCTAATTAATGCAGATGATTCCTTCCTTTGTAGAAAATGAACTCAATCTGAGCAGGCTTTTCCTGTACATTTCAGAAAACACAGAGACACACAGACGTTTTAGCCAATTACTCCATCAAGAAACGTAAATATTTAATTTAACCACATCAATCATAAAAAAGAAACATAAAAAACACAATTTAGGTTTGAATTAACATTAGAAGCCAAGGACAAGTTAACAGTTTGACAGCTTTGAATAAACATAATGTCCAGTAAATCAATTATGAGTTACATCTCTGGTTGTTGGGTGGTGGTGGTGGTGCTGTAAATTCTGTTTTAAGTCTTGCACTGTTGATTGTTTAATTTTATTGTCCAATGTTGCACCATCCAGCAGGACACATTCCTTGTATGTGAAAACATCCATCTGATTCATAGTTTTGATTCTGATCGAGTGCCCTTTGATGGCCTTCACCATGTATTCAGCCTTGATGACTTCTGACCAGATTTTAAAAAACGTACATACATTTTTCTGTTCTCCTAAAAGTGAATGACAATATTATATCTGTGTTTTTAATTTGTGTGTGTCTGTGCATGTCAGACCGCAATAATTAGCTCATAAATCACCTGTGTGGCTGCCAGCATCAAATATTGCAATAGCGATAAGAGACTAAAGCTCCATAAGCTTAACATAGAATGAAAGCTGTCAAAATATCTAGAAAATCAGACCTCGAAAGGAAGGACGGCTTGATGAATAGATAATGTGAAAAGTGTGTCTGTATTGTAAAAATTCTAGAAAGTGGGAATGGTTTTCTGTGCAAGATCGTTTGAGAGTCAATAATAACCTATTGTGGCCAAACGTGTAAATCTGTTGAATTCCACAGTAATATGACAGTGAACAGGACAAGATTACATACATTCTCACCAAAAATGACAATAATAATGATACTTTGAACTATATATAGTGCTTTTCTAGACACTCAAAGACGCTTCATGATAGATGAAGAGTGATAATTGTGTGATTTGTGGATTCTGAAGCGACTCTCCACTCTCCGATGACCTCACATGCTCTGAGCTGCGCAAGAGACACGCTTTGAAAACTTTGAAAAAGATTCTGAAAAATTAAATAAAGATTTGAAGAACAACATCCATCCATCCATCCATTTTCCACCGCTTTATCCGGGGTCGGGTCGCGGGGGCAGCAAGCCCAGCAGGTTGACCCAGACTCCCCTCTCGCCCGCAACAATTTCCAGCTCATTCTGGGGGATCCCGAGGCGTTCCCAGGCCAGCCGAGAGATATAATCCCTCCAGTGTGTCCTGGGTCTTCCCCGGGGTCTCCTCCCAGTTGGACGTGCCTGGAAAACCTCCAATGGGAGGCGTCCAGGAGGCATCCGAATTAGATGCCCGAACCACCTCAGCTGACTCCTCTCGATGCGAAGAACAACATTTGAAAAAACAAAACAATATAATTAGTTCAGAAAAGGCACTAGTACCACTAGAACGTGGTAGAACAAGAAGATAAACATTTGAACAAACAAAACAATATAATCTTACAATAAAGAGAGGAAAGTAGAGTAAAGTTCAGTGTCAAAAGATCAATATACAAATGAATACAAACTTCAGAAATGACCCAGCACTACCAGAGGAAAAGGAAAGCCCCCCAAAAAAGTTTAAATAAAGTCCAAGTGTGGGACAATAAAATATTGGAAAACAAAGCTTTAAACCATGAATACTGATAATTCATACAGTGAAACATTCACTCAGATGTTTCAATCTTTTTGAGGATTCATTCATGAGTCATTATATACATTTACCCCAATGAGAAAGAGGTTTTCAAAGCATTGAAGTCAGCAAACCCGATCCGATTAGTAGAAAACAAACATGTCTCCCTTGTCAATTGTAGTCCAGAACATTAAGGAACTTGTTCCCATTAGATGCCCACTTCACTTTTATGACCACATGAACTGTGCGAGTCAAGTGGCACAATTTCTTGCTCTTCTTTGATCGATGTGCTCTGGTTGCTCTAACCTATGGTTACCATGATGTAATCCAGGTCCTCTGCTGCTTCAACTGGGACTACATACTTCACATCTTCAGTGTCCCAGTCAGTTTTTGTGGTATTGACAGTGTTTGGGGATACAGCACATCCTTGTGGTTCAGCGAGAGAATACTGAAGATTCTCATTTTCCAATTCGGGGAAAGTAAATCTAAGAAGTTCTGTAGGTTCGCCTGGGTACTCGGCCTCTGCAGCGCTTGACTCCATTTTGACTTCATCATGAAGTGGATAACATTGTTGCTCTATGTCTGGATACATATTCTGATAACATGGATCATATTCCTCCTCTTTTATGTGAAGGTTTCCCTGAAGAAGACCGCCACAACCTCCACCCACTTCACACGTCTCCGGCTCTGTTGGCAACTCGGCGTCCTCATGACGGAACAGAGTTTTCTCGTTAATTTTGGCGCCATCAAGAAAATGCAAAAGGTTTTCATCCAACTGGTATCTTGCTTGTTGCACGAAATGACCCTCTCTTTTTCTTGTCTGGAACTTCCATGGGATACTTGGTACATTTCCTTTTCTGTGCTTTCTTGCATCTTCTTTGGTAATACTCGCGATTACAGCCTCCTTGACTCGGATGATTTGTCTCCGATTTCTTTGCGGCACTTTGAAGTGTGTCTGTTTTCACTTTTGTTGTTTGCGGCGCCAGTTTTCTTTGGTATGCCCGGCGTGCATACACAAATGGCAGTTTGAAAATCTTGTCTGGATGAGTTTTCCAGGTTTTCGCATATCCATTGACCATATTGTTGACTTTAGATGCGGTAGTTATTGAAAACTCCCAGCTCCTGTGATGTTGTGAGCTAATATCAAAGTTAAAGTCAAGGATCTTATACAGAGTGTTTGGAAAATTCCATCCCTTTTTCGTTTTTGCAAATTTAGATATCTCAAACACAACAGCTCTCGTCAACTGATTCAAGTCTAGTTTTTTCTTCTTCCTTGGTTTAGATGTCACTTTTAGGTCTAAACCCATCTCTGTGCAAATGGGGTAACTGCGTCCATGTCTTGCATGTTTTTTCTCAGATTTATTTAAGACTCTTGGAAGTGTTTTCAGTTCCAATTTGTTCCGAGGTTTGTCGATGGGTAATGGTTGAATGACAAATACTTCATTGAGCCAGGAGAGCAGGGCATCCGTTTCTTTTATCTCTCTGAAGAACTGAAATGTAGTAGTTACTACTTGCCCCTGCATGCCAGTGTATACTACCAATTGAAACAGTAGAATGGATTGATTGCCAGTGTAGGAGAAGTCAGAGACGTCCTGAACACATCTGGATCATTCATTTCCTGAAACTCTTGGGGAAATCTATATACAGGACTTTTTTAACATACAAAAGTCTGACTTTTATTTTTATAAACTCTTGAATAAATAAATACATGTTTTAATGTTAGTATAATTTAATCTAAATCTCAGAAACGATCTTTCTATATATCTATAAAGATACAACATCAGTTAATTGCCTACTTTTATATGCTTGTGTCTGATTTGTCGACATCTTATTTTGAAAAACGGATGTTGTTTCACATAGTTCTTTCATTAACTTTGTAAAACCGGATGATGTGTCACGTGAATCCTTCCGCTAACTTTATGAAAACCCTCGCGCGCTCCCGATCGAACGCGTTCACCGTCAACATCAGTCTATAGGTGCACAGACATTTAAGTGTCGGCTGAGTTGACCACGGAGATCCGAGTGTCGGCTGAGTTTACCGCAGTGTTCTAATCGACTGTCTGCCAGAGACACACCACTGTTTCATTCCAATCTTAGAGTACACACGCTCCCTTTCTAACGACCTCACCTGTGCGATATCAGGGGAGGGCTAAACATACACAATGGTTGCTGAGAAGTACTACCAACAACTTTGCAGGTGAATACGACTGCACCAAGAGGATGCCTGAGCTGGCCTTTGTTCATCTTTTAGAATATAATTTATGTATCTTAACACTATAAATTAACAAAACTAAAGTTTACTTTCAATACAAAACCGTTGTGACCCTGAACAGCACAGGTGGCTCATCTCTATTGATCTACATCACCCAATGACATTTGGGTGATGTTTTCTTACAAAACGCAAAGACAATTTAGGAGAAAATACATGTTATGCAATTAAAATATATATTTTTTTCAATGTACCATAAAAATGGTTTGAACATGTATTTTTCATTAAAACGAGTGAGTTCTCCTGATTAAACTCTTATTTTTGAAGGGGTCAATAACTATAAACCACATTTGTGAATCCAGCCACGGCAGGGGAGTCTCATAAAACCCACACGTAAATGTGGCGCTATTGCATTTGTGAATCCAGGCACGGCAGAGGAGTCTCAAAAAAGCAACACGTAAATGTGGAGCTTTTCACAAACAAATGCAGTGCGATCCACAAATAAATACATGCAAATGAAGAAATATATTTGTTTTAAAAATAAATAAAAATTATTGTAAATCTTTCTGTGCATTTGTGAATCTTTCTGTGCATTTGTGAATCTTTCTGTGTGCATTTGCAATTACTGAGACTGATCTGACCCCATAAATAACTCAATGCATTGTAAAGATTATTAGCCCGTTTATTTTCATTGTTTATCAGACATTGGCCATATGTCCAGATCTACTGGCATGTAAGCATCACTCACAGGCCACCATTTGGTAAGGTACCCACAAAATGAATGAATTTAAACGAAGAGGCATTCAAAATTAATGTTGATTATTTCCTTCCTTCGTAGAAAATGAACTCAAACAGAGCAGGCTATTCCTGTACATTTCAGGACACGCATACAGATTTTTTGCCAATTACTCCATAAGGAAACTTAAATATTCAAATTTAACATCAAATCAGAAAACAAAAACATCCTACAAATCAGGTTTGAATTAGCATTAAACAATTTAGACAGCTTTCAATATACATTTTATGTCCATTAAATTACATTTATTGTAATTACAAGGTTACGTTTGTTTGTTTGTTTGGGTGAGGGGAAAAAGACCTGGAGATAAAACTTCTGCTTGGTTGCTTCAAGACTTCTATTCGGATGTTGCAACATGGAAACAACGGTTATTCTTTAATCTCTTTGTCTCAGTGTAGCCTATAGTGTTGTGTTCCTTGGGGTCCGTTCAGAAGGCTCTGAAAAGCTGGTTTGGCATGTAAGCCAGGTGGAGGAAGGAAGATTGGGCTTCTCTCTCGAGGATCGCCAGCTCCTGGACCGTCGGGGCCAGAACATCCACGTGACCCTTGTAGTTACCGCCTTAGTAAAAGCAACAGGTGTGTTGGTCAAATTCAACATGCAAGCAGCAAATTAACAGCCAATACATGAACTAGTTATACATATTTTTGATGACTCAAATGTGTACTGGAAGATTGGTGATTATTCATAAACATACCTCCCAAAGCCTTGCGCTGACCGTAGGTGACCTTTCCATCGAAATCATCAAGGGGTACTTTGATGTCTGGCTCACACTGGGTGATGGTGCACTTTAGGTGCTCCTCAATATCAGAGAGGAGCTGTGGTGAGAGGGAAGGAAATAAAAAGGACACAAGTAGAACTGTTTCATCATTTATGTCACAATGAGAGATGTTTTAAATGTGTGTGCGTGCTTGAGCTGACATTTCCAGTGCTTCCCAAAATGAAGCGCTGCTCACAAGAGTTTCTCTATGAATGCATAATATTTCACATCAGACACATCCTTTCAAATCCAGAGCTGCCGTTTCTGTCGAGATGGCGAACGCATCCAATTCCTGTTTAATCACTTCAGCTGGATCTGTCGCGTTTCAAATAGAAAACTTTACTTGCTTCATGAGCTTCATTACGTTTGTTAGGTTAACTTGTCTTACCTCTTTCTCGTTGTACCAGATGGTGCAACCTCCATCTTCCTTTAGGCGGGTGTTGTAGCAGCCCCTGCCTCGGTTGGTGCAGACGTGGTACCACACCTGCTCAAAAAGAAACATTGGAATTTGACATTTAAAAAAAGAAAATGGGCAAAATGTATTATCTGCATTTTTTTATAATCCCCCGAACCTTCTCCTTCTCCATAGCAACCAAGGAGATGGCCAGTCCCATTCTGTGAGTTAAAAGGAAATTAGATGATTTTAAAAGTCTTTCAGTTGAATCCTAATGTGATGAAGATGAATTTTACATATCAATGTGATTTTACAAAATGTACCACAACACACAAAGTGTGACTTTTTAAAAGTAAATTCATGCTTACCTCTCGGCTCTTCCAACTCTGCCAATGCGATGGACGTAGTTTTGCTTCTCATCTGGCAGGGTGACATTAATCACTGAAAGAAAATAAATAAAATTAGGGGAGTGGATTTGTATATACAAAAAAAAAAAAAAAAGAGCGGCACAATATTTTGTAATAAACAAAATGAAAATCCAATATATTCACCGTAAGGAACTCCGTGGACGTCGATTCCTCTGGCAGCTACGTCTGTGCAGACCAAGAGCTTCACTTCTTTTTTCTGAGCGCACAAGAAGATCAAACTTTAACAGACAGATTGTAATGAGAAAAGAAAAGTTAATTAATAAGTTGAGTCTTTTTTACCTTGAAGCGCTCCAAGTTAGTTTTCCTCTCGTTTGGCTTACGATCACCATGGAGACATACGCAGGAGAGCTGGTGGGCTTTACTGTCTGGACCTAAAAAACAAAAAGTAGACCAATAATACATTATCAACATGGATTATAACATCTTCATTTAGAAGCACTTATAAACGTTGGCGAGTAAAGCCCAGTACCTCCTCCTTGCTGAATGAAGTACTGTTCCATGTTGTCACAGTCGATCTTGGTGCGGCAGAAGATTATGGCCTGGTCCATCTTGTGCTCTTTGATGGCCCTCACCGTGTACTCGCCCTTGAGCAGCTTGATGGCTTCTGACCACATTTCTAAAAAAGTTCACACAAAAGGGGAACGACTATATGAAATATATGTTGAATATTGACACGTTGGACTACGTTAAACACGTCACACTAGGGGGATGAGGTCAAATGGTCCAAACTTTGGGTTCCTCTCTGCTCTTACCTGCAGAATTGGCTCCTGCTCTGGTGTTATCTTTGGCATGGACTTCATCGGTCTATTCAAATCCAATCAAAAAAAAGTAAAAAGCTTTGTCAACACATTTTCTTTCTGCTGCTGCATCCTCCCCACTTCATTGCGCGTCTTCGGGCTAAGACGAGGGACTCACCCGGACGTGGTTCTTGCCGAGGCGCTCCCACAGGCGATCGTTCTTAGGATTTACAGGCACCACCACGTGGTGGACACTCTCGGGGACGGAGTCCTCCCCCTTCAGGTCCACCCAGGTGGGAAAGTGCATGATACGCTCAGACAGCTTCTTCACGTCAAACGAATGCAGCGTGGCTGAGCAAACAATCACCTGGAAGAGACGACATTGACTAATGCACATGGACACAACTGACCATTCAAATGTACTCCCTCCCATCGTACGCTATTAATATATTCTATCTTGCACCGCGATGTTGTTTAGTGCCTACGTTACGGTTTAAAGTGGTCGTCACTGAAATGCTTCTCGTCACACACGCATTTTACCTGCAGTCTTTTGCCGTCAGAAGTGACCTGAGGGATTTGGTTATGGATCCTGTTGATGAAGTCTGTGTAGCCTGCAGAAAGTAACCCATCCTAAGGGACACATAGAACAGAGACCAATGACGGGTGACTTCAGGGATTCTTATGGAAAGCAACCATTCCATTACCAATAGTACACATAATATGTAGGATGTGAAAATGCAATCGCTTCTGATGCGACAGGAAATACTCTTAAAGTGTTGCACATACACACTCATCCAGGACTAGAAAGCGGACTTGGGCCAGACTGAGCTTCCCAGTAGATATGAGGTCGTCCAGTCTCCCTGGTGTTCCCACCACAATGTCGATCTAATTATAAGATAACACAACAAAGCAGAAGACAGGAGAAGAGAACATGGAGAAGAAACAAAAAATCTTTTAGTTAAAATAGTTTCGAATTTAAGTTAAATACATGTTAGTTTGAAGGCAGTTGATCACTAACCCCCTGTTCCAGAGCAGCCAGCTGATCTTTGGCAGGCACACCACCAATCACCAGCAGGTTCCTGTAGGGACAGCATACTAACATCATCAAATTAGGCACTGGCTCCATCTGCTGGTATAAAACAAGAACTACAAGAGGCAAACGTGGCATGCAATGACCTATGTTTACCACTTTTTCAAATATTTTGATCTGGCTCTGTGCCTGAACATGCATTTTCTGCACCAATCCTAGTTTTACGGTATTTGTGCAGACGCAGCTCTGTGGAGTCCTACCTGAGTTTTGGATTATCCACATATTTTCCACACTGCTTGACATTGTTGAGGGTTTGTTCTGCCAGTTCTTTCGACGGCTCCAGGATCAGGGCTTTGGGTGCATTGGATGATGCTTTTGCCTGACTCACTTTAGCACTGCCTGCACAAACGCAGAGCAAAGACAGTTATTAAAGATTGTAATACACTTGTGGCACTTTCCTAGTGGTGATCAATGTGTACCAGCAACAGTATACTGTATATACTTAAGTAGCTTGTTAAAAAAATAAAAACAATGTCCTTAGAAAATATAGTGAAAAGAACTAATGCATTACCTGGTCCAACATACAATTATCCTTGGCTCTATGTAAGTGGTATGATGTGCATCTCACAATAACATGTAGTTTATTTTCTTAGTGCACCTGAAATGAGGTTGCATCACACACCTGCTTGAGAAGATTTGACTGTGTGGCTCTCTGGTGCCTGGTTCATGGCAATGAAGCCACTCTTAGGGGCATTTTTAAAGTCTTCCCCTCCGAAGTTGAACTTCAGCTCTGCATTCTGGCAAAACAATTAGGAAACAAACAATATGTATGGTGCAAATCTGACATCAATTATTTTATTTACCATTATTTGTATGTGGTACCTTGAGCACACAGGAGGCAAAGAAGGGCTGACTCTTCACAGGTTGAGGGATCTCAAAAGCTACACCCAGGTCATTGCCTAAAAAACGAAAACAGAGCCAGGATGCACAAAACATGAGTAATGTTGCCATTTAACACCGAGAGCAGATGTTTTACATAATCATGATGATGAGAGTGAGAACAGCACCATTTTTAGAGAAGGAAATCTGTCCCTTGTCTATGTCCAGGTAGCATCCAATCGTGTCATGCATGGTAAACTCCTGCAAAGAGGCACGAAAACAAAGAGAAAACATGTTTAAAAAAATTATCCTTAATAATTGTTTACGTGTATAAATAGTCACTGATGAATTGTCACCTCTCCATAGCTGTCAAACTGCTTGTTGTTTGATTTCTTTCCCGTCCCACCAAAACCAAAACCATATTTATCAGTTCCTGGAAAGAAAGAAAATACTTTGTAAGGATTGGGTTATTTTTCTCTCTTTAGACCATGTATTTTAGCTGTTCCATCTACAGCATGGAGACTTGAGGTAGGCATGAGCATACCCAAGTCCAGGGCTGCCTGACTGGTGGACCAGCCAATGCGACACAATCCCTGGTCATGGCAGGTCACCTCATAGTAGTACTTCCCTGGACACAGAAAGAAATGGACAGATAATGATTACTTCATTCCATTGCAAATCTATTAAAGATATGTTTGGTTCCCCGTGAAGTGCATGTATGTTGTCCCGAAGTATTTGTGTGCATTAAATACCTTTGGTGACCCCTTTTGTAGAGCGACAGCCATGCCACTCTTTAAACTCCCTGCTCTGGCAGCACAGACCATCTGCACCAATCGCTGTAGAGGTATACAAAATAAGAAAGAGAAAACAAGTAACAATGAGGTGACAAAGAACAAATCTAAAATGTGGCTGTACATGTGTATATTTGATCCCCTTACCAAAGGCTGTACTGCGGTCATACGGATTCATCTGCCAATTGTTGAAAACTGAACAAAAACAAAAGTACAAAGAGCAGGTTAACTACCTGCAGAGCAAAAAACACCACTTTTATAATAGTTTAGAATTGTTATAGTGGCCTGACCACAACACTGTACAAATGTCATGAACAGCTGGCATATCAAACAAACGGACTGCACAAAATGAAGTCAATAATCTTAAAGTGGCCTCACTTGCTCCTCCAGTCTTGATGGAGGCTCTGCCTCCCTTGCCCTCCTGTTGGTCCTTCAGGGTTTCATACACAACCTGGATCACTGGGATACTGAAGGCCTGAGGATAACAATAAGTACACGTAAGTTTTGGTACGTTACCCGGCCTAATGTGGTCGATGCAAACTGCAGCGGTATAATACATATATTATTTCTGTGTCTGTCAAGTACTTACTCCTGTTTTACCACTCCCAGTTTCTGCTGCCTAAAGAAGAAAGACAATAAAAACAGGTGTAAAACTTGCTGTGTGAAAAAATTCTGTCTGAGACAAACGGAAACAAAAGCTAAACCTACCATAAGAACATCACCTCCACCAAGGATGAGGGGAATGGACTCTGCCTGGATGTCTGTCGGCAGCCTGCAATACAATGATTAAAATACATCAGCTCCGTGTCAACTGGAACAGGCAACAACAACCTGGACATGTATGACAAATATGGGCACGGTTTTGTAGTATTGATACGCCCAGTATCAGGTTTGTAGAGCGACTTACAGCCAGTCCAGCTCTTCAACAGCCTGTGCGATTTCAGGCATAACCCCCATTTCTGTTGGACAAGAGACATACTAAGAAGTTCAATACGCCGGCGTAACTTTTAAAAAGTCGTTTGGAGTTTCAGTGAAATACGAACGCGACGTCAATATAATGAAGTTGACAGTCTTACCAGAAAACGCAGCCATTATTGCGACTGCTGCGAGTGCAATTCGACCGGATGTAACGTTGACGTGTGCAGACTATTCGGCTCGGTGAAACTTCTTAACTGGGCCGGCCCGCTAGCCAAGCAGCCTTGTGTCATTGGTTCCGGTTTGTGAACGAGTTCGTTAAATAGGTTAAATATTTGTACTACATACATTGCTTTTTAGGTGAGCTACATAAACACATATGTATGTTGATATAATATTATGATAGACCAATTAAAGTTATGAAACGACTTTTCTTTAATAGTTAGTACATCTTTACAAAGGCGGTTTCCTGATGTATTTTGTCCTCTCCTACTCGCCGTAGTCTCTGACAGCCAGTGCAAGTAAACATGGCTGAAGAAAGTCTGATTGAAGGCGAAGATGAGAACATTTTATACGATTTACTTGTCATTACTGAATGGCCGCCAGAGACGGACACTCAGGTCAGTCCGTCTTCCATTCTTGCACGTTTTCATTTCAGCGTGTAGGTCCTTTGTTCAACATTTAGTTGTAAAAGACAACTCTATCATCAGTTGCGAGGGGTCAGCCGCTTAAAGCCACGTAGCATACGATCACTCGCTGCTACACTTCTAGCTAAACCCTCGCGCTCTCATTTCCCATGCACACACCTGTGTTTACCTTCATTAATTAGTGTGCTGTGGGAAATTAACGGTCAAGTTTCGACTGTAAGGCAACAATCACATCTGGCCTCATTTAGCTAGCTGAAGTCCAAAAGTACGAGCCTGCTGGACTAACTTTGTCGCTTTTACATATTTACTAGTCAACACATATTTAATAATGACCACGACCCAAGTCATAAACTCACATGCCGCTTTCTGACATTTCAGTTACGAGGAAACAAGGAGCAGAACACCTCAATTATTGCAAAAGCAGTGACAGGTACGTTCATTTTATTCGGGGGGTTGCATAATGTTAGTTGTGGTACTCTGCATGCCGAAAGAGGGAACTTTACTTTATCACAACATACATATTGAGCAGGTGACGGTTGGTATACGTACCCATTATGGAATGTAACCTTTACTTCCGTCTTGGTGGGGGTTGCTTCTACCAATACAGTGTCGTATTGGTACCCAGCAGTGGTGCCAGTTGCTGGAAAGTAGACCAGATTTGCTGTTGATGTAACATATTTGTCTGTTTATGTGTTTAAGTGTTTTTGTGTTTGTTGGAGGACAGAAAACATCTCCATAATAACTTGCATATTGTTGATCGTGGTTGTATCACTACAATGACGGCATACACCTTTCTCGTTTATATTTACGTCTACCCAAATCTGTAATATAAAAAAAAAAATAATTAAAGAAGTCTCAGTTTGTTTTAATTTCTGTCAGTTTATCAGATACGCAAGACTGATCTGTCCAGATCTTGTATGCACCACTTTTATAATACCAGTTTCCTAAAAAACAACAACAGATTACTGAATTCCTGGTTCTATATGTCCTTTCCTGCAGGTTCTGAGCTTGATTTAGGATGTGACAAGATTTGGCCGATACGAGGATCAATAAAATATGGGATTGTATCATTTATAAATGTTTTACTAACTGTGATCTATTTCTTACAG
The DNA here is from genome assembly GCA_036178185.1 of Liparis tanakae. NCBI lineage: Eukaryota > Metazoa > Chordata > Actinopteri > Perciformes > Liparidae > Liparis > Liparis tanakae. Next base: position 15,167,486 of record CM070101.1, on the reverse strand, counting down.
GGCCGTTCCGCTTAATCTTGCACTACTTGTGGTACAGGTAAGTTCCTCCCTTTTACACTGGCAGCTACAAGGGACGGACGTAGCAGCATGTAGCTGTGATTCATGGTGCTTCTTAGTTGTGTGATTTTTAGAACAGAGGTGTGTGTGGCTTGATTTAATACCTGTCTAACTACGTCACAGTAGAACTACAGTCAGCAAGCTTATATTTAAAATCAGTTACCTTTTTAGAATCTGTTTTTAAGCACTGACCCAGGAAATCCTAAAAACCTGAACTGATGTGCAGCAAAACAAAATAAATGTTCACAGGAAGAATCTTGTTCAGAAGGCTTCTGCCATCTTTATGATGCAGGATAATGGATTTATTGCTGTGTTATAATAGCAGTACTAGCACTGAGCTAATTATGAGAAAATAATAATAATACATTTTTTAAATTTGTGATGTTCTAAATAGTCACAATAAACCTTGATTGATTCAATAATAGCCATGTCTTATAGTTATATCAATTAAAAAAGAGCCTATTTTGTTTAGGTTTAGCCTGGGATTATAATATCTGCTATTAACAGCAGCCCCCTGTAACATGTTCCCTTAATACATGCTTGAACAAGCTATAGTTGAGAAAATGCAACAATAAAAGAAAACAAGTCCTTGAAATGACAGGGTCTGGGTCATAACCAATTTGTACACTACGTGTCACAGTTTCAACAAAAATGATGGAAAACTACTTTTAAAAGTATATTTGTTTTGGTTTTCTGGTGTTTGATGTATGAAGTATTTGTATAGGAAGTATGACATGGTACCTCATATGAGGACATTGATTATTCACATCCTGTCTTTTATTTGGATGTCTTCATATCTTCACTAAATCAGTTAAAAAGTAACGTTTATAAGTAACCGTTTGGAACAGAAGTGAGTAGGAAGACACCCTGCCGGGCATGCTCGATCTGCACTTCCTGGAATCTACTACACACAATCTTGTATTGAAGGTGTGAACTTGTTTCACCCTGCCTTGTTTCTTACTGCCCATCCTGTTAACAGATGGCTAGATGTGGCCTGCAGTAGATTCTGTAATGCCACAGCACCAAGGCCTGCTTATCTTGTCAGCAGCTGGACAGCTAGCAGCATCAATAACCATGTTAAATATTTAAAAACTCCTCTAGCCATGCTTGGCTCTTTGCTGTCCTTTACGTTTTGTAGAGAAATGATTTTATTAGAAATGAGCAAACGGATCAAGCAGACTGCCCTCACATTCTGTGACATTTTAATTTTCAACACACGCTTCTGGCAATTTTGCTGAAGTTCAAAATTAGAATAGTAAAGTACAATGATAATTTATTTTTAAAAGGACATTTTTATGGTAAGTAAGACAGTTAATTTACCAAATGGATACACAATGGCAGTTTTTAAAACTCTCCACAATTTATTTACTGGGAACAGACCACCTTTGTTTGACAGATAATTAGGTGTCCATTGAACATTATATGAATAAATAAATTTCATGGCCATTTCCTTTTTAATTTAATACAATTCTATTTGTATTCAATTTAGTTTTTTGTTTAAAATAGGTATTATTAATTTGGATTCAAGCTATTTTTTATTTAATTATAATTGAATACGATTTTAATTTAAATAAAATATAGTTTCATAATAATGTAATTCTTCGGAAATCTTTTTTATGCCACCTAATAAAATTAATCTTATTCAATTTAAACATTTGAAATTTAACATAAATTAATTTATATTTTGTAATGGCAATTTAATGTAATGTAATATAATTTCAGTGTAACTTAATTAAATGTATTTACATTTTTGTATGTCTTTAATTAATCGGTTTGATGTAATTGCATTGCTGTAGTTTAATTACAATATTTTATTCTAAAAGGAATTTTATTTTATTAGAATTTTTTAAACTTTATTTTTATTTAAATTTAATCCAATTCTAAATCAAATGTGATCTACCTCCTGTCCATACTTGTGTATATTTTATTTTACATTCACTGACACAGACTGCTTTAAAACAACGACTACTGGACCGCTTCTCTCATCTCTGTTGAGCTCCGTCACTCAGTTAAAGTCTCTCTGTAAAAAGTCCTAAATAGGGAAGTAGACTTTATGTTAGTCTCCATCAGATGAACTCCTATAAAAAGTCAAGACACATACAGTAATGAATCCCGTCGAGCAGCTTTGAATGTGTCCATATTGTGACTGTTCCGTTTGCCTCTGTGACCCTCAGCCCGTCCAGCTCGTCTCTCCCTCTTGGTCTGGTCCGGCTGGCCAACAAGCAGGTCAACTGGCAGCTGGTGCTTGGAAGGTGACACACACACACACACACACACAAACACACGTACACACACACTCACACTCACACCTACCTACAGGCTACTTTGTTGGTGACCTGCACAAACCCTTCCTGTCCTCTCCCTCGTGCGTATCCCCTCGTCATTTAATTGTACTCATTACAGCAGAAAAGTCCAATAGAAAGGCTGTTTTTTTTAAATTGGCTATCGATCCCACAATGTATGACGGTCAAACGATGTCGCGGATGTCCATCCGTTTGACTCGCTTGATCCTTCCATTTCGTTTCTGTCTCCCCTTCAATTCTTCCACCTCATTTAATTCCCTGTGAAACTCTGTCCGCTCCGTTTAATGCTCCCGATTATTATTGTTTCCCCTCGCTTCAAGCCGTCGCACACGGACCCTTCTTCAAGCCCTAATCTCCCATCCTAACCGGCCCGCTTGACACACTCTTAGTTTCCTAAATCACCCCAGATGGTCTTCATTTCATCCCCCACTTTTTTTTATTATCAATCATAATGACATGTTATTACTTTTTCTCACCTCTATACACATCTGCTCTCTTTATCCTCTCTCTCTCTGGTTTTTGTTCTCCTTCTTAATCTCTCTTTGTTCATTCCTGACTGTTCTCTCGTTCTCTCCACAGTAATGGGAAGCTGTTGGCCGTGGTTCAGGACCAGTGTGTTGAGATTAGGTAATTATTGAACTCTATCCCGCCATTTGAGGCACTCTGTCTGCGTGTGCCGAGTGATAGAGAGCCTTTTAATTAAAGCGATGGGTTTATCCCCCCCCCCCCGCGAAAAAAAAGAGCCGTAGTCTCTCGTCTTGTATCTAACGGACATTTTGCTTCCAGGCGTCAATACAATCATCAACAATGAGTACGTTTCTGCTCATTTTGAAGCGGTAGTAAAGATTTCCCGACCACAAATCCAATTTCCCCCCTCGCGTCGGCAAAATGTGCTCACTCGGCGATGTGCCCTATTGACACAAAGCAAACGCTTTAATTCGAGCGCAATTCAAAAAAATCAAAAGCGGCGAAGCCCGTGTCTCGCTTTTCAGAAGCGGACAAAAGGAAAAGTTCAACTGATGTGAGGCTGAAAAGACTTGTTTACATGTAAAACTGGAGCCGATGGACAGGCTCCCCCTCGGCTCGGTGTTGTGTCTTCCCGCCGTGTCCTTTCTGTTCGCACCTCTAGTTTAATCACGGCGTGTTTTACGGCGCCTGCTTTATGGCGCGTGTTGGTGCGAGTGGGTGTTCAGTCCGCTCAAGGCCGTCTCCACGGAGCTCCGTTAAAGAGTCCGTCGCCCGCCTCCTCTCAGGGCCCCTCAGCGTGATCCATGGAGCGGCTTCAGTTGGCAGGCGATCAGTGGCGATTATGGCCTCCCTCATCACCGGCCACACGAGGCTAACGGTGTGTGTTGTTGCACCCTCGGGTGCAGTGTACCTCGTCTTTTTTTTTATATTCTCCTGTGTTTGCTCCTCAGGTCTGTGAGAGATGACTTTGGCTCACTTATTGGAAAATGTCAAGGTAAGATCCTCTTGATATGTTCATGATATGTCTTTAACCGGCAGTCTTCATTTTAGTGTGTGTGTGTGTGTGAGTGTGTGTGTGTGTGTGTGTGAGTGTGTGTGTTTACACGTTTACTTTGATTTAGTTTCAAAGACAAACGACGACGGCGGTGGCTAACGGGAATGTGTGAACAACCGCAACACAGATAATCACGTCTTGCAGTGGCTGATAACAATACATCGCCTCCATTGTTTGATTAGCTATTAGCCGCGCCGGTTTTAATTGCTCTGAACATGCCGAGGCCCAAACTTTCGACAAGTTTGGAAGTGCAGGGGGGGGGGGGGGGGGGGAGAAGGGAAATGCACTTCTGCGTTTGACATCTTGAAGCTGCGCCAGTCACGCTGAGATTCATCACCCGGCATTAAGCATCTTTAAGCAGATTGTTTTTGAGGCGACACGTATATTGTTTAGGTTTCCTATCAGCTTTATGTACCAATCCTATTTCCTGTAGAGGGAGATAAACCAAACTGTACACTACCTGCCCAGCAGCAAATGCTCCACAGCCAACGTTGGGAAACGGCTGGTCAACACATCATTTAGCCGTTGAATAGTCAGATATTTTCTGCAGGTGTCGGTGGAGACCAAAAACACAGCTAACCTGTCGGCCTTACATGGTCCAGGTAGAGAGAAGACTACACTTTAGGCGATGGATATGGTTGAAACACTGCTGAATATGCACATTTTAGGTACAGCATGCTAACCAAAACCCTGTTATAAGGTCATATTAACATGCACACGTTGTGTTGACATACCACTTAATATTAGTTTCAATATATACAACAGATGCGCCACTTTGGAGCCAGTGTGTGTTTTCCTGATCTTCCCCATCTTGTCCGTGTCACACTCTACTTGTCGTACATGTCTTCTGCCCGGGCCGGCCGCCACTGTGGGCCGTGGGTCTAATGGCTCGTCGTGTGGACGGCAGTGGCCCCTGGGCCTGTGTAAACCCAGCCTCCCTCCCTCTTTTTCATTCCATTTCATCTCTCCTTTTCATTTTCCTTTTACTTCATTTCATTTCACGGAGATTTGTCCTAATGGATTTTCCTGTGATCCTGCCTTTAATGGCATTGGCTTTTAATAGAGGCTACCGTGTGTGTGTGTGTTTGTGTGTGTGTGTATGCATCCCAGTGCATGTTTGGTGTATCCACACACACACACACACACACACACACACACACACACACACACACACACACACACACACACACACACACACACACACACACACACACACACACTCCCTGTCTGCTCCTCTTACAGGGCAGTTATCTCGTACCGCCGCGTACATAATTCATAAGTGTTGAGCTCTGATAAATGCTCCTGTGAGGCTTTAGATAGAAGGCTTCTGTTAGGTCATTGGATGTAATTCCCCCCCCCACACACACACACACACACACACAAATCAAGACAAAATAAATAACAAATCCGGACACTAGTATCCAATTTTCCAGCTCTCCAAAAAAAAAAAAGCCATCTGTGTGGAAATGGACCCCTTCCACCCGTAGAACAACACACTGTCTAGAATTCATAATGGGAGCGAGATATGAGGGGAGGGAGGCGGCGTGACGGTGGAATGAAAAAAAGAAGAAGAAGAAGAAGATTGAAAAAGGAAGCAAAAGAACAAGAAGGGAACAGAGGACACGCTTGGCGCCCGTGACGCTCACAACGCCGCCGTGTCCCCGTCTCCTCACGCCAGAGTCGCCCAGGTGTTTTCACTCGCCTACTTCCCGAGGTGCTCTCTGATACTCGGGCCTCAAAAATGGGAGAGCTATTATTTCTCTCAGTGGGTGCCGGATTCATTGTGTCTCTCTCTCTCTCTCTCTCTCTCTCTCTCTCTCTCTCTCTCTCTCTCTCTCGCTCTCCCTTCTCTGCGCCCGCCTCGCCGCCCTCCCCCCCCTCTGTTCTTCATTTGAAACTCTAGTCATACAATATCCGACGCCTCCGTTCGTTCGCCGTATTGCCCACCAGGGGTTGCGGCCGCGTTTGCTCGGCCCCAGAAATTCAATACAATAAACGCTAATAGCGCCGCGATGTGATATCAACCGTAGAAAGAGAGAAAAAAAAAGAAAGAATCTAACTCGCTTTTCAGAACTTTATTGCTTCGCAGACGCGGCGGCCCCCCGTGGCGGGCGCATCGTGTTTCACAGGGCGCGCAGATGTCTGCGTCGAAGGTGGTATATCCAGTTCTACTTAAACATCCCGAACGCGCGAGGCTGCTGTCGCGCACACGTTGTGCACGACACGAGTCGGACCCCATTTCCCACGTGCCCCGGCTCTTCTATCGGGAGGGACGGAGGAGCCTCGAGAAAACGCTTTATCACAGCGATGCGGTTACAGCCACGGCGCCGCTGAGCCGGCAGATTGGTGAAATAGTCGCCTATACTTCAATAAATGCTGGATTTATGATCCCACACACACACACCTCCTCCTCCCTCTCCCTCACTCTCTCCACCTTCATCCCCCTCTCTCACCGCGAGCGCGCGTCTCCGAGAGACAATTATTGAGATGCATTACTCGGTGCGAGCCCTCGCAGAAGAATTGGATCGGCCCTCAGACACTTTGTGTTGATGTACAGCGTTAGCTCCGTCCTCCTGCTCCCATCTGTATTCACACCAGGGGGGAGAGGGAGAGAGAGGTGTAGAGAGAGAGAGGTAGAGAGAGGTAGAGAGAGAGAGAGCCCCCCCGGTTCTCAAGTCTTCTGTCTCTCGCCCCCCCCACAGTGCCCAAGGACCCGAACCCCCAGTGGCGGAGGGTGGCGTGGAGCCACGACTGCACCCTGCTGGCCTACGCCGACAGCACCGGCACCGTGCGCCTCTTCGACCTCATGGGCAGCGAACTCTTCGTCATCCCGCCGGTAACCCCCCCCCCCTCTGGCTTCTTTCTTCCGGATGATCTCCATATCTCTTTCTCTGGGCTGCTATAGGTCGTGCGCACCATGAATTATTGATGTGTAAAACGTTGCTTCGTTTATTATCGGGCAGCACCGAACGGCCTGATTTGGTTTTGGAATGAAAGCGTCTGATTTAATTGGAAGCTTCTCAAACTCACTCTCGATGTGCTGCAGCACATTCTGGCTGCATTTGTGACTTCACAGCGGCACCGTTCTGAGTTTCCACGCATCCTCCGGGCCGGGAGGCTTGATGGGCCCCGCTCCGCTCCTCTTCCTCTCGGCGGAGCACACATTTAATGGGCACTTTGAGCCGCCTGTCACCTTTTTAGAGGAGAACGTCTCGCTGTCAGACTCCCCCTGTGCTCCCTTTGTCTGTCATGGCTGCTTTCCTCATTCCCCGTCTGAAGCCTTCTCTCCTCTCTCTCCTCCATCTCTCCCTCTCGCTTTCTTCTTCCCTCTGTGCTCGTAGTGTCCCGCTCCTTCCCTCTTCGTCTTCATCACCTCCTCACTTTAAATCTTTCACATGCACGCTGCTCCCCAGATCATCCTGAGCTTCCCTCCTCGAGTGTTTCCTCCCAGCTTGTGCATGTCTCCCCCCCCCACACACACACACTTACTTTAATGCCCTCTGTGTGTCACGTATCATCAATCCTCCGTTTCCATCCATCACCCCTCTCGTTCCTCTATCCACCCTGTCGGAGGCGAGGACACTCGTCCCTCTCTCCCCGACTCCAACTCGGTAATCTTTATTTCTGTCGTGCAACTTTGTTTTGTTGTGTATTTACAGTATGTGTGTCTGCCCCCCCCCCCCCCCCCCCCCCGCTGTGCTCTTCCTGTTGTTTCTCACTGTTAAGCGCACACACCGGTGACTTGCTTCTATTTCCGGAGGAGAGAAGAGAAAGAAATTCAAACCTGACAGAAAATAAGCATGTATGAAAAAAGAAGAAAAGGAAATGAACACGTGCTTCTCTACCTTCCCCCAACTCTTTCTCTTTGCCCGTCTCCTTTCTTTTGTTCACTGTCGCAGTGCCTTTTCTTTTTTTTTTTCTTCTCCTGTCTACTTTTTGTTCTTTAACAATTGCGGCGGCAGTATCTTTTGTTGTTTGTGTCATCGTTAAAAAAAAAAAGGCCTTGGTGTGATGGAACATTCTACATACTGTACCTCTCCCACCAGTAACCTTCCCACTGATGTTGACTCCTCCTCTTCCTCTTCTTCTTCATCCCTCTGTCTCGCACCAGGCGGTGAGTTTCCCCGGGGACTTCAGCTGCACCGTGGCGGGCCTGATCTTCCTGGAGTACTCGGCCAGCGCCCAGTGGTCCGCCGAGCTGCTGGTCATCACCTGCGGGGGCGGGCTCAAGAGTTACCTCGTCAGGTGAGGCGGGAAACGAGCTTCACGCACACCGCCGAGTCCTCAAAGCACCTTCTCACATCCAGCATCATTATTTCAGATTAAAACCCCACAAATATCAGTTATTATCTCATTTCACGTGTAAATGATGTCATTGTGGGACATGAGCCTCCGGAAATCTGAAAGTGCCGGTTGCAGCTCCTTGTTGACGATTGGCTCGACGCTCTGTGGAAACCCCTGACCCCACCGACTTCCTTCCACTTCCATTCCCACTGTGTTCCCACTTCCCTAAACACTTCCACTTCCACTATGAGCACTTTCCGGTCACCTTCTGAACTGCTTTGATGAAGCTTTCCGGTGCTTTCGCTTCAGCAGCCTCTTCGACTGACATCGTCTTTTAGCTTCCGCACTTTTATTTATTTACTTTATTTAAAACATTTTTTTTAATATGGTTTATTTAATAAGGGCCAGTGCACATTGATAAAAACATTTCTGTAAATGTGCCAGAGTTAGCCAAGAGGCTATTTTTCATCTGTAGTCCCAAAGATGCTGATGGTAAGAGCGAGCCTAAAAACATAAGATTATAAATACAATCGACAGACAAAGCAAATAAAAAAAGGGAGAACAATGCTACAATGGACAGAATAAAAACATCACAACAGAGACACAAATGTAGAGAAGACACGCAGAAGACACTCCATTGGGCACTTATTCCTTTCCGACTTCCACCGACATTACCGGCTCAATCCACCAGCCTCCCTCCGCTCAGCGCTCGCATCGCATCTGCATCTTCAACCTCGCTCCCCGCTTCTGTTGCTGTCAGGATTTTGAATCCGAGGTTTAAACCGCAAAGTCTCAGCAGCGAGCGAACTTAATTGATTTGTCTCTAGCCGTCGCGTCTCTGGAGGTTTTCTAAGCTTCTTTATTATCTTTGTGATTCAGATTAATGTTCTGTATACTCGCACCTTTATAGGACATTGTACTCTATTTGTGGTAAGATTTAATGCTGCATGCGTTGTCCATATGGAAACGTTAGGGGGGGGAAACCTCTCTTTGCATACCAATTCCCCAAACTCGCCAATCCAAATACACATTTGGAATTACTTGATTAATGACATCTGACTGCCTCCGGCTTTGGAGGCAGTCAGATGTCTCCTGGAAGAGAGAGTGTGTGTGTGTGTGTGTGTGTGTGTGTGTGTGTGTGTGTGTGCGCTTTTCCCTCATGGCTGCCCCACAACGTCACTTTCAATTTAGCATTATTTAATATGTCATTATTTCAGCGATTTCCCATTTCACTCAGTATGATTGTCGTAGCATTCCTCAGTGCACTGACGCTCCAACACACAGGGCCAGATAGTGTGTGTGTGTGTGTGTGTGTGTGTGTTGAATTTCGATCAGACGACCTCGCGCACACACACACTTCCCTTCAGTCGTGTGTGCGCGGCGGTGTTTGCAGAGCGCGGAGGGAAGCGTGGATTAACCTTCGTATTACAGGCAGATAAATGGTGTCGGCTGCCTTTGAAGCCGTGGGGTGTCACTGCGTGTGCGCACGTGCGCGAGGAGGTGATGAAGACGAGGGAGACATTTTGCTCCAGAGTCACTCTGGAAGTGCCGGCTTTTTTTTGTTAAAGGTTAATTTTCAGGATGGATTTCCTGCTCGCGCCTCCTCTTCATACGACTGCATCCAATATTGTTGCTCCAAAACTTTGGAATTAGAATTTGCGAATTATAGCTGAGCCTTGACTGCAAGTCATCTCTCTCTCTCTCTCTCTCTCTCCCTCTCTCTCTCTTTCTGTCTCTCTGTCGCTCTTTCTCCCTCTCTCTGTCGATCTCTCTCTATCTCTCTCCTCTCTTTTTCTCTTTTTCTATCCCACACTTTTCTCTATCTCTATCTCACACTCTCTCTCTCTCTCTGTCGCTCTTTTTTCACTTTCTCTCTTTCTCTGTCTCTCTCATCTCTCTCTCTCTCACACTGTCTCCGTCTCTCTCACACACTCTCTCCTCTCTTTTTCTCTTTCTATCTCTCTCTTCCTCTCTCTCTCATTCTCTGTCCCTCCCTGTCCTCTTTTTTCTCTTTCTGTCTTTCACTCTGTCTCCATCTCTCACACACTCTCTCTCACACATTCTCTCTCACACATTCTCTCTCTCTCTCTCTTTCTCACTCTCTCTCCCTCACACAAACATAAACACTTTACTCTGTCATAACAAACCTAAACCTCTGGAGGACGTTTAACCGTCTTGTGCTCTTCCCCCTCTTTCCCTTTTCTTTCCCTCCCTTTCCTTGTCTCTTGTACACTTTACATTGCACCGCATTCCTCATTCCCCCCACTGAGCCAAGCCTGCACAAATGACACGGCATCCCATCTAGCACCGATCTAATTTAGATTGCCCACTTGAATTAGATTATATATTTTGCCATGTCTCATTTTAATTGCAGCCGGGATGTAAATTGCTCTGTCATCTTCCCCCAAAAACAGCCCGGTCGCACCATTAACATTTTGCACACGAGTGTTCACGTCTTGATTGTTTATGTGCCAGAGTTTAATTATCGCTGACTTGTCATGTGACATCATCGTTTCCCTCTCTCAGTGTGGGAACCAATCAGAACTTCCAAGAGAACCACAGCTTCAGCTTCTCCGCTCACTACTCCCATGGCATCACCTCGGCTATTTACCACCCCGGCCACCGGTAAGTTCGATCCAACACCCGATCAACCTGGAACGTGCTCGTAGAATACAGTTAAATATGTTGAAATATTTGCATTTTTACCAACATTTAACTTTAAATCAATCAGTGGCTGCGTAATTAATGCATTTAGCAATTAGCATTCACTTGGCACCCTCAGTGATTTTATTTTCTCCTGTGGCGTCCACAGTTCGAGTCGACTTCTATTACAACAGTTTTTCATCAAGTGTAGCTCAAGCATTTGTATTCAAATATCTACAGACATCCTAATGCATCATTTTAATCAATATTAAAACCCACTGCAGATGATGCTGCATGACGCCTCGCACATCTGAAATATTTGGACCCGTGTAATTTCAGGTGCTTTCGTCATTTGACAGCTGCAGTTTGAGTAAACACCAACACGTCTTCAATATGCTTGTAAATATGTATTATTATTGATCACTCTGCTGAAATTCACTATGAATTTACTGCAATAGAATTTCAACTGCAACTTTATTTTTGCCATGAAAGAGAGTTGCTGTTGCAGTCGAAACACATATTAGGAACAGCATCACATAATAAAATATGCACCTTACAGATATCAGTTCATGGCACCAGAAAAATAAATGCATGCAGACATTCTTGCACAAGTTATGGAATGGCTTACTCCGGAATAAATTATCCAATAACTTTAATGCAGAACCTGCAGCAAATGAATATAGCAGTCTAAAAGTTGCTCGGCCCTCCCCGCCACGTAGCATTCAAAGGGCTTCGGTTAATAATGTCTGGCTCACCCCCGCGACCTTACCGTTTTTCAACTCGCACGGACCCGGTTCAGTTTGGCCGCTGGAGCTTGGTTTGCCTGCTTAATGGATTTTGGCAGCTACTGTCAGGTGTTTGATAGATGAGATGAAACTTCAACGATCGCTGTGTGAAAACTGGGTCAGCCGCAGAAAGGATGGGATGGGGCAAAAAAAAGGCAAGGTGAGAAACTGGATATGAAAAAAACATTTCTACAGCAGAACACACACACATATATATTATATTATGAAGAAGATGGAACATGTTGAAAGAGACACCATGGATGTGACCGTTTGAAAATAAAGTGTGCTGCACAAATGAGACTACAAATACTCCAGGTTCCAGATGTGCAGTGAGGCATTGTGGTCTTTTCATTATGAGGATTACAGAGGTAATATACTACTGCATGTATGCAAGGAATATGTGCATGTGCATCAAGAAGTAGTGTAACATCTGTTTTTTAATAAAAAACAATACATCACAGTAAACAGAAGAAAAACATGTCTGGTATCAGACATGAGCGACTCTGACGATGCATCATTTATCTCACCAATAGTTCTACGCTCACGCTCGGCTTATTCCCCCTTATTCCCGAAATGTCCTCCGTCTCTCCACCAGGGGGCAGTGTTGAGCTGGCCAGCGCCGCTGCAGCCACACCGGCCCTGAGTTCACGACTATTGTCGCATCGGTTCTGTTTCCCTGCAACGTGAGACCCACAAATCACTGCGGTCATTGTGGTATCGGATGTGTCTTAAAGTCGTGGATGCCAGACCGACTTTTTCCTCTTTGGAGAACTTTTACCACCACTGCTTGCGGTCGAGCGGCTCGTCAGTAGCGTGGAAACTAACTGCGGTCGAACCCTGGGCTGAAGGATCACCGAGCGGCGAGCGCCTTAATTCGCTGTCCTTGTTATGCAATGCAAATTGATTTGTCAGGGGCGCAATAACGGAGGTGTTTATTACCGTGAGTGTGTGGGCGCGTGCGCTTGTCCGTCAGGTTGCTGCTGGTGGGAGGCTGTGAGTCGGGGGATGACTGCACGTCCAAGGCCTCCAGCTATGGGATCACAGCCTGGAGGGTTCTGTCGGGCTCGCCACACTACAAGCAGGTCACCCGCCATGAGGACGACGTCGGCGCGGTGAGGAGACGACACACACGTACACGTTATTCATGTACACGCACACGCACGCACACACTAACTGTTGACATTTCCTCTGTGTGTCTGTTAGAATCAGAAGAGAGGTTTCTTCAAGATCCCAAGCTTCAGATTGTTTTCCAGACAGGGAGATGAAAAGGTACCACGGCTGCCTTCTTTCAGTCTTTCTCAAAAGCTTAATGGGAAGAATCCGGCCAAAATGTGTGTGTGTGTATGTGTGTGAATTTCTTTTGTGTCCAGGATGGTGTATTCCGCATGAGCCTGAGCCCTGACGGCGCCCTGCTGGCCGTCATCCACTTCTCTGGCCGCCTGTCTCTGTGGGACGTCCCCTCCCTCGGACAGAGGGCCACATGGAGCCAAGACCAACAGGTACACACCGCTACGCTGCTGCTGTGTGCGCATGCATCAGTGCATGCTTTTGCATGTGCTGAATAAAACTGTGTGCATTGTAGTTGTGTGTGTGTGTGTGTGTCAGATGGTATTATTGTGTGCATTAACTGCTTGACTGAATGTATTAATGTAGAGAGAACTTCTATTTGAGGAATGTTTTGCCGATTCATGCGGCCTGTGTTTGTGTGTGTTCTGAAATCAGGGTTAGCAGATTAATTTCTCCCTCCTCTTCTTCTTCTTTTCCTCCTCTCCTCTTTGGTCTTTTCATCCTCCGGTCGCCCCGCAGCCAGGATTTGAGGAGATCAACCCAGAGTGGAAGACATCGCTGGAGAGGAGAAAGAAAATAAAAGGTAGTTCGGCCCCGTCGGGTCTAAAGAGAACCCACATTGTACACCGGGTACAATTTAATAATCTTTAGACACGTCTTATGCTCTGAATTATACAGTTATTTAGACATACATCCGTACAGTGTCTGCCAAGGCCAGGAAAAAACCCTCCTTCACAGTGTCCATGTTTGGGACTGTGGGTTTTTCAGCTGGTGTGTTTGCCTGTATACGTCTGCCTGTATGTTTTTTTTTATTTTTTTTTATGCAGCTTTACAGCCTTTTGTTGACAGTTTGGGGCCAGTGGTGACAGCAGTGACAGCGCGTGTGAGCATTAATCTGTGTGCGTCCACATCTAACGTCAATGCATGACGCGCGATGAATGCGTCCACGCGAATAACTATGTCTCGGAGAAAGAAGTCCGATTCCAAATAAAGTTAAACCGGGGCGGGGGAGTACACGAGCGCGGAGGAAAGTTTCTGCACACAATCCCCGATCCACTCAAATGTGTTTCTCTCCATGACCGGTTTCCTCCAGATAAGGAGCAGTACTACCCGCTGGTGGACGTGAGCTGGTGGAGCGACATCGTGCTGATCCTCGCCCGGTGCTCCGGCTCCGTCACCGTGTCCTCCGTCAGGACGCTGCGCAACCTGCTGGGCAAGTCGTGCGAATGGTTCGAGCCCTCGCCCCGAGTCACCGCGGCCCACGACGGCGGCTTCCTCAGCCTGGAGGTGAATGTTTAGTTTTAGTTTAGTTTAGTTTATTTTATTTCGGTTATATACAAAAAGCAAGATTTTTTTTTTACAACATAAGAAGAAAGCGGCTAACCGAAAGGGTCGAGGCTGAAGCTGTCAAGCTTATAAGTGCCCTAACCTATGATTTCACGAGAAAACTTAATTCAGAGAATCATATATTGTACATATATATATATATATATATATATATATATATATATATACACACGTATACATACACATTCACAAACCCATATACATCTACACACACACATAAATCCACACACATACATATTTACATAAAACAATAATCAAAATGTGAAGACGATGCACGTGCGGTCAAGTCGGCGGGTCGGCTAGAGAGGAAGAGCGCGGGAGACTCGCGGGAGCGTCTTTTAGCGCTCGTCGGATTGTGTGTATAAGAAGTTGACACATCGGAGCGCTCGGCCTTCGGGGCTTTAAAGGGAATATTATAGAATAGGAATGTTTCCATTCCTTTTCTTAGCTGCCTCTTTTGTTTCAGAGTAGCACGGAGCTGAAACCCAGAGAAAGGGGAACAGACTGGACAGGTCCCTCTGTGGGGATGTCTGCTCTTTTGTTTTACTTATTAAAGATGTCAAATGAAATGTGCTTCTGAGCACGCTGTTTCTGGGGCAAAGTGTAGAACGGCTAACCCAATGTGTGCATTGATTAGTGATGGATCCTTTGTACTCCCAGCTTCCCCGAAGGACAGTTTTCTCTCCCAGACAAATACAAATTCCATCCTTTCAGATCAGTTTCAGAATGTTATTGCGTATCAACACACACACGTGTGTGTGTGTAAAAAAGGGTGAAACGTGTGTGATGAAATATGCATCCCCCGCTATCTCTTTATTCTCCAACAAAGAGCCTGATATCGCGTCACCCTGCACTTTTTCATTTCAGTCCTCTTTTTTTTTTGTCCTTCTTTTTTCCCTCTGATTGCATGAAGGGAGAGAAAAAGAGAGATATGTATTTACCAGCCAGCTGCCAACCTTTTGGAAAGGTTTCATCAGCCCGCTTCAGCGTGGAGGGGAGGGGGGAGGAGGAGGAAGGGGGGGGGTTCACATTGCTGTATCTAAAGAGGGTTTTGTGCCTGTTGAAATTACCTTGAGCATGGGGCTTGTGTTCTGTGTGTGTGTGTGTGTGTGTGTGTGTGTGTGTGTGTGTGTGTGTGTGTGTGTACGCCTCCACAGATGTAGAATAATGTGACCTTGTGTGTTCACGATGATAACATCACCGGGAGTCGTGTGTTAGTGCAGCGCCGCGGAAGGCGCTGAATGCATCTCGACAGAATACGAGGACTCGCTGCAGCGCTGAGAGGAAAAATAGGCAAATAATATCCCCTCAACTGAGATAATACCATAAAATATACAAGAGGACGAGAGAAGACGCGTTGTA
Organism: Liparis tanakae; assembly: GCA_036178185.1. Taxonomy (NCBI): domain Eukaryota; kingdom Metazoa; phylum Chordata; class Actinopteri; order Perciformes; family Liparidae; genus Liparis; species Liparis tanakae. The sequence goes on along the minus strand of CM070101.1, from coordinate 15,151,896 downwards.
ACAAAGTGCCATGGACAGCTTGGAATTAAGATTTCTTCCTTTAACATCGAGCGGCGTGACCTTGTGTTGTTTCGTGTTGTAGCCGGCGTGCGGATCTGGCATGAGGGGGTTTGAATGAATCGTTCCACAGCCAGATGTAAACTCAGGGTTCGTACAGTCATGGAAAACCTGGAAAAGTCATGGAATTGTAAAATGGTCATTTCAAGGCCTGGAAAAGTCATGGAAAAAACTTAAATTAGAAAAGTTTTAGAAAAGTCATGGAAATTTGTTGTAATCACATGTTCATTTACGCCAAGTTTGAAATAATTAATATGTTTCTTTTAAAGAAAGACGCTGAAAATATAAGCCGGCGTACACAATCAATACGCAAAATGTTCTAAATTGTTCATGTTTATACTGAGATTTCATGGAAATTTGGTTTAAAGTCCTGGAAATCCATCGGCCCACATGTGTAAGAACCCTGTAAATTGAGCTTCCTCAAGTGTTCATTTCTCACGTCCTGCTGGCAAAGAAGTGTCCACTCTCGGCATCAAAAAAGTCACTCCGGAGCGAAAAAGGCCGTAAATCTGACGGCGTCCGTCTCCATCATCGGGGGAGTAATAATATAATAACAACTTTATTTATATATCACTTTTAAAAACACAAGGTTTACAAAGTGCTCTACAGATAAACAAAGCATGAACACAACTTAAATGGTGGCAAACAAAAAGAGACCATACCATAAAAGCATTGAATACAACTAAACCAAACAAATAGCCAATTTAAATAAAAACATAAAAGGACGACGTCCAGGGTTCTTACCGTCATGGAAAACCTGGAAAAGTCATGGAATTTTAAAATGATCATTTCCAGGCCTGGAAAAGTCATCAAGTTTTGAAAAAGTAATACAAATTTGTTATAATCACATGTTCATTTACTCCGTGTTTGAAATAATTAATATGTTTTTTAAAGAAAAACACGCAAAGTATCAGCCGGCGTACGCTCTCAATAGGCTACATGGTCTAAATGTTTCATGTTTTACCGAGATTTCAATTTGGTCATGGAAATTTGATTTAAAGTCCTGGAAAAGTCCTGGAAAAGTCCTGGAAATCCATCGGTCAAAATGTGTAAGAACCCTGGACGTCACTTAAAAGCAGTTCTATAAAAGTGGGTTTTAAGAAGTGATTTAAAAGAAATTATTGATTCTGTCAGGAGTGTGCGTTCTCTTTATGATTTGGGCCGACGAGGCAGATGTATTTTTTATGCATAGAGACAACTGTGGAATTTTTATGATGCCATCAAGGCGTACGCGAGCAGTATAAGTTTACATCCCTCATGTCTTTGTGTCTTTGTGTCTTTGTGTCTTTGTGTCTTTGTGTCTTTGTGTTGTGCCGCCCACAGTGCGAGGTGAAGCTGGCCCAGAAGCGCGGCCGCCTGGAGAGCAACCTGGGCGAGGACGAGGAGGGTGACGACGGCGGGGACTCGGACTCGGACGAAGAGTCCTCCGCCAAAGCCCGCTACTTTGGCTACATCAAGCAGGGCCTGTACTACGTGACGGAGATGGAGCGCTTCGCCCCGCCGCGCAAACGCAGCCGCGCCGTGGTCAAGAACTACCGCCTGGTCAGCCTGAGGTCCACCACGCCGGAGGAGCTGTACCAGAGGAAGGTGGGCATCGAGGGCGAGGGGCGTGGCCACGCTTTAGTGGAGCGTCTCGTTGGTAGTGGGGGGGGGGCGGCCCGCTTTGCATGCTGGTTCCGCGGAGGTAAAAGTTGACCTAGTCGTCATTGCTTTAAAAAGAAAATTCAACTGGATTGGTAAGAGGGATGCAGATAAGTTTTTTTTTTTTTTTTTCATTTTGGAAGACTTTCTCTTTCTCCAAGGCCTCAATCCACGTTTTTTTTTCTCGTTTGAAAAGAGCGAATTCTGAAAAGCGCTGTCTCGGCTAAAGGGAGCATAATGAGCCCCCCGCGGGTTAACAACGCCTATGTTGTTGCACGGCTTCCTGACAAAAATAGTCTCACCTTTTTTTTTGAGGACGAGCCCGATCCGGGAGAGAGCTCGGTTGCGTGAGCAGCGGGGCGACGCTCTCGAAGAGATGAAAGGACGTCTTCGGGTTTCGGACTCGCCCTCGAGGCGCCGCCCTCGGGTTGACGGCTGGTCGCCGGGTCCAGCGCTTCGAATATCTCGACGGCGTTCTGACGTGAGACTCTGTCCAAACATTCCCGACCCGCGCCGCCCTCGGTGACCCCCTGACCTTTGCTCCTGCGCCACATTGAGGTTGTGACTTTAACTGTTTCAGCCGCGATCGGGTCGGACTCGGTCTGAAGTGTTTATGACCCGGCACAAATAACGAGACATTCCCGTCGGCCTCGGCGCTGCTTGGTGTGCAGCGCTAATTAGCAAATGTTAGCATGGTAACATTCACACGAGCCCAATTAGAGCCACTAGCATTGGTCCTTTGATGTGTGAATACGTAGCCGGTCGGTTGATTGGTTACTGAGGTGCTCAGCGACTCAGTGGAGTCGCATCACGGCATTCACATCGCAGAACTCCATAATTGGCGTGACTGACTCTGTCACCCCCAGGACTACCTCCTCTTCTTCCTCCTTCCTCTCTCCTCTCTCCTCCTCCTCCTCCTCCTCCTCCTCCTCCTCCTCCTCCTCCTCCTCCTCCTCCTCCTCCTCAGGTTCCTACCTCCTCAGGTTTCTCCTTCTTCAGGCTCCTCCTCCTCCTCCTCCTTCCTCTTCCCTCCTCAGGTTCCTCCCTCCTCCTTCTTAAGGCTCCTCCTCATTCCTCTCTCCTCCTCCTCCTCCTCCTCCTCCTCCTCCTCCTCCTCCTCCTCCTCCTCCTCCTCCTCCTCTCTCCTTCTCAGGTTCCCTCCTCCTCAGGTTTCTCCTTCTTCAGGCTCCTCCTCCTCCTCCTTCCTCTTCCCTCCTCAGGTTCCTCCCTCCTCCTCCTTCTTAAGGCTCCTCCTCATTCCTCTCCCTCTCTCCTCCTCCCTCCTCCTCCTCCTCCTCCTCCTCCTCCTCCTCCTCCTCCTCCCTCTTCCCTCCTCAGGTTCCTCCTCCTCCTTAAGGCTCCCTCCTCATTCCTCCTCCTCTCCTCCTCCTCCTCCTCCTCCTCCTCCTCCTCCTCCTCCTCCTCCTCCTCCTCAGGTTCCCTACCTCCTCAGGTTCTCTCCTTCTTCACGCTCCTCCTCCTCCTCCTCCTTCCTCTTCCCTCCTCAGGTTCCTCCCTCCTCCTTCTTAACCTCCTCCTCATTCCTTTCTCCTCCTCCTCCTCCTCCTCCTCCTCCTCCTCCTCCTCCTCCTCCTTCCCCCTCCTCTCAGGTTCCTACCTCCTCAGGTTTCTCCCTCCTCCTTCAGGCTCCTCCTCCTCCTCCTCCTTCCTCTTCCCTCCTCCTCCTCAGGTTCCTCCCTCCTCCTTCTTAAGGCTCCTCCTCATTCCTCTCTCCTCTCCTCCTCCTCCCTCCTCTCCTCCTCCTCCTTCCTCCTCCTCCTCCTACTCCTCCTCCTCCTCCTTCTCAGGTTTCTACCTCCTTAGGTTTCTCCTTCTTCAGGCTCCTCCTCCTCCTCCTCCTTCCTCTTCCCTCCTCAGGTTCCTCCCTCCTCCTTCTTAAGGCTCCTCCTCATTCTTCTCTCCTCCCTCCTCCTCCTCCTCCTCCTCATCCTCCTCCTCCTCCTCCTCCTCCACCTCCTCCTCCTCCTCCTCCTCCTCCTCAGGTTCCTACCTCCTCAGGTTTCTCCTTCTTCAGGCTCCTCCTCCTCCTCCTTCCTCTTCCCTCCTCAGGTTCCTCCCTCCTCCTTCTTAAGGCTCCTCCTCATTCCTCTCTCCTCTCTCCTCCTCCTTCCTCCTCTCTCCTCCTCCTCCTCCTCCTCCTCCTCCTCCTTCTCAGGTTCCTACCTCCTCAGGTTTCTCCTTCTTCAGGCTCCTCCTCCTCCTCCTCTTCCCCTCCTCAGGTTCCTCCCTCCTCCTTCTTAAGGCTCCTCCTCATTCCTCTCCCCTCCCTCCTCCTCCTCCTCCCTCCCTCATCCTCCTCCTCCTCCTCCTCCTCCTCCACCTCCTCCTCCTCCTCCTCCTCAGGTTCCTACCTCCTCAGGTTTCTCCTTCTTCAGGCTCCTCCTCCTCCTCCTTCCTCTTCCCTCCTCAGGTTCCTCCCTCCTCCTTCTTAAGGCTCCTCCTCATTCCTCTCTCCTCTCTCCTCCTCCTTCCTCCTCTCTCCTCCTCCTCCTCCTCCTCCTCCTCCTTCTCAGGTTCCTACCTCCTCAGGTTTCTCCTTCTTCAGGCTCCTCCTCCTCCTCCTTCCTCTTCCCTCCTCAGGTTCCTCCCTCCTCCTTCTTAAGGCTCCTCCTCATTCTTCTCTCCTTCCTCCTCCTCCTCCTCCTCCTCCTCCTCCTCCTCCTCCTCCTCCTCCTTCACACTCGTCACTTGAAACACACCTAAACACTTTTAACGTTATTTGTTGCCCGAGCACTTTATCTTTATCTTATACTTAAGTTTATACACACATTACAGTGTCACTGCCGCGTTGGTTGTTGTTTGTCTTGTCTAATGTTACACCTTCCGCCAAAAGAAAATCCTCGTTTGTGTAAACATTCCTGGCAATAAACGGTTTCTGATTCTGATTCTGAAGCGTAGTTTGGTTTGAGAGTTGCCGTGGGTCCAACAGGAGTCTTCGGGGTGAGGCGGCTCACCTTCATTGTGAGTCACAGAGAGGAGTCTGTTACTGTTTACCTCTTCGTTGGGGCACGCACGGCAACATGTGCGAGTCGGTCCTCGTGCCTTCATCTCTGGATTTGAATGTTTTTTCAGCTCCGCGATACAAACAGCGAGTCAAGAGCTGATGTGCAGTTCTCTCTCGCACGCCGTGATTTAAATTCATTTTTGCAAAGGAATAGATATTGCTTATTTAATATTTCAAAGACACTCCACGTCTAATTAAACCACCGCTCGTCGTGAGGCCTTCATCACAAGCGCGGCGACACATGAGACGCACGCGCCTCCCCGTAACGCCGTTACTCACTTTTTAAAGATTAGTCGTCGCTCGTCTTCCGCGGCGGTTCATCGCGCTTTCCACGGAAAAGTCTTCACTCCCTTTTTTTCGGCGCTTCATTTCGTCGGAATCGACGGCCGCCGCATTAATCCGTGCGGTCGCCGACTGAATTATAAGCTAAAATTGCAAAATTGCTTTTCTGACTAAATGAACGGCGCGATCGGCTCCAGCGTGCTCCCGACGGGAGAAGCAAACCGAGCGAGATGCTCCGTCTGCTCTTAGGCTGTTCCTCAGTCCCAGGGGTTTCTCCGAAATGCTAATTGCCGCGTTAGAAATATGGCCGTTGTTGCAACTCGCCACAAATTTGCGGCGAAGACAACGACACGCTCCGTCACGAGGCGCGGCGTCGGCTCTCGACGGTCCCGAGCTTTAGCGTGGCCCATCAGTCATTTTTATGACCCGTCATCCACTTCCTTCTTCATCATCGTCATCATCATTAGATGCCATTAGTCATCGGCGTCCGTTGTACCGGCGGAGAGTTACAAAGTCGTACATCACTATTATCTCGTTGCGGCACTCGGTCCCCGGCACGGCACTTCCCCAGCTGCCTCTCTCCCGGCGGAGACGTTTTTACTTTTTTACTCGCCTGCGTGTACGTCTGTGCACGTGTGCGCTCGCATATTTGATTTGTTGTGCGTGTGCATCAGTGCCGGGCGGCGTCGCTCGCGTTGTTATTTGAACGTTTTCACATTTCCACACTTCACACTCGCTCACAGGAATCCCAACGACCCGATGGCTCCTCGGAGACGCGCCTCGGTGGAGCTTCGCGGCCCCGCCGGCTGCGAAAAGACCCAGATCAAGTGGTTTTGGGGTTATTCGCCGCGTACGGTGGCGTAACCCCGCCTGCGTGAGGAGCACGCAGTCGGGGCCGCTCGCCGTTTTATTTGCCGAATCCAGAGAGAGAAGGAATCCTTTTTTTTTTTATGTCCTCCCACGTGAGGTTTAACTGTGCGGGGTTCTTATTGCCCTCAAGGAACCGCAGTCTGGCTAATGTGTTGCTTTGTACTCCTACACACAGAAAGAGATGGATACTCTGTGTGTGTGTGTGTGTGTGTGTGTGTGTGTGTGTGTGTGTGTGTGTGTGTGTGTCAGAGCACTTGCACACAATGAGTGGGCCTGCATAAACTGAGGCGTTATGATGTTGTCGGATCAAATCATTTTGTGAGACATTGATCTGACACGCAACCTATTTTAGCATCAGTGTATGGTAACATTTAAGGCAGGCCCAATTATTATTAATAATAATAATAATAATAATAAATATTAACAACATCAACTCCTACTGCTGCAACCAAAGAAGAACGTATGGTACCGAGACGAACAGTATGCCATATTATGCTATGCTGTGTGGCTGTGCTTTGCTAACGGGATGATTTGAGTTATCTGCTATCACATGTAAAATGACAAACGTTGTAATGGCATGTTCACATTTATCAGATCAAGCATGTTAAAGAATCTGCAAAAAGAAAGACTTTACTTTACTTCTCCGTAGGATGCCAATTGAAAGATTTGAGCATGATATGAAGAGACGAGTCGTCCGGCAAACGGACCGAATATTGGCGATGATAGACGATTTTTTTCAGAATTGAGATGTTGTAGAAATAATCTCTAAAAGTTAGAGTTAGTCAGTGACGAAATGACGAGTGACTTTTGAATCTTTAATTACAAACCAGATTGCCGTCTCGATTCATTTCAACATAGTAACACACACACACACACACACACACACACACACACACACACACACACACACACACACACACACACACACACACACACACACACACACACACACACACACACACACACACACACACACACAGCCTTGTTTAAGAATTAGCCAGTGTTTACTTAGAGGAGTCATTTCTAAACACTTTAATTTAATTCAAATAATTTAAATAAAATATTCCAACTGTATTATAAGTGCTTATCTTCAAAACTCACATTTTATTATATATATTTTTTAAAGCCGTCAGACGCCGAGCCCCCTGTTGACAATATTTACTACCGCCCATCTTGAACCAATATTTAACGATATAGAAACGGTCCACAACGCCTACATGCTGAACTCAGATGGTGAATAGTTGTTTATCGCACTAATAATAATTTGTCTTGATGTGTCGACCGATGCCGAGTAGCAACCCGCTGCCAGGGTAACTGGGCTCATTCTTAAGGCAACACCCGGCGTGAATGTAATTATGACAATAATAATTAATTATAATTAATTATACAACGGAAAATGAGGTGGTATTGACACTTCACTTTACTGTGTGCGATATTAAGTCTCAACATCTGGCTCCTGAGTCGTCCTACGGGTTTCTCTCCATCTGTTTTGGGGGATTTATTTTCATCTCTTACCCCCGGATATTGCGTTCCCCTCGGCCGTTCGTCTCCTCCCTCTGTAGCAGACCCCGTCTCGGCTGCCACGTCGAACATCGCCGCTCAGATTGAGATCTGCGTGTCAGAGCTGGCCCCGTTCAGGGCTTGAGTATACAGATTGTGTACTCGGGATTTTGGAAGTACCGTAGTTTCTCGGGTGGTTAAAAAAAAATCTTATCTTTTTTGTTTTTCAGTGTGATGGGAAATTGGCCCGTGGACTTTTGTCCTGTCTGTGTTTTTCCGCCTCGATATTTGCTTTATATGTTTTGAATGAATTTAAAGCTGTTTGTGCATTCAAACTGTTTAACAACACACAGCGCAGATGAAGATTTAAATCAGTAATAAACACTTGGGATAATATTAGGGCAGCAACTAACGATTATTTTGATAATGGATTAATCTGTTGATTATTTTTTCGATTAGTCGGATAAAAAAACTATAAAACTGTAATTTTCAACCCTTTATTCAAAACGGGGTTCGTAGGGTCATGAAAAACCATGGAGTTTTTAAATGGCTATTTCCAGGCCTAGAAAAGTAATTGAAAAAAAATTAAATCCCACCATTTTTGGAAAAGTAAGTTTTATCGATTTGTTGTTGCAGCCCTAGATTATATATAAAACAAAATAAGTACCAAACTGATGTGTTATTCAGTGATATTTTTTTAACCGAAACTAAATGTTCCGTCTGAAATGAACTGTTTCCTAATTAGAGTTGGGTCTGCTCATCCGGCCCTTCAAATGGATTGTGAATCCCTTCCTAATAAATGTGTATGTACTCGTCTCTGACGTCCATATACATTTGTTGCAGTACTATTTGTCCCACAGTGTGAATAAAACAACTTTGTATATATATATTGATCATGCCCTCATAATGTGTTGATTGTGTGAATCGTTGTTTATCCCACAGATTGACAATGAGGAATACGGTGAAGCCTTGTCTCTGGCTCAGGCGTATAATCTGGATTCCGACCTGGTGTACCAGAGACAGTGGAGGAAGAGTACCGTCAGCATCGCCTCGATACAGGATTATCTGGTAAGAGGCAGAAGACGGATGGATAGATGTCAAGAAAGGAGGAGGAATGGAGAAGAAGGATGATTGTATCAGATTTCTTCCATTTATCACTGTACTGTACATTCAACGCCTGTTGGCGAGTAGGGGTACTGCGCCCAGTCACCTTACTCTATTTCACGCATCATTTTTTACCAATTTGTTGCACACTTTCACACCCTCACCTCCTAGTTCTGTAACTCATTTCATCCCCTCATTCCTTCTGAACTCCTTCCATTTCCCTTCCGTCGCCCGCCACCCAGAGCAAGATCTGCAAGCGCTCGTGGGTCCTGCACGAGTGCGCGGAGCGCGTCCCGGAGAACGTCGACGCCACCAAGGAGCTGCTGCAGTATGGCCTGAAGGGCACCGACCTCGAGGCCCTCATAGCGATAGGAAACAGGGAAGATGGGGGCAGGTGGGCCATGCACGAACACACGAACACGCCCACACATCCAAATCCTTTAAAAAAAAGAAAATAGTGCATTTTCTTAATGCGTCACGTTTGATCAAAATTTACTTTTGATGTCATTTCTTCGCCGTCGCCAAGGTTCATCATGCCAGGTGACCTCGACATCGATGACATTCCCTACGAAGACATCCTGTCAGGCGAGGAGGAGCTGGAGGTGAAGAAGGAGGCGGAGAACAAGAAGAGAGGCGAGCTGTTGGCCAGCGTCGACTTCAGCAGGTACGCAGGAGGTCCGGCTGCCGGTCAGTCGGCTCAGGCCTTCAGCAGGAATGCTGCAAGCGGGCTGGATATCTAGAGACCGGAGTCTTTATTTATTTCTTTTATATATATTTCTTTTGATTTTAAAAATTAGCAAGACAGGACATAAAGGATACAACACAAAGTGAAAAGAGAAATAAAAGGGTAAAGAACAACAAAAAACAGACAATGGATACAAAATAATTAGAAAAAAACACATTACACATTCGCACATCACCAGTATAAGTACATATTTAAGCTTACATCATCAAATCAAATCAAGTCAGCATCAGTACCAATGTTTTTAATCTGCCACAGCAAAGTCGGGAGTCTTTATTTTAAGAAAATCAACAATGCCGGCTCGCGGTTACAGACCGTCCATCAGCCGGCCGACCCGAGCTTCAAGCTTCTTCCTCTCTGAAGGGTCCTTGTGAAAGTCATTATTTCATGAAGTCATTATTCCACCCAGATAATCCTTTTGAGTTTACTTTTTTAAGGCATGCTAACGGCTTTTATAGAAGGCGTGATGTTGGGCTAGTAGCCGGTCGTACTGTCGGTCATATTAATAATAATAATTTCGACTTATATAGGGCTTTTCTGAATACCCAAAGACGCTTACAGGGAATAAGAGACAAACGGAACCAAACAAAAAGAAAGCAGACAAGACGAACAAACAGGAACAGTATTGATGGTCGGCTTGTTGTTTCGTCGGTCGGACACTTTTGGACTATTGGATGGATAAAAAAGAAAAGAAACGACATTCATGGAGGATGATGAAATATCTTGACTCGCTATACGAGGGATTGTCATGACATTTTCTCTAGCAGCAAGGTCCCTTTTTTCATTTCCAATGTCGCCCATATCTATCATGCATTGTAGTTTATTAAAACATTAACTCATTATTAGTATTCCCAAAAATCATAACGCATCATACACGGCAGTTTTTTGTTCCAAAGGAGAATTAATTCATGTTTCACGCAAATTCATTCAATGATTTTCCAGCTATTTTCGGAGCCGTTTAATCTAAATTTTTTTTAAAGAGCTTAAATTTAGTAATTATTATTCGCGGTATGAACTGTAATGATGGGGGTATTGGACGGTTTGTTAAAAAAAAAAGATGGAGAGAGTGCTGTGACGGTATTTAAGGCGCAGATGAGGAACACTATGAGGAGACGGGAAAGAGGCCCGTCACATTGAACACAGATTGTTGGATTAGGTCACACACACACACACACATACACACGCACACACACACACACACACACATGAGAGAGGGGATCTTAGAGGCAGGGACATTAATGAGGAGCGGGGAGCGGGAGGGAGGACGCATTGCTAGAGATTAGTGGGTAATCTGCTTGACGTAATTTATGCCTTTGTTGTTGAGTGCCCAGGGAAAGACTAATGAAAAACCCTTTAGTGATCACTAATCACCTCTCACACACTCACACACTCACACTCACACACTCACATGCAAATAAGCATACCCATGTATCGTGAAACACTCTTAGGCCTGATTTGATTTCATACACATGTTACACACTTCTGTTTAAATGGGAACACAGAAATACACCGGAGTGAACGGCGCCCGTTTACAATGCAAACTCGGCGTGTTTAAGCCTCAGCTGCCGCCGCGCTGCGTGTCTATTGTTGTGCAGATAATAGAGAGCAGAAACATGGTAATATCTCCCCCTTCAGCTCCCTTTCAAATATATATATATATATATATTTTTCTCTGTTTTGCCATTTGATTTTCTTTCCGTTTGGCTCATTGTTTAATAAAACTGTTCAGCTTTATTGCCGACCTGTAGTCGGTGGTAGACTGAGAAGATGGAGGATAAAAAAAAAGGAAAAGGGAGTAAAAAAAGAAGATGATTTATAAACATTAAAAAAATAACCATTACAGTAAATCGTACATTGCCCTCTTTAACTATGCATATTTCTCTCCTATCTCTACACTGAGTCATCGTGTCTGCCAGGCAGCTAATGCCTTGTCCACAAAATGTGTTTTTATATATATATATGTATATATACATATGCGTATGTGTGTGTGTGTGTGTGTGTGTGTGTGTGTGTGTGTGTTGGGGTGCAGCGAAGCCCCTCGCTACTGGAGCTGCCCATGTTGCCTTGATGCCTGCGGCCGAGTTTTGAGACGGATAATAACTCTCTTAATTTCTTTTTAACTACACCGCCATTACAGACACGGCTCAGTATCGATCACAGCTGCTCTGTGGGAGATGCGCAGGTGTGTAGATGAGGACTGTACTGTGTGTGTGTGTGTGTGTGTGTGTGTGTGTGTGTGTGTGCGCGTGCATGTCCGTGCACGTGCTTAAAAGATCAACCGTGACTTTTTTCCCCGTCTCTATCCCAATGAAACAAAGTGTGATTATCCTGAACTCGCGGGTTCAAAACCAAAAGGCTTTTCAAAGTCACTCGTGAAGATCTCTTTTTGTGGTCAATACGATATAAGATGATGAAAGGGGTTCATTTCCCTCCCGGCAAACACACATTTTGTTTAAAGGACCCAATAAACTGCTGGACGTTAATGCACCATCCCAGCCCCTCGTGTTGCCGCCAGCTTCGTCCCTACAGGCAACGTGTTGCTCTGGCACCGCCTTCCGTTATCCTGACATGTAATGCCCCATAAAATACAGACTTCCTCAGGTCTTGGGTATTGCTTCATATTCGTAACTGTCATGCTCCATTCTGTTTTAAAACAGTTTCATCTTTCAGCTACTTTCTCATCGGTCGGCGTACGCATAATAAAGTATAATTCAGGAACTGCCGAGGGCCGTTACATCTGCTGCTCCCACTGCTTACAACAAGCAGATGGACTATATTACAGTAGTGGTGTATTCGTTTTATTACATATATATATATACATACATGTCTATATACATACATTTCTATGTATGTGTGTGAATATATATATATATATATATATATATATATCATGTATGTGTATATATATATGTATATTGGTATATATAATGTATGTATGTATGTATGTGTATATATATATATATATATATATAAATATATGTATATATATATGTATGTGTGTGTATATATATATATATATATATGAATGTGTATATGTATGTGTATATATAGATATATGTTTGTGTATATATATTATATATACATATATGTATACATATGTCTGTGTATATATATATATGTATACATATACTGTATGTATATATGTATATGTATATATATATATATATATATATATATATATATATATATGTGTGTATATATGTTTGTGTGTGTGTGTGTGTGTGTGTGTGTGTGTGTGTGAGAGGGGGACAGGTTGACGATGTGAGCTGCAAGGTGTTTATGTTCTTATCTAATCAGATTCAGACTTCAATCAGAACCCTTATTTTCTCATTTTCTCCAGTGTGTGTGTGTGTGTGTGTGTGAGGTACACATAGACGCCTGCTTATACTTTTTCTCTGGGACCCATATACACGTGAAGACATGAGCCGAAGTGTTTTTGTCTGTTTATGCAGTCCAATGTTGTCCCTCCCGCTGTGTGATAATCGCTTTTATCACACGCTGCATTTCTGTAAGCGCGCGTTTGTGTTTGTGTGTTTGTGTCTGTGTTTGTGTTTGTGTCTGTGTGTGTGTTTGTGTCTGTGTTTGTCTTTTTGTGTGTGTATTTTTATGCAAGTATGTTGCCTGCTTATGCCGTTCAATCTCTGTCCAGTTCTGTCATATCGAGGGTGTTTGTACAGAGATGCCGTCAGATTGTAATAACCAATAACCTGCAGTCCTGTAGCTTCAGAATACAAATGACACACACACACACACACACACACACCTTGATGCAATCAGGGACCAGTCTCTTTACATTGGACCCTGTGTGCGCTGATGCGTAGCAGTCTAAAGCTTGGTTTAAGCCGTGAACATTAACTCCTAAACCTCGCAGCCCGACGCCTCCGTTCCGATGCGTCTTCATTCACTCGCGGCCCTCCCTCAGCTGCACCCCCCCACCCCCCCACCCCCCCACCCCACCCCCGCCCGAGTCAAGTGATTATCAAAAGGGCAATCCAGGGAACTAATGTAAACCTTTACAAAGGAGCAGGCACTCCGCTCCCCTGTCGGCGCTCAGCCAGGTGGCCCGTTGGTGTGTGGGTGTGTGTGGCCGCTCGCCGCACGCCGTTTACGCTGCGTGGAATTCAGCAGCGGGACGAGCAATTTAGAAGAAACAGTCGTGGACCCGAATTGAACGCTCAGCCATCTATAACTCGTCGGTGGAGAAAAGGGTTTAAACCTTTTTTAATCAATCAGACGGATGTTAGATCCGTGACCGGTAATGTGGATGAAACATCTGCTTTGTTCGGCAGATCCTGAGATGCATTGTCTGGCTAAACGCACGTTTGATTTATACCGTTCTTATGTTTTCATTTGTTTTTCCGGTAAATTATGAGGGTTATCAAAATGCAAGAACGTGAGATTTCTTATACATGAATGAATAAATACAATAAATTCACGATTGAGCCATCGTTCAAACCCCCAAGAGGACAACAGACGGGCTGAAACTCGATTTGTAACATTTCCTCTCGTCTTCGGCTCCTTCTCTCCTTCTCTACCTCCTCCATCGCCACTTTTCTTCTTTCCCCACTCTGAAGAGGCAGAGCAAAGCAATAATTACCACTGGTACGAGTGCTAAGCCGCCACTCTTTGATGTGCCGGAGAGAGTGTGTTGAGCCAGTGTTAATCTCTGTAAGTCTGTGTAGAGGAACCCTGATAAGGCCTGATAGCACACTCTGTAATGAGGGATTAGGGATTAAGACGCCGGTGGAGGGGTCAGCTCTCCTGTGGTCACACTGCGGTTGATCCAGGACAACTTTTTAGGGAGCTTTGGCCACTGCTCCACATGGTTAGGTTGTTTCATTGGAGAGAGAGAGAGAGAGAGAGAGAGAGAGAGAGAGAGAGAGAGAGAGAGAGAGAGAGAGAGAGAGAGAGAGAGAGAGAGAGAGAGAGAGAGAGAGAGAGAGAGAGAGAGAGAGAGAGAGAGAGAGAGAGAGAGAGAGAGAGAGAGAGAGAGCATGTGTTGAAAATGGCTCTATTTTACCCGACCAGTTTGCAGCCCCGCGGTCCCTTTCCCTCGGGCATACCTCGGGTGATGGAATTGTAGGGAGATGCTTTATAACCGAGTGCCTCGGTGTTTGTGGTCATGCAATTTATGTTTGGTGGTGATTTAACGACATTGAAAATGGATTTGATTCTCACCGGGCGATCGCTCACCTCATTGACAAACGGCGTCCCACACAGAACGACCGAAGGGGTCCCGTGGTCGTAAGGAAGTTGATTTGTCGCCCTTAAAAAATGATTACGTCTGGAGGGCACAGTGTGGTATTGTAGGCATTGTTATGTCGGACCCTGCGGGTAAACGCCAATGTCCAGTTAAAGCTACAGTACGTGTCGGTGCAGCGACGACAAAACACCATTCAGATCTCGTCATTTGAGTTTTTAACCCTCCTGTTACCGTTGGGGTCAATTTGACCCCATTCAATGTTTGACGTCCCGAAAAAAACAAAAAAAGATTAACATGTTTTTTTGCTTCATATTTCATGACTTTTTCTAACTTATTTGGGACAACTGGGAAAACATAACATTCACATGATGATATGTTTTCACTGTCCTGAACACAACTTGTACGCATCGGTGTTCTTTGGGGTCAATCAAGATAAGATATTAATTTATTATTCCCACAGTGGGGACATTTCAGGATCACAGCAGTGGGTGTACATTAGAGCATT
>CM070101.1:15094467-15131967 GCA_036178185.1 Liparis tanakae | reverse complement strand
CACACACACACACACACACACACACACACACACACACACACACACACACACTGCCATTGTGCTCTTCCATTAGCCGTGTGTGAGTGTGTATGGCGGTCAGGTGGCTGCGGCTCTGCAGTGAGCATCCATCACGGCTCTGCCGCTGTGGGCCGGTCTCCTGCCCCGCCCCCCCCCTGCCTGTGAGCGGCGAGCGCTGCTCCCGACAGCGCGTCGCACCTCCACCGCAGCAGACGGACGCCATCTGTTTGGAGCTCGCCATATACCGACGTCTCGCTTCACCGAACGAGGGAAATATATATCCTCCCGTGTTATTGATCAGGTCCGCGTGGAAGATTGCAGAATCGTGATATTTAGTTGAAAAACTTTAGCCCCCCGAGCTAGAGAGAGAGGGGGGGGGGGGGTCGGCCCGATGTAAATGAAGATAAACTAAAGCACCGGCTACGAGTTTGCTTTGCATCCCCATCCCCCCCCCCCCCCCCCCCCCCCCCCCAGGCTGACGTGAGGTAGATCAGTGGAGCGAGCGCGGAATAATTAATTCCCTCTCATCGATATCGGAGCTCTCACACCAATATTTACTCTCCGCCCTCTAATCCGGCTGTCTTTAATGAGGAAAGAGGACCAGAGAGGTGGGGGTGGACACGGGGGAGAGGGGGGGGGGGGGGGTGGTCGCTTCCCGTGGGCACTTTGGAGGAAGAGCCAAGACTTCTCCATCTCTGTCGACTCGGCGTTAACCACTCCAAACTGAATTTTGAGTTGTTTTTTTTTAAAGTCCCACTTTTTGTGCGTCGACATAAATCTCTCACGTGTCTCTTCGTGACTTTCACAAATTTACGGTTGCGTTAAAAAAGTTGAACGTCGGCGCACTCGGCCTTTTAACTGCTCCGACGCGATGGATGATTTGTGGCTCGCCCTCTCTGCCGGAGCCTCACAGCCACGGCACATATTCTTCTGTCGACGGAAGAATAGATAACGAGAAGAAATGCATTAATCCGAGAATGATGTATTATATATCAGAGCCCCCCCCCGTTGTCCCAGGATGAGTGCACGCCGTGTGTGTGAGTCGTGTCGGCGCTGACGCCACGCGAGGTTACCGAGTCATCCGTCACTTTGCTTTCCGCTCTTCGCGCGCTCCCCATTCATCTTCCTCACAACCGTCGTGCTCAAGGAGAACAGGAAGCGAAGCTCGGTTTCCAAACATGGCGTTTAGGAAACAACACAAGTCCACGGCTACTTACCACCCCGGGCACGACTCTGGGCTCTTTCCTGAAAGTTTCCCCGACTGGTTTATTGCCGTGCTTTTTGTTCCGTCGTGTTCTCACCGGTTCCTTCCTTATTACGCTCTGCTGTTTCCATTTCCCATAAGTCGCTCCCTGTCACCGGAGTGCTCCTGTAATTTATGAGCATGTTTAGTTTGGAGACGGTGAACGTCTTCGCTGATTTTCCAGGTGCCATTATACGTCCCGGCTCGTCGTTAGTCTTTGTTAGGATGTTTATTCCTTGAGTTTCCCTTAAAGCAACCCCTCCTTCCTCTGATTTAACACCTCTCCTCCTCCCTTCTTCTACACCTTACTCTGCCTTTTCCCTCTTTTTTTGACTATTTTGTGTCCATCAGCCTGGATGACGGAGGGGAGTTGGTGTTGATTCCGTGGGACGAGCAGAGACACCGAGAGCTGGACTGGTGCGAGGCGGAGCTGTGCAGGTAAACGAGGGACACCCCTCTCCTGACCGACACGCCGGCGTTATCGCGTCGTCCGCTCGGCGCTCGGATTACACCGCCGCTCGCTATCAACTCGCGTGGTCGTGAAATCCCTCCGCGCCCAGCGACGGGTAAAAGTCAAAGTAAAAGTCAGTTTTATTTGTCAATTTTCATACGTGCAAACATACAGAAGATTGAAATTGCGTTTCTCTTCTGTCCAACATAAAGTGATAAAGTGATTTGTGCAACATATAGACAACATAAAGTGAATATACAACATAAAGTGAATATACAACATAAAGTGAATATACAACATAAAGTGAATATACAACATAAAGTGAATATACAACATAAAGTGAATATACAACATAAAGTGAATATACAACATAAAGTGCATGGACAAAAGCCTCTGGGAGCGTAGGATTGATAAACGTTCCCGGGCCAGGTGCTCGTGCCGGCATCGTTACGTGAAACTAAACACGACTCCCTATTATCTGAATGTGAAACAGAACCGTAACAAAGTAATACCGACTCGTGTCGCGATGCCAATTCGCTCGCTGCGTTTGGAGGAGGCCGGCTTCGTTTACAATTTCATTTAGAGAGCTCTTTTTGTGAATTTCTTTTTATTGCTCTTTTGTGTCGAGTCGTATCCGTTTTCTATTGTGGCGAAAGTTTGACACTGTGATCGTGTGACCGTGTTCTTTCTTTTTTGCCCTATTGTGTCCTCAGTTCTGCTCTTTTTCTGTCTTCTATTCATGTTTTTGTACCCGTTATCCTCCCAGGGTTGAGATTATTTGTAATTTATTCTCTCGATTCCAACGAGAAGACCAAAATCCTTCGCCGAGTTCCCCGTGCCTCTCGCCGCTCTGTGCGCTCCCCATCCCGTCGGGCCTTCAGCCCGAGCCCGTCGGCTCTACCGCTGGACTATTACCACGTTACGTTGATTCCTAAAATGAAAATGTGTTTACAGCAGCGGGGACCGTAATTGTGGGATCAACTCTAAATACAGTGCGCCGTTCGCGGTAATGAAAAAGCTAATGTCGGGCAGGGCAGCAGTTTTGCTCATTGATGTGTTTCTCATAGATCTGTCTCTCTCTGCTGAACGGAGCGTTTATCACCATCAGACTTTGGCTCCATGAAACAATATCCATTGTTGTGTTTTGCTCTTTTTAATAGATTTAGTTGATAATGAGGAAAATATAGAATAGAATCTAGCTTTTCTCTTCACTTTTCCCTTCTCTCCCCGGTATCCACTCACTCTGCTTTCCTAAAAATGCCCTTTCATCCAATCCCACCCCCCCTCCTCCCCCGTCTCGTCTTCCACAGAGCGACGCTGGACCAGAGCGTGTTCGATGACGACAGCTTCCTGTACGAAGGCGCTCCGGAGCTGCTGAGGTTCCGCACCGCCGCCCCCGCCATCGAGCTCCTGACCGACTGGTACCAAAGCCGAGCCAAGGACATCGACTCCGGCTCCAGACAGGTAGCAGCACTCAGGGTCGCAGCAAACAAACAAACAAACAAACAAGCACAGACTGTATTTCAGACTGCTGATTGCCTCTCAGACGCTCTACAGATACCATGTGACACATGTTCACACCCTGCTGAGGGTTCTTCACGGGGTCGATATGAACACGCAGCATAAAGGAATGAATAGACGTCTGGATAATTGCCAGGGTTCCTACGGTCATGGAAAACCTGGAAAAATCATGGAATTTAAAAATGGTTATTTTCAGGCCAGGAAAAATTCATGAAAAAAAAAGTATTAGGAAAGTCATGAAAATGTGTTAAATTCATTTATTCATTTACACAGTTCGATTAAAATGCTAAATATTATACGCATATGTATTCTTTTAATCAAGTTATTGCCTCATTAATTTGTGTAATTTAAGGTATACTTATGTATACACTGAGATTTCATATAATGTTTTTTCATGGAAATTTGGTCATGAAAAGGTCCTGGGAAAGTCCTGGAAATCCGTTGGTCCACATGTGTGTGAGCCCTGAGCTGCTGTCGCACGTCCCTCTCTCACTCGACTGCGGGGCCGAAATATGTGACGGGCTCGGATTCAGGCCGCAGAAGCGACGCTGCCAACCCCCATCACTCAAGGTCACTTAGATCCTGTCTGACGGTCGTTATCACATTCGCCATATGGACCTCTAATGACGGGTTCCCGAAGCTTCTGTTGCTGCAACTGAACTCAAAACGGGACTTGATGGGACTTGTTTAGTGGAGTAATGGGATGTAACTGCCGGAGCTGCCCCGCCGCTCCGCCCACACCATCCAGGCGGCGGCTCCGTCCGCTCTCCGGCTCCTTCACGGTGATGGATCAACGTCGTCACGGCGCTCGCTTTGTTTTTTCCGCGAAAAAGGACCGACTGGGCTGCAGTCATGTCTTTCCCCCTCATTTCTCCATTTCATCCTTTTCGCTGGGTGTAAGGAGGGAGGAGGAGAAGAGATTCTGGGAGGCCACTGCTCTCTTTTTTTTTTTTAAGACAACGGGGGACTCGTTCCTTTCATCATCCACTCGCAGAGAAAGAAAGACTGATTGTGTCTGGGTTTATCTCTCAGAATCACACTAGCTCTCTTTCCTTTCCTCGCTTGTTCCCTTTTAATTTGACCTCATCTCCTTGTTTCCCTCTCACACATTACTCCAGGAGCCTCTTGGGAGCGTAACACACTCTCACGCCTTCACACTCGCATAGATGCAACAGAGACACCGTAAACTGCCGCACCGCCATTTGATGAGTGTTTTTCCTCCTCCTACCCCCCCCCCCCCCCCCTCTCTTACTTTTTCATCTAATTTGTTCTCTCTTGTTTGCGACCCCCCGTCCATCCCTCATCTGGCCCTGTTTATGCTTGGAAGAGCGTTTTAATGGAGGAAAATGGGGCTTGATTAAAAGCAGTGGCATTAGAGTGTTTTAAAACGGTCACAGAGCGGCAGGAAGTGAGACGCTGAATGGGAAGATTGACAACAAAAACGGGGAGGACAGGAGAGAGAGGGAAAGATTTGGAAAAAGCAGAGTTGAGGCACAACCAGGAAAGGGCTAAAAGGGAGAATAAATGATGATAAGACATCCCGTGTTCTGTTCTAGTGGATTACAAAAACAGAGAGAGAGAGGACAGAGAGAGAGAGAGAGAGAGAGAGAGAGAGAAAAAGCTGTCTGAGAGAGAGAGAGAGAGAGAGAGAGAGAGAGAGAGAGAGAGAGAGAGAGAGAGAGAGAGAGAGAGAGAGAGAGGAAAAAGGGCCGGACTCGGAGTTCAGATGGAGGCCGGTCGTCGTGGTGACGGTCCCAAAGCTCCGGCAAGAGGCGGAAGAGCCCAGGAGACGATTCGGTTTGAAAGAAAGTGCCGATGTAGGACAGGCGGGAGAGACGGAGAAGGACGAAAAGGAAAAAGGAGTTAGTGGGGAGGGGAATTAAAGTCTGTGAAATCTCTCAGAGAGAGTGAGACGGAGGATAATGATGAGGGGCGGGCCTGCAGAGGAGGTTGTAATTAAAACGTGTGATATTTTAACATCTGAATGGTCTGCGGTTAGCCCGGGATTCTCTCTCGGGAGAGGAGAGGAGAGGATGAGAAGAGGAAGAGAGGAGGAGGAGGAGGAGGAGGAGGAAGGAGGGAGGGGAGAAGGGAACCAGGAGAATCTTTACTCACAGTTGGATCAATAGACTTCTCTCTCTTGTTGTATCTTAATTGCTCAGGATCTGACTCGAGATGATTTGGGTTTTCTCTCTCTCTCTCTCCCTGATACAAATAATTTGGGTTTGCTCTCTCTCTCTTTTTTTTCTCTCTCTCTCTCCTTCCCTGATACAAATGATTTGGGTTTGCTCTCTTTTTCTCTCTCTCTTTTTTTTCTCTCTCTCTCCTTCCCTGATACAAATGATTTGGGTTTGCTCTCTCTCTCTCTCTCTCTCTCTCTCTCTCCTTCCCTGATACAAATGATTTGGGTTTGCTCTCTCTCTCTCTCTCTCTCTCTCTCTCTCTCCTTCCCTGATACAAATGATTTGGGTTTGCTCTCTCTCTCTCTCTCCTTCCCTGATACAAATGATTTGCGTTTGCTCTCTCTCTTTTTCTCTCTCTTTTTCTCTCTCTCTTTTTTTTCTCTCTCTCTCCTTCCCTGATACAAATAATTTGTGTTTGCTCTCTCTCTCTCTCTCTCTTTTTCTCTCCTCTCTCTCTCTCTCCTTCCCTGCCTGATACAAATAATTTGGGTTTGCTCTCTCTCTCTCTCTTTTTCTCTCCTCTCTCTCTCTCTCCTTCCCTCCCTGATACAAATGATTTGGGTTTGCTCTCTCTCTATCTCTCTCTCTCTCTCTCGCTCTCTCTCTTTTTTTTTCTCTCTCCCTCCCCCCCCTTCCCTGATACAAACGAAGAACGCCGCAGTTATTTCACTCGGCGAGAAACGTGCGCTGCGATCAGCCGAAGGTGACGAGGCTCGTGCGCCGAGCCGCCGCCGCCCGCCGTGCTAAAGGGCTTCCCCTCCTCCGGAAAAAGGTGGAGAGAAAGCAATCATCACGACGGGGCCCGGCGGCATCTGCTATCGATCGGCTCGCATCCACAGGTGGCCGAGCATCGATCGGCCGGCCGGCGTGTAGGTGGTCGCGTATTGATGGTTGCTCTTCTGGATGGAATCTTATCGACCCGGAGTAGCAGGAAGCCCAAATCTTCCCCGTTTTATTGTCCAAAGACTAATGATTGGACATTAGTCATGACCGACTGCCGTTATCTAGTTTCGGATTAGTTGGAATGTTGTTGTTTTTTTGCTCACGTTGCAGTTCAGTGACCTCGGCAACAGTTTTTCAATGACACGGCGACTTGCTCTAAACAGTGTCTTCATTCGCCCGCTGCACACGTTACTTTCACCGGGTGAGCTGGGCGGAAAGCACCAGATACAAGCAGCTGGAGATGAGAAATACAGTTTTTGAGCTTGCTTTATGTTTGAAAAGGGATGATGTCATCACCCTGCAGCTCTGAAGACGGCATTTTTAGGGCAAGTTGACCAAATGTTACATTCACCAGAGTGAAGGAAGGGTCACTTTGATACAGACCTGGTACATTCAGAGGATGGCTGCTCACCTGTTGACTTTCAAAGTAAATACTCGCCACATTAAAGACTTCATATTGACTTGTTGTGGAGCTGGAGATCCTCAAGCGGTCAGTCCACCACTTTGGTCCAGACTGAAAAAAGTTAAAACAAATATTGGATGAATTGCCAGAAGTCGTATGCACAGACATTCGAGGTCCCCAGAGGGTGAATCCTGCTGACCTTCAAGGATCTGACCTTGAAGGTCTAGCTCGTAGCATTTGGAGGCGTCCAATAGTGAGATGAAACTTCTACCGCGTACGCTAAGTAAATTATTAAAATTTCATATTTCTGCATATATATTGCTCTTAATATAACACACTGTATGGAGGACTCAAAATGACTTAATTATAAATAAATAAATAAATGCATTTATACATTTATTTATACATTTATTTAAGCATTTATTTATTTATTCCTGTATTTATTCATGCGTTTATTTATTTATTTATACTTAAGTCATTTTGAGTCCTCCATAACACTGTACCTTCTTAAAGTTTACCTTTTTTTTCCCTTTTTTGTGCGAAATGTCATTTTAAATTTTGAGACCGATTCATGATGAATTAGTTTAAAGTCAAAGTTTTCACAAATGACGTGAAACATCTCGACATCTCTACGATGTCTCGGCAATACATTCTCAGCATGTCTCAACAACGGGATTCACACGCCGGTTTTGTGTGTACATTCCTGGTCTTTGTGTACTTTTTAGGACTTTTCAACTCGGACCACAATCACGTGACAACGCCAATGTATCCGATTAATTGCTTCATCTATCTTTATAGTTTATTGAACCGCGCCGTAGGCTCTTAGTCTGGCCGGTCACATACAATCACTCGGCGTAATGCACGCTAAAGAGTAATTACATGATAGCATGGTGTTATCTCCTAATAGATAACAATAATAATTAACAAGATGAAGCCACCTTGTGAGAAAATAAGAATTGGGCTAATGATGTCGATGCGTCACATTAACTGTTTAGCCGGAGCTTTTTGCTTCTCCTCCCCCTCCTCCTCCCCCTCTTCCTCCTCCCTTTTATTGACATTTCTTCGTCTCCATCAGGTGGACTGCGCCCTGTCGCTGGTGCGCCTGGCGAAGGAGCGGGAGATCCCGGGGCTCGAGCTCTTGTGCGACGACTTGGTCACCATGGAAACGCTGGTGTATGAGACGTCATGCGAATTGAGTCTGACACTTAAAGATCTGCAGCAGCTAAGAGACATCGACAAGCTCCACCTGCTCATGAAAAATGTAAGTGGCCCATTTAACATTTCACATTCTCTCTGAACCGTGGAACACCGGAGGGCCTTATTCGATTTTGGAATCGATCGGGTCAAAGGTCAAGGTCATGAAAAGGTCAACATCTTATTTTTACCATAGTGCGGTCAAATTCTATCCAGTTGTCATGCAACTAATGCAAACATTTTCATAATTCAATGCCCAATCTTGTGATATGCGAAGGTATGCGCTCTACCCTTCTAGTTTTATTTAGTTTTGGCCAAACCCGTTGTTGAGATTCAAACTTATTTTCGCACTCTCTGCTGACGCCGATATTTCTCCACGTTAAATGTGCATTTCCGCTTTGTCTCCCTCCGTTGTTCATCGTCAGCGTAAACATCTGAATCCAACGAGAGTAATCCGTTATTCGCAATTACATTCCGTCTCAACGCCCCATAATGAAGTAGGCGTAATCCTTAACTGTTGCTTCAAAGAAAGTGATGCATGCGCATTGAAGCTGGAGTCGGAACGCGTACGTCGTTTGAAAAAATATTCAATAATCATCTTGCGGTAAATCAGTTATTTTAACTTCCGAATTGCCTTAGTTTGGAGGACAATATAAACTCTTTATCCAACAGCAGCGAGAGAGCAATGGCATCTCGTGTGGAGGAGGCACTACAGTTAAAAGTCCCCTCGGAGTACACCATGTGAGCCGTCCTCTAAATTGTAGCTAATGAGTGCCGGCGTTCGCCTGAGAGGACGACTGCCAGCCGGACCCTCCATGCAGGCAGCTAATGCTGTTGACTGCGCTAACACATGCTGTTTGACTGGTTCTCCCTTTGGGCGCTGAGTGTGTGTGTGTGTGTGTGTGTGTGTGTGTGTGTGTGTTTTGTGGGTGACTTTGAGTTTTTACCAAATCTGCTTGGTTTAAATGTCCTTCGTAGTCTGCGTCTGATTTCTTTATCAGAACAACGGTGCATTGAAGTGAAAAGTGCGTCCCTCTCGACGTGGATGTGCTCAAATCGCAGCGCAACTGGAGCGGATATAGTTCAATTTCAGATTTAAGTTCATTTAATCGCACGATTTTAGGCATATTATGATTATTATTTTTATTAGATTTTACCCGGGTCCCCCACTGACCTCATGAACAGAGCCCCGTCCCCCACTGACCCTCAAAAGGCTTACGAATGTTAGCCTAGAGCAGCATCGGGGGTATTTACAACCCGTAATGCAACACTTTTCTCTTAAAATCCAAGAGAGGTGTTTTTTTGAATACGAGTTGCGATGCTACACGTATCCAATATAATTTTACATAAAATCCACTGGCTATTTCAAATAAATGATTATTATTTGATTTCATAAACACCAGACCCGGGGTCTCATTTAGTGCATCGAGTAAACCTGCCGGTGAGTAATTTCCTTTTTATTATATCCCAAATCAAGCAGTTAATGTGCGCAGCTGGCTCGGCCTCGCATCCCGCCCTCTACACGCCCACGTGCAGCCGCTAACGGTCAAAGCACCTTTAGACCGCTGATGAATGGAAATTAACTGCTCAACGGTTCTTTACGCCGAGCTACCGCCAGGAAAACGACTCGTTTCCCTCCTCGTTGCGACGTTTACGCAGCCCTAACGGGGCCAGGGCGACATTACGCCAGTATATTTATTTGTTTACAGCAATCACACTGATTGCTTCCAAATATGAGTACGGCGATATGAAGATACACCACCCCGGATATCTTTTTTATTAAAAAAAGGAAGTTTGATAGCTGTAAAGTATTTATTTATGCTATTTTTTTAATGGCATTATAATTGGAACTGATAAGGAGGATGGGTCGTGATTGTATGGGAGCTGCCTCAAGCTTTATTTCTAGACTTTGCTAATATACACATTCAGCAAGTGGAGAAACGCTCCTTCTCTACCTCTGCTATTAAGCATCATTAAGTTGTGTCTACTGGACACAAACTATATGGAAATTAATATTGTACTTTTAGCAGTATTATAATATAATTGATAACTATTAACTCTCCTTTCTTCAATTCATTAAAACCATTTTACTTTATGTTCCGAGATGATGATCATTTGAGTTGATGATATATATATATATATATATATATATATATATATATATATATATATATATATATATATATGTATCTATATATGCAGTGGCGGTTTTTCCTACAGGCGGACTAGGCGGCTGCCTAGGGCGCCCCCGCGAGGGGGGCGCCAAAAAACGCGCCCATCAAAAAAATAAAAATATTTGTTCAAGATTTTATGCACTGTCAGGTCTTGAACCCAGGACCTCTCGTTTAACAAGCAGGCGCCTCTACCCACTAAGCCATAGCGACTACATAGAATTCTGTCCTCACATTGCATCAATTTCACTTATCTACCATAAGTACAAAACCATAAGATCGTTTAAAAAAAAAAAAATATATATATATATATATATATATATATATGTGTGTATTAACTATATCATCAATCATCTATTGCACCCGTTGCCCCAAAACATAGTTTATTTGTAATTTTTATTTTTTTATATTCAACTTTTTAAGGATTTTTTTTCCTACACCACCCCGGATATCATATATATATATATATATATATATATATATATATATATATATATATATATATCAATTTGAAGGTGCTGATGGAATAGTTATAGCTCACTAGTGCAACTGACACCGACTGGTTTGACTGTTCATGATAAAGAGCGCCTATTAGCACAAAGTAGCATCTGATGTGAAGCGAAACTAAATATGTGAGAGGCGTCATTAGACGTCTAATGAGACGTCACATTTCATTCCTACCGTCTGGCTTCCATTCCCCACCTCGCCATCCGCGGCGCCCATTCTCCCCGCGTCTCCGTAAATGTTCGTACGCAGAGCTTCCCTAAGATGCGCACCTTCTTTCCGTCGAGTTTCGCGCGGGCACTACTTTTTCAAAAGTCCAAAAACACAGCATAAGCTTCATGTGCCTTTTTAAAAATGATTTTCACTTCATATATAACCACAATTAATGTTGCACAATGATGATGAAAGAGGATAGTAATAAAAAAAAAAGTTAGCCCTGACCTTGGATCAGAAAGCTTTCACTTTCACATTTCTTTCCAAATGCGTCTCAATAAAGAGCATTTTTAAAACGGTTAATTGTCATTTTTTGGAGTAAGCGGTTGGAACACGAGGCTCAGTCCCAGGCTGTAAGTGACCTCTTGCTGCGTGTGAGGCACCTGTTTATACATACCCATTTTAATATCACGTAAATGTCTTTCCCTCCACAGTCCAGCCCCGAGCGCTACGTGAAAGACGCCTTCCAGTGGATGGTGCCGTTCCTGCACCGCTGCGAGGGCCGGGAAGAGGGCGCCGCCAGGGCTCTGCTCAGGGAGTACCTGGTCAGCCTGGCCCAGCAGGACCTCGCCATGCCCCTCATCATCTTCCAGCACTCCAAACCGGACGTGAGTACACAACACACCTGTCAGGGGGTGGGTCACACTAGGGTAACCATGACGCACACACACACACACACACACACACACACACACACACACACACAGCGCGTCTCTGGCTGTTTGTGCCGTGTCAGGGCCAGTGTCGTTACCCTGCGCTGTAAATAGGATATTTATAACCCCTTAAGGGCAGAGCCGAGGACATGTCGCCTGGCTATTAGACAACATGCAACACACGCGCGCGCACACACACACACGCACACACGCGCAGACGTGCACACACACTCACACACTCACATTCTAAGGGAAGAAAATACTCAAATTGATAGAGTGCCCCATTGTGTATGTTCATAAAGAATTCAGGGTCAGTCATGCCTCAATAGACACACACCTGACCTCCTCTCTCCTCTCCTCTCCTCTCGTCAACTCTCCTCATCTCTCCTCTCCTCTCCTCTCCTTACCTCTCCTTACCTCTCCTTACCTCTCCTCTCGTCAACTCTCCTCATCTCTCCTCTCCTCTCATCTCCTCTCCTCTCCTCTCTTCTCCTTACCTCTCCTCTCCTCTCCTCTCCTTACCTCTCCTCTCCTTACCTCTCCTCTCCTCTCGTCACCTCTCCTTACCTCTCCTCTCCTCCTCTCCTCTCTCTCTCACTCTCCACCTCTCCTCTCCTCTCTCTCCTCTCTCTCTCCTTCGTCACCTCTCCACCTCTCTCCTCCTCCCTCCCTCTCCTCTCCTCTCCTCTCCTCCCTCCTCTCCTCTCCTCTCCACCTCTCCTCTCCTCTTCTCTCCTCTCGCCACCTCCTCTCATCTCTCCTCTCATCCCTCCCCCTCCCCTCCCCTCCTCTCCTCTCCTCTCCTCCCTCCACCTCCTCCTCTCCTCTCCTCTCCCCTCCTCTCTCTCTCCACCCCCACCTCTCCTCTCCTCTCCCCTCCCCTCCCTCTCTCCTCTCCTCTCCTCTCCTCACCTCTCCTCTCTCTCTCCCTCCTCCCTCTCCCTCTCCTCTCTCCTCTCCCCCTCTCCTCTCTCCACCCTCTCCTCCCTCCCTCTCCTCCTCCTCTCCTCTCCTCTCCTCTCCTCTCCTCTCCTCTCCTCCTCTCCTCTCCTCCTCCTCTCCTCCCTCTCCTCTCCTCCCCTCCTCCCTCTCCTCTCTCCCTCTCCTCCTCTCCTCCCTCTCCTCTCCTCTCCTCTCCTCTCCTCTCCTCACCTCTTCTCTCCTCTCGCCACCTCTCCTTACCTCTCCTCTCGTCAACTCTCCTCATCTCTCCTCTCTCCTCTCCTCTCCTCTCCTCTCCTCTCCTCTCCTCTCGTCACCTCTCCTTACCTCTCCTCTCCTCTCCTCTCTTCTCGTCACCTCTCCTTACCTCTCCTCTCCTCTCCTCTCCTCTCTTCTCGTCTCCTCTCCTCTCCTCACCTCACCTCTCCTCTCCTCTTCTCTCCTCTCGCCACCTCTCCTCTCCTCTCCTCACCTCACCTCTCCTCTCCTCTCCTCTCCTCTCCTCTCCTCACCTCACCTCTCCTCTCCTCTCTCCTCTCCTCTCCTCTCCTCTCCTCTCCTCTCCTCTCCTCTCCTATCTCCTCTCCTCTCTCCTCCAGTGCCAGCAAAAGATCATCGGGGACCCAGACCAGCTGATGGCCGTCGCCCTGGAGTGCATCTACAGCTGTGAGCGAGATGAGCAGCTCAGCCTCTGTTACGACATCCTGGAGTGTCTGCCGCAGAGAGGCTACGGGTAAAACACACACACACGCACGCACACACACACACACACACACACACACACACACACACACACACACACACACACACACACTCAATCAGATTTATTTATTGTAAAGTGTGATATAAAGGTGGTGGAGCCGTCCCCAATTGCCTCGTACACAACAATACATCGGTTCAACCCCTCCCACCTCTTTCCTTCCCTTCCACCTTCCCGCCTCCCTCCTAGGACCCATCAATAAACCCGACTACCGCCTCTGTTTCTGCCTCGCTCCCGTTGCACCTTTTCCACCTTCTCACACTCTCTCTCTCTCTCTCTTTTGTGCTCAATTATGACCCCAAAGAGCGATCACTTAGCCTACCTACAGTCTATACAGTATTTCCTACCTCCTACTATTGCTGTACATGTTTTTATATATATATATATATATATATATAGAGAGAGAATTTGCATAGAACATTTTCGTATTTGCATAGAGCATTTTGCAATCTCAGCAGCATCGTGTCCTCCCAGAAACGATATCCCAGTGTAAACAATCCACCAATCTCACCTTTTTCTGTAGAAGTTTCTTTTTTTCTACTTAAGAAATGGACCTTATGAACACGGTGTAGGAGTTCGGATGGATAAAAAGCTTCTCGTGACACATTAGGATGAGCGGGCGGGCGTAAGAGCAGATGCAATGTTCTCAGTGATTCGATTCGATTCCAGAAAGGAGGTGCAGTTTGTTCCACTGAACACATTTATAGACTCGGATATGGCACGTGCAGTTTCAGATACAATCTGTGTTTGAATTTCTTAACTCACGGCCTAACTCACGGCCATAATCGGGGCTCGTACGGTCATGGAAAACCCGGAAAAGTCATGGAATTTAAAAAAATAATAATTTCTAGGCCTGGAAAAGTCCTTGAAAAAATATTTATACCCAAAGTTTTTGGAAAAGTCATGGAAATGTGGTTTATTCATAAGTTCATTCACGCCGTTTGATCATTTAAAAAAAACATTTATATAAATATTTATTCTTTTAATCAAATTACTGTCTCACTCATTTGTCAATTAAGTATAAACTCACTGAGATTTCACAAAATGTTTGGTCATGGAAATTTGGTTTAAGGTCATAGAAAGGTCATCCATCGGTCAACATGTGTATGAACCCTGATAATAATACAAGTCATCAACTGAGCGTATGAACTCCTCAGAATCTGGTCTGACCCGACACATTTGATTGTATATACTCGTCCTACATGCTTCTCCCCAAATCAGCACATTTCAGACGGAGCGTTTCCCTTCCTTGCTGCAGTGTTTGGATTAGCAGTGCTGCGCGGCGCTACTGTATGTGTAATGCCTTCAGCCCCACATTTCTCCCAGGAGTGATTTCTATGACTTGCTAATCTCGAGAAATTGCCACCGCGGCGTCGACTATTACCGATTTGCTTCGGAGAGAAACCGTGACTCGGTGGTTTCAACCCAATTTTCAGATTGTTCTTGTTTGTTTTTTGTTTTTGTGAAACAGTTTAATTAGGTCCGCTCGGAAGAATGTGATGTGCATGCACCCCAAGAGGGAGGGGCGACTGTGGACACGGGCGGGGGGGTTAGAGGGGGAGGGAGGAAGAGAAACATGAGGGAGGAGTGGAATATTATGAGAGGGGAAGAGAAGGAGGTGGAGGAGGAGAAGAAGAGAACACGGATTGAGAGGTCAAGATAAGTGCTTGTGTGACAACAGAGAGATGCTGTGCTCACAAAACACACACACACACACACACACACACACCTCACACACACAGAAGGTTGTTTCATCAGGGTCGGTACTTTAGTGGGGGGATAGGTCAGCCTGACCCAGAGTCCAATGCCTCAAGGTAAGAGTTTTATGTTTAGTGGGGAATCAGTACACACACACACACACACACACATATACCCCCACACACACACGCAGAGTACATTATGCTAGTTTCGATACCCATGCAGGCAGGTGCTTGCACATGGTACACACACTTTATTTAGTGTTCTCCATGCACACTCGATGACCCGTGCTCCGTGTGTTTTGTCGTCCCACAGGCCGGGCACGGACGCCAGCGCCTCGCTCCACGACCAGGTGGACAAGCTTGAGAAGCATCTCAGGTACGTCGGCACGCTCGCGCCATCTTTCGGGCCGTCGTGCCCTCTTCCTCCCTCGTCTTCTCCGCCGGGCGTGCCGGGCGTGCGGATCAGAGCTTTGTTTACCTCGTCGATTAGCGCTGCTTGGGATATGTTCACTTTGTAGCCATGCTCATTACCCCCCCCCCCCCCCACATCCCCCCTCCCTATCATGGGCAAGGAGGGTAGATAAGGAGGTGCAGTCAACACACACACACACACACACACACACACACACACACACACACACACACACACACACACACACACACACACACACACACACACACACACACACACACACACACACACACAGTCTATCAAATCTCTCATGGTATTCAAACAGCCTCAGGCATTTTCTCAGTTTCAGGTTAAAATCTCCACGTCGATCTCTCTCTCTCTCTCTCCCTTTATTCTCCCTCTCTCTCTTTATTCTCCCTCTCCCCCCTCGACCCCTTCCCCTCAGGATGAACTTCTAAACATAGAGAAGTCAGGAGGAGAAAGGAGGGAGGATAAGGATGAAGGCAGGAGGAGGGTGGGAGCCTGAAGGGAATGCAAATATAGACGAGGAGGAGGAGGAGGAGGAGGAGGAGGAGGAGGAGGGAAGAAGAGGAACCAGCAAAAACAGGAAAACCTGTGTTGGCCTTTACTGACAAATATCAGCACATATTTACAGGCGGGCACACAGTCATGTACAAATGCACCCCGGGGATTCTGAAAGTGTATTCATGTGTTAATTGTTTTGTCTTGAATTATTGTGACAAACACACACACATACTCACACTCACTCACACACACATACGCTGACTCACTCACTCACACACACTCTTACCCAGATGAATCAGGCAGTAAATGCAAAGTGTCTGCTCGTTGAGCGCCTCCAGAATAAAAGCTGTTTTCAGCTGTTGCCACAACCACTCGCTGGCACATTAATATGTGCACAGGGAACATGCAGACACTCCCACACACACACACTCACTCCCGAGCGAATACACACACACACACACACACACACTCCCAAACACACGCATTCACTCTCGAGCGAATACACACACACGCACACAAATGTTAATATCAAGGCTTGTTTTCTCACTCTATGCTCGCATACACACACACACACACACACACACACACACACACACACACACATTCACCTGTTTATTATGGTAACGGGTTGCAGCAGAGAGCGAACATCTGTAGCACCCGACCCTGTTGAGATGGGGGAATGTCATGCTAATCCCACATCAACACGCACACACACGCACGCACGCACACACACACACACACACACACACACACACACACACACACACACACACACACACACACACACACACACACACACTCTCTCCCGTGGTCATATGTTACTGCCAGCATTCCAATGCCCTTAGCCTAACTCAAGCTTCCCAAGAGGTGGCGTCCTGTGCGCCTGCAGTTCATCACGTTGCTCTTCAGTCTCGCTCTGCACTTTGTAATCCGCTCCTCGGCTCACGACGATCCACCGCCAGAATAATGAACAGTTTAGAGCCGACACCTTTTCTGTCTTTCTCATCTGTACTCTCCCTTAAATGTAAAAAAAAAAAAAAGGTTTTACCCCAGTTTCTTCTCTTTATTCTCTACTGCGATACCTATGACGTCCCATCTTCTGCCTCTAACGCGAGAACGTGTCGCTTAATGAGCCTCGTCACCGTCTCTTCCCAACTCTACGATTCCATCAACGGTTGCCTTCTTTTTTTCATTTTTTTATGCTTTATTTTTTAAAGATACAATGAGACGAACATACATACATACATACATGAACAAAAGGTTGGTCACCTATACATGTATGCCAATGGTATACTGATGGAAATAAACGTCAATTCACCCAATAACAGATCAGTGATGATCCTGTGACACAAACACAATCCATTTTTCCCAATACTTCAAAAATGTATCAAACCGTAGATTCAGCGAGAAAGTCATTCTCTCCATATTCTGAACATCAGTTACAATATCTGTCCAGTCAGTCTCTGTCGGAGGCCCGGCCTGCAGCTACGGTTGCCTTCTTTACGACGGCAGCGATTTACACGCGTGTGCGTCCTCGCTTTCTGCCTCCTTCAGTGTGGTGGAGGTCCTGGAGAAGCACGGCCTGCAGAAGCCCATTTCATACGTGAAGAACAGCCAGAGCAGCGAGGAGGAGGCCCACCACCTGATGGTCAAGCTGTGCCGCCACACGGGTCGCAAGTACGAACTTAGAAAGACGCAACGATGACACCGAGATTTCCCTTCGCCGTGCCTCAACTCTCCCGTACGCGTTGTGTCCAGAATCCCCCCGGTGAGTGAGACGGTGTGGAGAGGCCTCATGCAGGACCTGCTGGACATGCAGCAGAACGTCTACACCTGTCTGAAACCGGAGACGTGCCACCAGGTAAAAACAGGGTTCGTACGGTCATGGAAAACCTGGAAAAGTCATGGAATTTTAAAATGGTCTTTTCCAGGCCTGGAAAAGTCATGGAAAAAACTTTGATCATTAAAGTTCTGGAAAAGTCATGGAAATGTGTTATAGTCACGTGTTCATTTAGGCCGAGTTTGAAATAATGAATGTGATTTTTAAAGAAAGACGCTCAAAATATAAGCCGGCGTACGCAATCAACACGCAACATTCTCAAAATTGTTCATGTTTATACCGAGATTTCAGTTTGGTCATGGACATTTGGTGACAATTCATGGAAAAGTCATGGAAAAAGTCATGGAAAAGTCCTGGAAATCCATTGGTCAAAATGTGTAAGAACCCTGTAAAAAAGAAGAAGAAAGAAGACGACATGGAATAATTAACAATAAACTGCGTAGTTAAAACGACCGAAACGCTGTAATTCGAGGCGACAAAGTGCACACTTCTTTGCACCTTGAATGACACTTTGGTCCACGTTCGGCACATCGAGCGGAACCGCTGAATTCCGACTCCGACGGCGCTCGGCGAAACACCGCCGCTCCCCGCATACTAACCCCCCCCCCCCCCCCCCCCCCCCCTCTCCTCTCCCGCTGCCGCAGGTCTTTGTTGAGTCCCTGCTGTGTTCCAGCCGCGTGGAGAACCTGCGCCTGGCGGGGCAGCTCATGCACTGCTCCAAGGTATATTACGCCGTATTCCCGCTTCACATTCCGGTTTCCCTCTACATTCAAGTACGCTGACGCCACCTGTTGTGAATTCCACCGCCGCAGTCTCTTTGATCTCCGGATGCTCTGTTCACCGTTTCCAGGTCAGACAGGATGTTCCCGTCAGCTCGTCCTTCCGGGGCAAAGGTCACGCCCTGAAGGTGGCGTACGACCACAGCGTGGAGTTGGTGTTGGCCGCCGCCAGAGAGTACTTCAACTCGTCCACCACGCTGACGGACCCCTGCATGGGCCTGGCCAGGTGAGGGGGGGAATGACAAGCATCTCTCTACTACTTGTTGTTGTTGTTGTTGTTGTTTTAATGGGCATTTTGCCAATGTTGAGCTTCACTTCACACACATTTAGTTTGTTTCTGAGAATAAAGATACAGTACATGTTGAACTAGAACGGGCACTCGGTAGAGCGCATACCTTCGCATACAGTGGGGGAAAAAAGTATTTAGTCAGCCACCAATAGTCCAAGTTCTCCCACTTAAAAAGAAGAGAGTATTTTCATCATTTTTCTCATGAGAGACAACATGAGAAAATACTTATTGTACCAAGGAATTTACCAATTAATTCTTTAAAAATCAGACAACGTGATTTTCTGGATTTTTTTTTTCTCATGTTGTCTTTCATAGTTGAGGTTTACTTATGATGAAAAGTACAGGCCTCTCTCATCTTTTTAAGTAGGAGAACTTGCACAATTGGTGGCTGACTTTTCCCCCCACTGTATCACAGGATCGGGCATTGAATTATGAACATTCTGGCATTAGTTGCATGCCAAAGAAGATTTTGACATTTTCATGACCTTTGACCCGATCGCTTCCAATCTAATCAAATTATCCCTGGATAATAACCAATCATCCCACCAAATTTCATGCGATTCGGTTTAATACTTTTTGAGTTATGCGAGTAACACGCATACAAATAAATAAAGAAATAAATACACGGCTATCAAAACATAACCTTCCATAACCTGTAATAATGACATGAGGAAGTTATGGGTTTCATTTCTACGTCGTAGAGCCGTGTGTTTTGTATGCTCTCTGAGACGTTGACCTTGTTCGTTGTGTTATTTATTTTGTTCGTGCATGACTGAAAAAAAAAAAACCTCAATGGCGGCTGCTTTTAGTTCTTTTAGTTCCGCAATTCGTGAAGTTTATACCAAATGAGGATTTGAATGCTCGTACGTTTTTGTCAGTTGCCGGTTGCCGATCTCTGCGGGGGGGCCGCGGGGCGTCTAACCCCACCGTCTGTTCCTAGTGGGGAAGTGGGACAGTAATTGGGTCGTCATTCATTTATAGTAACTCATGCAGAGGCCCCCCCTCCACACATTTGGACATCATCATCCATTGTGTGTGTGTGTGTGTGTGTGTGTGTGCGCGTGCGTGAACCTGAAATGAATAGTCCCGACCGACTGGCTGCCTGTGTCCTTTAGATTAAAATAACTGCTCCACAGACACACATTTCACGACTCGTGCTAAATGCCAAACACACACACGTACACACACGCTCGGACAGATACACAAACATCGCCGGTGTGCTGAAGGGATGCGGTCAGTTGCCCCAGGCGACAAAAAAAGGACAAACAGATCCCTCTCAAAATACCCCGGGAAACAACTCCAGCTACGTCCTGCAGAATCTCTCCCACAGAGACGCTCACGCTCACCCAGTGGAGGCGAAGAAGGAAACGCAGCATCACGTCCTGAAAAATGAGGAGCGAAAAGGTTTCATGTATTGTTTGAAGCTGCAATAATTCATATTTTAACAAGGGATCAAGTGACTACGCGCATTATGAGAGAGGTGTAGTGAGTGGGTAACAAACCCACAGAGCATTATCGCCCACACTGAGCGGCTCTACTGCTTAAGCATCTCTGAGCTGCTGATTTGGGTTTTATAGCCCACAACTTCAGTGTTTAAATTCTGCTTTTATCAACCTCGTTTCCACGAGCGTTAGGAAGCATTAAGACGCTGTTTTAGATGTTTCTCTTTTTTACTAACTCTATAAAAACTCTAATCTTCCTACCCAGCACCACAACACTGGCAGACAAAGTTAGTAGTGGGTGAACATTGAAGAATATTTAGTTGCTAAAAGGAATAATATTTCCCTCGAGAGTTGGTGGAGACCAAAAACAGAGCAAAAAGGAGAATAAATAGACATTCATATATCATCCAACTATGAATGAATGCTCATGGTGTTCTGTGTCTGCTGCATGTGTACAGCAACTGTTTGCTAACATGTAATATATTACTGCCGAAGTAGCAACATGTTTCTTTGAGCTGATCACTTAAATTGTTACATTCTTGTAATATATTATAGCTCTTTCCAAAAATAGGAGTTTTATGATGGTATTTTTCCCGTTGATTCCAGGAAGCTGGACCTCCATGCTTGTGGTTATCATAATTGGATAAGAGCAATATAACTCATAAGCTTTATTTTCAGCATTCATATTTGTGTTGACTGTTTCAATGCCTTTAAATATTAGTTGTTTAAAGGATCAATGACTTTATGTTCTAGATACATATAAAAGTTGTTAAAGTCTTGGGTTTAGCTTTTCAAAATGTACTTTGGTGAGAAAAACGATAATATAAAAATAATAATAATTATTATTATTATTATAATAATTGTTATTATTATATTATCGTCTTTCTCACCAAAGTACATTTTATTATTATTATTATTATTATTATTATTATTATTATTATTATTATTATACGAGGAACAAAGGAAAAATGTAAGAAACATGCCCAAAAGGGCGAGTCTTTTCGTTGCTGGTTGTCTCTCGTATTGGAGATGACTCGTCTTCCTAAACCGTGTTTTGATTAGACGAGCGCCGGAGTGAACCGTGCCACAGCGATGCAGAAAGAGACGTTTCCGTTGATAACGGCGAGACAGATGTTAACACGGAGTTCTCCCGTCTGTCTAACAGGAAGTAGTTATCTCCAAATGTCAAAACACGCCGCAAAGCACATCGTGACTCAAATCCCCCGAATAGATTATTCTGTTCTTCCTTGTGGCCTTTTCTCAGCGCACAAACAGAAACAACCACACGCCGGCCTGCAGGCGGGCGAGGACGGACGCATCACGCCCACTTTCCTTCCTGGCAAGAACACCGGCCACGCTGATGAGAGTCTTTGCCATGTGTGTGTGTGTGTGTGTGTGTGTGTGTGTGTGTACTCTAATCTGTGAACAGTATCCACTCAATCTGTTTAGAAGATGATCCCTTTGATTACGCTGGAGGGGATTCTGAGACGCCTCCTCTTCGTCTTCTGCGTCACTTATCTTTGTGCAAACACGCCGAGCGCCATCCAGAAGCGTGCCGATTCTGGGTTGAATACACACTCCAAGTCTCCTCCTCTGCACTTCACTGGCGCTGACGTCGGAGCTCCTCGCTAAGCTCTTGTTTTATGTGGGATTAATTTATTTGTAAATTAATCATCCAGTTATATTATATTTTGCTATTGCTGTATAATTACTTGATGAAAAACCATGAAAATGAGAGCCTGTAGTCTCATCTCGAGCATCCACCACACACTCATGCACACACACACACACACACACACACACACACACACACACACACACACACACACAAGAACACTCATACTGGTACATATGCTAAGTGATGTGCTCCATAATCCCATTAGAGGTAATGAGTGTGGATCGTGTGTTAGAGTTAAACTCCCCCGTTGTAGATCCCTCAAATGTAGATTTTATTTATAGGACATCATTCGTTCTTGTTTGGAAAAAAACAGACTTAAACATTTTGTTTGAAAACAAAAAACGTCTGTAATGTTAATTTTTGTATTTGAAAACATCCCATGAAGCTTGATCCGTAGTATAAAAGTCTCGGTCCCTTTCACGTTAACGGACAAAACCTCTACTAACAAAATGATGTTATAAAATGATGTTTGGGACATTTATTTTCTACTATTTTTCATATATTTCCCTTTTCATCAAAACACTTTGTCCACATGAGTAAAAGAATATTTACACAAGATATAAAAAAAAAAATCATTTATCAGACTTCAACTTTTTTTTAGCTTTAGGGCCAAATTACATCTCAACACGGCCCCTAAAGACGCCGGTGCTTCATTTGATACAGCTGAGATTGTTCTGGATTTTTTAATGTATAACACATGGGTGTGTATCAAATACAAGCGCCTTTTAAAAGGTGAGTTAAAAAAGAAAAAAGGGAGTGGTTGATGGACTCGCTCATCTAAACATATCGCGTGATTCCCAATCATTTTTTTTATATTTACAGGAGTTTTAATTTTCCGGGCCCATGTATAATGTCTCAGAAGTATGTACCGTAGCTGCATATGCATTCCACATGTGTATCTGTATTGGATCTCCATCAGCTGCCACTGAGGCTGCAGCTGAGTGGTCCTCACGTTGGACTTATCCAGTTAAAGTGTGTCTTGGAGTCTTGCCTTCCATCATGGCTGGTTTGCATACATTAAACATCTGCGCTGCCTCTCGTCTGGCCTTTTGTTTCGCTGTGTTGAACTATGTCGGTCTCCCGCATAATTAATCTTTGAGTACCAACGACTCGGTTGTTTACTCCAACTGATGTTTCTAAAGAAGCTCATTAGATCGCTCCGCTCGCAGCCCTTAGAGACGGGGGATGCTTTCTCTCCGTCCTCGGCCTCTCGCCGAACAGACGGGCGCCGTTAACCTTGCAGCTTTGTTTTGAGCTATTTGGAGCTCAGACGGATCTTTTTTGGCTGCGCCCGACCAGACCGCCGAGCAGTAATCAAATGTCACGATAAAACTGGTAAACAAAGGGGATGTAACGCCTCAATCATGACTGTTTGGATGAGGCAGATCTGTTATCTTTGGACAGACCCTCTGTGGCATGAGAGTGGTGTTAACCCTTCGTCTTTTGCTTTAAATCGACTTCACTGTCCTGCATACAAGTCTGAATTTCAGATTTCCTCGTCTCGGTCCCGCGAGGCCAGCCGATTGGTCGTTGTGCGTCCCCCCCGTTCTAACTGTTGGTTGTCTTCACCAGGTTGTGTCTCCAGCTGGTCACAGACTGCCCCCCCGCCATCCAGGAGGAACTGGACCTCATCAGTTCCCTCGGCCAACTGGAGGACTTCAGCGTCAGCATCCTGCCGCTGCAAGGTACCGCACACCTGGGCGTGAATGTGTGTGTGTGTGTGTGTGTGTGCGGTAGCTCTTCATCCAGGTTTAAAGGAATGTCGCCGCCCTCCCCCACGGATCATCCAACCTGTCAGCCCCTCCATCCCTCCTATATGTCATTTCTTCTTGTCACTGTATCTAAATAAACGGTAATTTATGGTTCAACTGTCGTGCAAACAACATCTGCCTGATGGCCGAATCAGAATTGAAGCGCTTGGTTTTTGGCGCGTTCGCACGTCCCGATACTCACGCGTGTCCTTTAAAAATAAAAATGTGCGTTCCCTCTTCAAACCGGACCGATCAGTATTCACCTCCACGCTCTTTGGATCTCTCTTCTCTGGCTCCACATCAGTTCCCCATCGCAGCGGTTTCCAGGCATTGGCTCCCCGTTAAAGGAAGCCGTGGAGCCAGGCCGAGCCGCCCGGCCCCTCGTCGGCTCGCCTCTGACCTCAGGTGTTGTTCGCTGCTCTCTCCTCCCCCTGTTTGCCCTCATCAAACCGAGCTGCCAAAATAAAAGCACTGTGTAGGAGAGAAGCAGACATTGCCATCTCTTTCATCCTCTCCTCCTCTCTCTCCCCCCCACATTGTTTCTTTGCTCTTTTTCTCACTCTTCTCTTTCTCCTCACTCCCCTGCTTGCATTCCCCTTTTTTTACTTTGTATTTATTGATTTTATTCAGTTTCACTGGACAAAAAAGAACGCGACAAAAAGAGAAAAAATTAATAATAAATGAAAAAATAAAGAGAAGACAGACATAAGTAGAACATATATAATAAATGAATAGGGGGTCATCAATTGATCTTTTCAGGTCAGCTGAGAACATTACTCGTCTTTTCCCGTGTCCATCTTCCCCAGCGTTCCCCTTTTCACCGCCCACTTATCCTCACCTGAGAGACTCGGCGCGAACACGAGGGAGTTGAGGAAGAAAGTACAATATGAGAAGGAAAACAATTTAGGAAAACTGCGATAAAGGACAGAAACATGGAGGGAAAAAGAGGAGCAATAAAACTCTCCAATCACTGGTGTTTGTGTTGCCGTGTGCCAGTGATCCGCTCCGTCTAGCCGCAGTGCCCTCGTGCATGTATGAAGTGACTCAAACACACGCATCCCATAAGCTTCAGATTCAATATTTAAACTCCATCTAAAAAAATACCTGTTTACACTAACATTTGGTTAAATTAAATATTATATCTTTTTCTCTTTTTTTTGCATTCGTTGAAAAATGTGTATTGTGTTTTTTGTTGCACCATCTTATACTGTGTATTGTACTTTTCTCTTTTAACTGTTGACATGTTTTGGCCCCTGTTATTGCCACATTGTTTGAAATGACTACTGATACTACTGACACTTTGTCTGTGATTAGTGCAATATAAACTAGAATGGGCACTCGGTAGAGCGCATACCTTCGCATATCACAAGATTGAATTATGAACAATTTGGCATTAGTTTCACGCAAATCGGATGCCAATTAACCGAGATATCGCAAATTTATGTTTTTCACCTTTTCGTGACTTTGACCTTGACCTTTGACCCAATCACTCCCAAAAACTAATTGATTGTTCCTTGGGTCATGACCAATCATCCCACCAAGTTTCATAAGAATCGGCTCAGTTTTGTCTGATTTAGACGAATAACTGACGGACGGACGGACATATTCACAAACGCCGGCGAAAACATTACCTTCTGCATTTTCAATGCGAAGGTAATGAACCAAACTTACTTACTTACTTACATGCACACATATTCTCCACACACAATACTACATGTTATATTTATTTTCCTCCAAAGTAAAAGCCATACCTAGATTAACATGCACCAGTATAAAGTGAAAGGATTTGAGCCTCTGTAATCCTTTTTCAGGCTGTCTCCTGCAGCACCCCGACAGCGCCTAAGGCGATGCTTCACACGCAACACCCTACCCAGAATTCCCTCTGGGCCTCGCCTAAAGTGATGTAGAGCCATAAAGACGCTCGGCGGGGTGCCGGGAAAGCTCAGAGGCGTGTGGAGGCACCAAACAAGCTATTTCTTACAATCTTGAGAAGAAAAAAATGGGTTTTTGGTAGTTTGCGTATCTTGAATTCAAATTATGAAAAAGTTTAAAACCTCCCTAAAAGTTCACTACAGTCCTTTGACTGGGTAAGAGCTGATAAAACAACATGGTAACAGCAACATTACATGCATATTGCAAATGTCAATCAACGAGCATTGCATCTCAAGGCCACACGTCTAAAACTAATGCGGGTATTTTATTTTCAGGAAAAAAGGGACTGTGGTTGACAGATATATAACATTGTTAATGTGGACAATTATTTAACAAATTACTCTGATATTTGCTTTAAAGTGGAGCCGGACCAATGTATCGCTATGGCGACTACACAATATCATCCAGTCTTGCCTATCATAGATGTATTGGCAGATATAGTGCTACATTTATAAATGCGTAGGCATAAAATGAATTGCTGTAAATGACTGTTTTCATAGGCATTTATTATACGGGATTCAACGGCGATATGTTTTTTGTTGTTTTTTGCTATCCTCCAGGACTACAACTAACAATTATTGTCACTCTCATTCAATCTAATGATCATTTTCTTGAGTAATTGGGCTATAAAATCTCAGTTCCTCTGGGTGCAAGGTCTCGTCTGCGCCGGCATTTTTCTCGCGTCATGTGACCAAAAAAAATAACAAGGGGGAACCGACAACACCCGTCATCGTCATTATCAATATCGGCCAATTTATCACCAGGGTGGGGATTTCACTCCGCGCAGCATTTCTATAATTTTGCCGACATCGCGGCGGCAGCTGCATCTATCATTTGCATCATTTGTTTCGTCGTCTGCAACTTTTTTCCAGATTGAATACGCTAATTAGCTAAATTGTCCCCCTCTCCCCCCTTCCCCCCTCTCCCTTCCTCCTCCTCCTCCTTCCTTTTCTCTCCCTCCCAGTGCGCCTGCGACCAGACCGGCTGTCTCTCGTCGA
The DNA here is from genome assembly GCA_036178185.1 of Liparis tanakae. Taxonomy (NCBI): domain Eukaryota; kingdom Metazoa; phylum Chordata; class Actinopteri; order Perciformes; family Liparidae; genus Liparis; species Liparis tanakae. The sequence continues at coordinate 15,105,423 of CM070101.1, read as the reverse complement.
AGAATGCATCGCCCACTGCTCCACGGCTTACAAGCAGTCCACCACTCTGCTGAATCTGGCCTCGCTCCTCCGAGTGGCAGGTATAGACGCACTCACACACACACACACACACACACACACACACACACCAATCACATCATCTTTCTTCTTATTCCCGGGTGCGGCAGGGAGACGTTCAATGAACGTTCACCGATCAAGGCTCTTCTCTGGTGGCAGTTTCATGATGAATCTCATGAGATTAAGTGAGAGAGGACCGCCCACGCGGACGCACCGAGACGTAGCCCGGCGTGCGTGGGTACCTTCAGCCCTGACGGCTCTCGCACAAGAGGGGAAAGTCGGCGTTACAGCGTGCGAGCAAAAGACTCCATATTTAAGCACACCTTCAATAAAGCAGCCAAAGCCCATTTTATTCCCCAGACGCATCGCTTTGTGCAGTTTCACGTGGTTACGTCCTGACAATCGGGGGGGGGGGGGGGGGGCAGGTTCAGGTCCCGGCCTTCAAATCAAATCTGTTCGTCCTTCTCAGGATGTGTGAAGATGTTGTTTCTGAATGGCAGCGTATTCATAGTGTCCACCTGAAGTAAGTTATAGTTCTGTTCACCGTTTTTCAAAGCTGTTACATGTTTATAGACGCCATTATGAGATTTCAAGAAAGCAAACCTTCAGTCAAAGCACCCAGTGGGAGCTTCTTTGAAGCACGCTTATTCGCTCAGATAGAAGTACTAATCCTTTGTATATATTGTATTAACAACTTTTAAAGCTGACGGATGCAACAGCTGGTAAAATGAAGCCTTTACGGGTATCTATTGGCGGACATGAATACGTTTATTAATTTTATTTAGTGTAAAATCACCTGAAAATAAGAATTGCTTTGCTTTTCGTGAAGTTCCCCGACGCGCTTGGCACTCGGGAACCTCACCGCTAGATAATAATAATAATAACTTTATTTATATAGCACCTTTAAAAACAATGTTTACAAAGTGCTCCACAGAGAGTCAAAGCTAAATAAGTGGAATAGTAAGAAACCAATATTGCATTTAAAAGTATATATTACAATTGAAAATGAAAGAAATTAATTAAAATAAAAAAAATAATAATAATTACAAATAAATTAAAAACAGGCAAACTAAATTAGGGGAACCAAAGTTCTGCATAAAAAGACTAGATCACTTAGATGGCGTTTAATGCTACGCGCTGGCCCTTTAAGAGCACGTGGCTCTTATATCAACATCCAACAGACTCACACGCCTCACCAGGGAAGCCACGACGAGCCTCGACTTAGTAAACAGACTTCAATTCTTTATGTTATGGTTCGCTCTTCCTATCATATTCACTTTCTTCATAAGCTACCAGCACACGCTCCGTACCAGCAAAAACAACGTGTTGACATCAGAGTGCTCGTGCTATTTCCAGACGGGATTCTACTATATTTAGTTTATTTTCTTAATTTTTTGAGCAAGCTTTCATATCTCCCATTTGGGATTACAGTAGAACCGCTAGCACACATTGCAGTGAGTGGAAGAGTCAACACATGAGCGATGAGGGATGTTGGCGATGCTTTGGTTGAGTTAAAATAAATATAAATAGTCACATATATAAATATATATGTATGTGTATATATATAAATATATGTATATATATGTGTGTATATATGTGTGTGTGTGTATATATATATATATATATGTGTGTGTGTGTTTGTGTATATATATATATATATATATATGTGTGTGTGTGTATATATATATATATATATATATATATATATATATATATATATATATATATATATATATATATACATGTGTGTGTTTATATATATATATATATATATATATATATATATATATATGTATATATATATATGTATATATATGTATGTGTATGTGTGTGTATATATACGTGGGTGTGTATACATAGTGAATATACACACATATTGTTTATACCTCTCACAGCCGCCTCCCTATCAGCACCACATGAAACTGACGTACCGGGAACGTTAAAGATGTCATCCTGTTTCCTCCAAAATGACAAACATTCGTCTTCCCCTCATTGTTTCTCCCCCATATTGGTTTTCTCCGTCTGTTCCTCAAGTATGTATGCTCCGGCTGCCCGTCTGTGTGTCGCTTTCTCCTCTCTTCTGCCCTCCATCTCTTCGCTTCTCCCTCTCCGAGGTCTGAGCAGCTAAAGGAAGCCTGCTTAGTGGCCTGGTGGCATTTCTCTGTCTGTGCTGCTCACATTCAGTCAGCAGGCAGCTCTCACTGTGTGGTTCAGGGGGGGGGGGGCATAGGGAGATGAGAAGAGGAATAAACACATTTTTAAATAAATAAATGCAGGGGGGAGGCTTTTGAAGGGCGCATAGCTCCAGGGTTCTGTGGTGAATATTTAATGCAGGTATCACAGCGGTTAAAAGCCCTTTGGGTTTGGTTGCCGCCTCGGTCTACCGAAACGCTCCGTAAATCATCCTGCGCTATGGGGCAGAGCCTTTTTCTCTGAATGGATCAATAATTCTAATATTGAATTAAGTCGTGTCTTGGCGATCCGGTGCAAAGCTTCTGCAGCTTGTTTTTTAGTTGCCACAGTTTATTGAATTGAGTGCTTCCAATTTGTTATTTTTCGGAAAATGTATCACCTCTTCACTTTTTTAATTGTCCCTGTGAACGACGGGTTGAGGCGGGCTTCACTCGGAGGAGGCCTGATTTGAGATCACAGCATCACGCACACAGACAATTGAACTCCTTTATCGTCTCCTTTACGCCGAAGAGTCTTAACGCCGCTCCGTCTGGCACGGCTTTTATTTGATTTTCTACCGTATTAACAATTTAACATGCATTTCAAGTTATTCTTATTCTATTTAACAGTGTCGTCAAGTTCATAAGCCAGTCTTCCCTGTTTTAAATTCTACTGCAACACTTCGTCTTGGATATGTTGCACCTGCTGCTCTCCACCGCTACCGACGACTACCTAGCTCGCTGGCTCTCGCCTGATATCCTCTCCACGGTCTGACTGCTCTGCTTCCTCAGCTAGCCGAACTTCCTCCCCCGTTTCTTCGCCTTATCCATCACCACTTCTTCGCTCGTCTCCGATCACCTGCCTGCGGTGGATTGTCCTGACGTGCCCGTCGCTCCTCCAACTCTTGGAGGGACATCAAGTCCGTGGCTATCGACAGAAGACCTCAGGCTTATCGTTACACCCCCCCCCCCCCTCCCCCGGCTAGCGTGGTTCTGTAATACTCCACCTCGCAGCTCCCCACTCCTCAAATGCAACAACTTCTCTGCTCCTCCGTTCATCTCAGCCATCAAAGCCCTTGGACTCCCCCGCGGGCCCCGCTACATCCCAGAAAGTTATTTCACTCCTGGCCTGATCGCTCCTTTCTTCCTATCCCCTCCCCTCCGGTCAGCCGAGCGGATCGCCGCAACTCCTGCACGCCATCACAACAACACTCTATACGAGCCCCCCCCCCCTTTCCAAAGCACCCCAGACTTTCCAAATGCATCCACATCTAAAAATTGCTTTTGTTTAACACCGGTTCCCTAAAAAACATCTCTGCCACTATTTCCACTGCCTCCCCCACCGCCCTGGTCAATTACTATAATGATGCTCTCTCCTCCTGTCTTGAGGTCGTCGCCCCCAGAAAATCCAAACTCGTGTCCTCCACCCACTCCGCCCCCTGGTACACTGACCGACTTCGCCACCTCAAAGCGAGGGCCGTCAACTGGAACGCCGTGCCAATAAAACTGGACTCGCTCTTTACCTTGATGCCTTCAAACTCCACCCACGATGATATAAAGGTGCCCTCGCTCCTCTCACTACTCCTCCGTCATCCAATCTGGCTCCATCAACCCCAACACCTCCAGACTCGACTACGGCTACAGCATCCTCAACATTCTCAATAAGCTCTGCCACTCGACTGTTCACCTCCACCCGCCGCTGTGAACACATCACCCCGGTCCTACGCTACCGTCACTTTAAAATATGACTCACCACCTACCAAGCCCAGACGACCTGGCCCCTCCCTCCCCTTCAGACCTCCTCCCCCTCCACGCCCCAAACCCGTTGCCTCAGGACCGAGCGCCGGACCTGGGACCTTCTCAGCTGCTGCACCACCCCTCTGGACCGCCCTGAAAACCCCCCTCTTCAAGCTCTCCTTCCCCGCTGACCCCTGACCCCTGACCCCTGACCCCTACCCTCCACTCCATGAAGCTTCTCCAATTTTGAATTTTTTACCAGAAATATTCTGTTTGTTTGTTTTGGTTGCTCCTTGGCTTTCTAGTTTGGGTTTTGTTCTGTTTGTCTCTCCCCTATACAAAGCGTATTTGAGTACCTAGACAAGCGCTATATAAAGCCGAAGTATTATTAATATTATTATTATTATTTATATAGAGGTCTTAACAGCTTATGAAGGCACTCCGGTCCCCAGTCACCCTGAACATATTTGACTAACGCTGCTTTCCCCCTCGGAGTAAACATCTCATTTCTATCTGCCACTCACTCCGCACACACACACGCACGCACACACACGCACACACACGCACACACACGCACACGCACAAATCAATCCAGCTCCATCGTGTTTCTCCATCTCCAGCCGCGTCCTTTGATCTGCAATATGCAGGTTTGTTCAGAAGTCCTGCGTCTGCCTCTCTCCATCGCCCCGTCCTCTCCCTTTTGTTTACTGGACTCGGATGGAGATCAAAGATTTGTCCTGAGTCCGCCACGTGAATGTTAACACGGCAGCCAACCCCACCAACACTAAAATATCCAACGGAGATTCATCACTTTTTAGCGAAATGGTGCTTTTGAAAACCTTTCATCCCCTCTCCGTCTGAGACGAACAGACATAATAACCTCATTAACGGGAGACGGATTAACGTGTAGACCTAAGCTCGGTCTGTGACTCAGCCAATACAGTCGGAGGCCCTCGTGTTGCAACCTGGTGCCATCGGGAGGAGATTTAATGAAGAGAATGTTATTAAGCCAGATGTGATATGCAGGATTATGAGATTAGCTGTTCAGTGTGTTAGCTTTGAGAACAAAAGTTTTCAAGAGACACTTTGTGTGTGTGTGTGTGTTGATGTGCGCTAAAATGGATATCCGTCTGTGACTCTAGGCGACGACAAGGATGCGCGAAAAGGCCGAGTGCTGACCCTGCTGGCCGAGCAAGCGCTCCAGTGTCTGGACTTCAAGGCCTGCTCCATCCACTGCCGGGACCTCATGGCCGCAGGTATGTAGCTGCCGGGCGGCGTGTCACTGAAGTTGATGTGAACCTACGTCATGCCCGTCTGCCCGTCTGCCCTCGCCTTCAACTAATCACAAGCACAAAGCTTTCTTTCAACATATGCCAAATGTGTTTGAATATGAAACATCCGTACAAAAGAGCGACGTCATAAAGATTATCTTCTTTTGTTCCGTCGCAGTACTGCTCTTTGTCAACCCTTCGTTAGCTTTTCTGGTGAACAATGGAGAGGAAACAGTTTGATGACCTAGGATCCTAGATGGGATTATTCTGTATGTTAGTGAGATTTTTTTTTCATGCCAAGGAAAAGCTGAAGCGCCTCGGTGAAGTTCCTGATTGACAAATCGTAGACCCATCCACTCACACGCTGTCCGGGGGGCATCACAATCAGATTAAAGTCAGGCTGGTGGCACATGATCAAGATACAGTATAGTATCAGGTCATTGTATTCATTAAAAAAAATGTAAAATAAATATATATATATATATATATATATATATATATATATATATATATATATATATATATATATATATATATATATATATATATGTATATATATGTATATATATATATTTAGTTTGGAAGTTATGGTCACCTAAAACCTAAAATGAAAACACAAAGCTCAACACTGAAAGGCTTTTGTGACTCGAGTAGAAAGCAAATCCACCCAAAAGTTTTAATCATTGATAACATTGCAGAATTATTTGTGTATATTATGTCAAAACTGTAATGGCAATGCCGAGAAATTATGACATTTAAATATCCCCTCTGAATAGGGGGTTGAGGTGACGATGCAGTTGGTGGTTGGACTGAGTCTTGACAAGTTCTTCCTGTGTCCAATGGGAACGATGGTCAAAGCTGCAAAAACAGAGACGGTCCAGGTTTCTAGAAGGAGAGAAACGTTGAATTGCAACCAGAGAATAACAAACGTACCCAACCAGTACCAGACACCAGAATGAAGTCACGGGTTCTGTCGACTGTAATGGAGGAGAACATCCTGCCGCGGTGGACTGCGGTCGTGTGTTTGGTGCCTCTAATGGTTTATCTCATGATCTCAAACACTTAAGAATGACCCACTCCGAGCTTCTTCCCTCCTTTCCCCAAATCGCCTTTGTGCACAAGAACGGCGATATAACAACAACAACAACAACAACAACGGAGGCGGCCTGCCGCTCGGCGTTCTCCCCCTGAGGGGGAAGCAGGGCGGTCGCTGCGATAATGATATTTTGGTCCGACCCCCGTTCGGTGTGACGCCACACGGGAATGGAAGAGAATAGAATTGGGTGGAGTCTTCCCACGGCGGCGAGGAGCGGAGCGCCGCGTGAGGACGGGCAAAAGGTGTGCGGAGGGAAGAGGAGAGGTAATCAGATGAGCGGCGTGTTCCCGGTCTGAGGACGCAGCGGGAGTCATTTAATCTGTTTGAGGGAATGAAGTCGGGCTGCGTGTTGCTCTGAGAGCGTTCCCGTCCTGACAGAGAGACTCGGGCTCAGAGGAGCACCGGGGCACGGCTGCTCTTCATCGTGTCTTCATCAGCTCAGCTTTATGTCCCCTCCTGCTTCTTCCTCACGGAACATTCTTAGAATGCACACTGTGTGCGTGTGTGTGTGCGTGTGTGTGTCTACGTCTGTAGAGCTACGTGACACAGCTTTCCCCACAGATGGTTCAGAGGTCTAGAGTGTATGTACGTGTGTGTGTGTTTGTGTGTGTCTGCATGTATCTGTGCGTGTGTGTGTGTGTGTATCTGTAGGTGTGTGTGCGCGTGTGTGTGTGTGTGTCTGGATGTATGTGTCTGTGTGTGTGTGTGTGTGTGTCGGTGTGTGAGTCTGTGTGTGTGTGTCTGTATGTGTGCGTGTGTGTATCTGTAGGTGTGTGTGCGCGTGTGTGTGTCGGTGTGTGAGTCTGTGTGTGTGTGTCTGTATGTGTGTGTGTGTGTATCTGTAGGTGTGTGTGCGCGTGTGTGTGTGTGTGTGTGTCTGGATGTATGTGTCTGTGTGTGTGTGTGTGTGTGTGTCTGTATGTGTGCGTGTGTGTGTGTGTGTGTGTATGTATGCATCTGCGTCTGTGTCTGCATGCGTGTGTGTGTGTGTGTGTGTGTGTGTGTGTATGTACTGTATGTATTTATCTGTGTGTGTGTGCGTGTTTGTGTGTGTCTCCACGTATGTGTGCAATTGTGTGTGTGTGTGTGTGTGTGTCTGTTTGTGTGTGTCTGTGCGTGTGTGTGTGTATGTGTGGGTGTGCGTGCATGTGTGTATCTGCGTGTGTGTCTGTGTGTGTGTGTGTCTACGTCTGTAGAGCTACGTGACAGAGCTTTCCCCACGGATGGTTCAGAGGTCTAGAGTGTATGTACATATGTGTGTGTGTATCTGTAGGTGTGTGTGCGCGTGTGTGTGTCTGCATGTATGCGTCTGTGTGTGTCGGTGGCGGTGTATGTGTTACTGTGTGTGTGTTTGTATGTGTGCATGTGTGTGTGTGTGTGTATGTATGCATCTGTGTCTGTGTGTGCGCGTGTTTGTGTGTGTCTCCATGTGTGTGTGTCTCTGTGTGTGTGTGTGTGTGTGTGTGTGTGTGTGTGTGTGTGTGTGTGTGTGTGTGTGTGTGTGTGTGTGTGTGTGTGTGTGTGTCTGTGTGTGTGTGCCTCGGCCCTCTTATCGGATAGGAGTCAGGGTAGTTCAGTGGAGATGTAGGAGGACACTGATTGAAAATGAAAACCACTGGTGCTCAGCGCTCCGGTGACGTGTTTGTGTGTTTGTGTGTTTGTGTGTTTGTGTGTTTTGTATCGAGCGGTGCAGCAACGAGTCCGAGTGCCGGGAATAAAACCTGCTGCTCCCTCGTCTCCGAGCTGGAGGTGTTGTGGTTAGATGTCTGTGAGGTTCACATAAGCTTCATAGATTCCACCGTTTTGTTCTATGACATAATAAAAACCTCTCTGCATAGCAAACATCCCACCAAAGGCGTCGCCAACAAGCGGCTCAATGAGACGACGAACCGTTGTCACGGCGACTCGTGGCTTGCGCTACCGTGGTTTCGGCTGGTTCCAGACTCGCTGCAGATTGCATTCAGGCTTCTAAAAATGATCACTTGTAAAGATTTGCTTCAGAACTAAATTGTAAGTCGCATAAACCTCCGTTTGCCTCCGAGCAGCTTACTGTCTGTAATATTATAAAACCACATTGGATTTCTGTCAGGGGAACCGGTGCGATGCCAAATTCCGGGTTCGGCCTCCGACATCTTTTTATGTGAATGTGATCTCTGTTTTATAGCGAAGCTGTGACATCCTGCACTGGTGGACTTTAATGAAATCATTTCCCTTCCTCCCCTCTACTCCCCCCCCCCCCCCCCGGATGGGCCGTGACCGTCTCTCCTCCAGGTTACAGTCCGGCGTGGGATGTGTGCAGCCTGCTGGGTCAGTGCGAGGGCTACGGGGACCTGGAGGCCCGGCAGGAGCTGTTAGCCTTCTCTCTCACCCACTGCCCCCCCGACAGCATCCACGGCCTGCTGGCCGCCTCCAGCGACCTGCAAACCCAGGTCGCTCCTCAGCCTTTATTACAGTTTAACCGATACGGTGCAGCCTCTCGGTTTGTTCTGTATTCTCCACAACGACAGCTGATGCCTGTATTTTGTACAGATAGTCGGAAGATCTCAGAATATAAATTAAATGTAATTTGTCTGACCCATTAACACCGGGACCATACTTATTACAGGGTTCGTACGGTCATGGAAATCCTGGAAAAGTCATGGCATTTTAAAATGATCATTTCCAGGCCTGAAAAAGTCATGGAAAGAACGTAAATCATAAAAGAAATTTGGTTTAAAGTCATGGAAAAGTCATGGAAATCCATCAGTTAACATGCGTAAGAACCCTGTTATTAATATGTAACATCAAGGTCTTGCATGACAAACACAAAAGTTACATGTCTGGTAATTTCCCCTTTTTGTCTTTTCAAGAAACACAATGAACCTTTTTGTCAGTGTCCACATTTAAATGTATATCCTGTATCCAATGACATTGCGCAGCTGAAAAAAGCCGGTTCTAATTTTGTGGATTTCCGTCCCCGTCCCCGTCCTCTAGGTGCTGTACCGGGCGGTGAACTATCAAATGGAGCCTGTTGCTACCGCCGGCGGACGAGAGGCGGACGACACCGACTCCGTAAAGGTTTGTGGGCGCGCGTGTTCTCCTCCGTCTGTTTCCTCTTGTCTGAATCTTAACGCGATAGCTCGTCGTCTCTGAGTTGTCGCGGCCGCTTCTGCTTTTCCGTGTGTGTTTATTCTTTTTCCGATTGCTTCATATTTGATGAGGTGTAAATCCAGTGTTAAGGTTGCTCGGCTCGTGTGGTTTATTTATGCCTCCCCTTCCCCCCTCGGCGCCGCCAAGCTTTATGAAGCCTTGAGTGGGTGTTAATGTTTCATGACTTGAGTTGCATCCACTTCTGTGTGGGGACGGGGGCTCATTTGAGACGGTCTGTTGTCATTTTTTCGTTGTATTGATGTCCCTGCTCCTCACTCGTGTATATTTAAGCCCCAGATGGATGTGTTTATCTGTGCGTCTGCGTTTGTGTACGTGTGCGTCCGCACTCTAGAGCTGTTTACCGTTATTTTTTTTTATTTAAACAAACATCGTGAGTGTATCTACGTTTGGGTTCTTTTCATTCCCCGACCCTCAGTCCCCAGCTAAATAAACTATTGATGAAAGGCACTAAACGATTTGGCCTCGTCCCACCGGCGCTCTACATTTGTCTTTAAAATCCTTTTCATTTATGCAGAAATCAACATACCGTGAAAACTGGTGGCGCGCTTTAAAAAAATAACCACATGAATGCAATTCACAGTACAATGCACCATTCATTTGTTCATTTATCTACATTGAAAACATAATGAGATAACAAAAACGTGCACCATTTTCATGTCTGTCCGTCAAATCCAAATAAATGGATAAAAATACACATATATATATATATATATATATATATGTGTGTATTTATATATATATGTGCATTTATATATATATATATATGCGTGTATTTTATATATATATATATATATATATATGTGTGTATTTATATATATTTATATTTATGTGTATTTATTATTTATATATATATATATATACATATTTATATATTTATATATATATATATATATATATATATATATATATATATATATATATATATATATATATATATGTGTGTGTGTATTTATATGTAATGACTATTGTAACAAAGTTTACTGTGCAGGTAAAGGGATATTGTTACCTCCTCTTTATGCTAAGCTCAGCTCACTGGCTGCTGGCTTTAGACATATATATATATATATATATATATATATATATATATAGTATCTATTTCATCTAACTCGAGGCCAGAGAGCAAATAAGTAATTAAGTACATTTTATGTGTCTGGCACTTTTCAAAAGCAGCAGTTCCACAGCGCTGCACATCTAATAAAAAATGCATCGCCGTACACAGCGTGAAAAAACACATCTACAGTTTATAAAATGCGAAACGACCAAAACCAAAAGGAATCGCAAGCAACACACTTATATAAGTGGCTTCTTTTCATTTTAAATAAGCATATTTCTCATAATGTTGAACTTCAAGGAATTAGATTCAGTCACATGCATCAATTTCTCCCCTGCTTGTCACGGGAAGTAAAAAAAGAAGAAGGTTTTTTGTGTCATAAATCTTCCCCGCTCTCCCGTACATCGTGCATTACTGTGACCT
>CM070101.1:15071967-15089467 GCA_036178185.1 Liparis tanakae | reverse complement strand
ATATCGGAGAGATAGTGCTAAGTCAAAACATCAAGGCCACGCCGCGTGATGGATCACAGCCGCTCGCTGAAATCAATGTGTGTGAGTGTGTGAGTGTGTGTGTGTGTGTGTGTGTGTGTGTGTGTGTGTGTTTGTGTGCGAGTTTGAATACTAATACCTGGACGCTAAAGAATGCTGGACACACACTTTGACCATGGAGTACTACATCGATATGCACACACACACACACACACACGCGCACACACACACACACACACACACACACACACACGCATTCCACCAAATCCGAGCTCTCTCTGCGGCTGCCAGTCAAATTAATATCTCCCTTCTTTAAAGTCACCTTCCCTGAGCGCTGACGTGTCGAGAAAGAGAAAAGGCGGCGTGGACGGTATCTCGTATCCGATAATAACCTTCGATTAATGACTCGTGTATCGGGCCGCCGCGCCGGCTGTCCTCACAAAACAGACCGCGAGATGGCCTTTAAGAATATAAATATAGTCATTTTTCACCTGGCCCAGATAGGCGGAGGTAGTTAATGATGACACCGGGGGAGAGGGACTCGATGGGATTGAGCCGAGTGAGAGGCAGGAACGGGGCGTCGGTGTGAGGGGAAACGGTGGGAGACACACACGCGCACACACACACACAAACACACACACACACTGCCATTGGCCGCATGTTGACCAGGCCATAAACAGTTGTTTTTCACACTGCATGCACAGGTAAAATAGGGATAAGTACCTGTCTCACCATACTGCTAACAATGTGCCTGGATTTGCTGACACAGGAGAAGGAGTATGTGTGTGTGTGCATGTATTTGTGGATACACACCCACACACACAGACACACACAGACACACACACCGTGTCTCCCTCACAAGCAGAAATTCTGTATGCTTTCAAGTCTGGGTTATCTATTCTGTGGGTGTGTGCGTGTGTGTGTGTGTATGTTTACCCCTCTGGTAATTCCTGTCCCGATGGTATCAGTGGCTTTAGAGAGGCGTATAATCAGCTCATTCTGAAGTGGGGGAGGAGGAGGAGGAGGAGGGGGAAAGGAGGAGGGGGAAAGGAGGAGGGTGGGCACTCTGCTTAAGAGAGCCGTTATGGCTCTGTGTCCCCCGGCTCACACACACACACTCACACACACACACACACACACACACACACACACACACACACACACACACACACACACACACACACACACCGAACATCCACAGCGTCATATGTCAGGTGCTGCAACGCACATATGAGTATTCGTGTGCATGTAGTTCTATAGCATGTGTGTCCCCTTGTGCCCCCCCCCCCCTTCTCCCAGTGTCCATGCTCCACTTAGCTCCACTCTTATCACCAACACAGGCTTTTGTCCTCCTTGGGTCTGAGACTACAAAGGGATCCCCCCCCCACTGAGAGAGCCTGTGTGTCTACAGTGTTTGTTGTGCCTCTACTTTGGTGTGAGTGTGTCCATCCCTGTGCCCAAAACCCCATCGAGACTCCAAATCCCATCAGCCTCAGGGGCACCGAAGACACGGGCCGCGTCCCAATTCTGCATTACATACTAACTCGCGGCAGTTTTTCCGTATGTCACTATGCCTTCTTTCACAAGTGTTACCGGGCCACCTCCAGTGAACTGTAATCATTGCATGTGATATTAAACCTGCGCCAATCTGCCTGTAGTATTGTTCGACGGCTCTTCTACGGCCCTTATTTCACAGCACTTCGAGGTCGTCTGATGGATCACTCCTGTAAGAATGGGCAACTTGATGTTTTGGGGTCTTGTTTTTATTTATTTTAGTTGTGTGTCTTTCCTGGTTGAGTATTATAGAGGCTGCATTTGTAATTTAAAGTTTTGGTGACATTTTGGGTGCAAATTCGAGACTCATACACGTCTCAGAAAGAGGTCTTTATGAGTATTACGCATAGATATCATGTAGTAGGATAATGTTTTTAATAGAAGTGTCTGTTACCGTACCTGGAGCACAATGTCGGTGCTTTTGATTAAATTGCCTCCCTTGTCCCTGAGCTCTTGGGTGGTGATTTCTAAATCACATTATGGACTCGTCCCCTGCAAATAGAGATGCACGTCAAGTGTACTCGATTGTTTGTGCCTGTTGATGCGTACCGTGTCCCACAATGCACTGCACAAAGTAAATGGGATACAGTTCACAGCTGCAGGACATTACCATAAGATCATTGCATATGAGAGGGATGCGGCTCGAGGAAATGTTTGGATGATTGAAACCGTTGTTGTTGTTGTTGTTCTCTTTGTGCGGCTTAATTTAACAACGTGGCGCGATTGGCGGGAGCATTCCAAACTGTCTCGTCTTTTTTTTTTCGTGTTCGTCTTTTCCGATCGTGCAAAATAGTCACGTGCGCCAAGTTCAGTCTGACCTTTGGTTACAAACCGCTGATTCACAGTCGACATGTTCCCGCTCCGCCGGATCAGTGGTTCAAACGGACAAGAGTCGAACCCGCTTCAAGAAAGAGATTTTAGGATTCTCAGGATCAAACTTTGCAGTCAATAATGCACTTTAAAGTGCACTTCCATGGAGTTTGGCGTCTGGAGAGCACTTATCAGAAGTGGGCTAGTACCTACTCTTTGAATAATGAAAACTCCCTGTGCGGAGATATATATATATATATATATATATATATATATATATATATATATATATATATATATATATATATATTTATTTGTATCTATTTATTTATTTATTTATGCATGTGCATCCACACCAACCAACATTCGTATACAGTTTTTGCAAACACACAGACAAACGCACACGCACACACATACGCACGCATGCATGCACGCACGCACACACACACACACACACACACACACACACACACACACGTGCTCAGTGAGAAGATGGACAGAATCCCACAACTCTTCTCATTACCCTCTATTTTTACCTTCCCTCTCTCTCTTTTGTCCGGCCCACAGAGCTGAGTCCTGACAGGCGTTGTCGTCTGTATTCCACAAACGTGGGATGAAACTCATCCAGGAGGCAGGGCTGGTTGTTAATCCTCAGTGCTTTAGTTAAAGTCTTTTCTTCTCTCTCTCTCTCTCTCTCTCTCTCTCTCTCTCTCTCTCTCTCGCCCCCATCCCTCCATCCTTTCCCAGTTTTGCTGCAGCTGGCCAATGATGCATTTCCCAGGGACATGATGCTGGCTCTGTCCTACTTACTGGCTCTGCCTCAGGTAGGTGGACACACAGTCTTGCACACACACACACACACACACACACACACACACACACTCACACACCAAAAGCTTTATTTCCGACACATACACACGGACTCCAGTGATATAAGTGAGATTGTATTTTAGTGAGTGTCCATACGCCGTACCTTCCCAGATGACTCTCTTTTGCCCTCCAGTTTGCATCACCAGGGTGTCAAGTCACTTTCACGTCTCCTCCGGTTCAATCAGCGTTCACACACACTACAATCATTCCCACATCACAACGTGTGGCCCGTGTCCAGCTTGTCTCTGACATCAGAGGAGCAGTGAATGTATTCTGACAGCTGAGAAAGTGAAATCTAAGACAGAGGAGGGCGACTACAGTAGATTGTGTTCAAGTGGAGGTTGTGAGCTCCCTCAGGAGTCCTAACTCTCACATCTCTACATGCACCGCTGGTGTATAAATCAGATAGATCTTAGAGTTCGTTCACTCCATCTTTGGTTATAGTGAAGTCAAGTTGCATTTATTTTTCTACCTATTCATATATTTCCCCGTGTCCACACAGGTACTGGATGCCAACCGATGTTTTGAGAAGCAGTGTCATTCGGCCCTGACGCTCCAGCTGGCTGCCTACTACTACTCCCTGCAGATCTATTCTCTCCTCTTACCGTGCTTCAAGGACAAGAACCACACTCTCTACCAGGTTAGCATGGAATACCAATGACTGTGTGTGTGTGTGTGTGTGTGTGTGTGTGTGTGTGTGTGTGTCTGGAGGAGAATGCAGAGGTGAGTCGTTCAAAGTTCTGAACGTCAGGTGCTTTTGTTTTCACACAAAATTCCACGAGTTGTCCAACAGAAATTCACATAGTTTAAGCAGGACCAAAGCGATGGAAAAGAAAGACGTAATAAGATACAGGCAACAAACTGCAGGGATAAAAGAAACTAAATGCCAAAGTTTTCAAAGCTGTGGCTTTAACAGCAGACCCAAAAGATCGATTTGTTTTCAGCAGATGGCTTTTGAAGAATCTCCGTAAAACTCAGTGCGGCTCAGTGCAGGTTTTTTATCTTTTTAGTCAAAGCCTGTCAGACAGGGACCACCGCAGCATCACCCCGAGTCACCCGGGGTCCACGCTGCTGCAGGGTGAGGAGGAGGAGGAGGAGGAGGAGGAGGAGGAGGAGGAGGAGGAGGAGTTTAAAAGTGAAACAGGAAGTGTCTTCCTATAACCCCGCCAGCTGTAAACCTGGAAGGAGATAATGTCTATCTGTCTTTCCATGGCGAATCTCGCGTGTGTTTGTGTGTGTGTGTGTGTGTGTGTGTGTGTTTGATGACACGGTGGCGGCGCTCAGGGCAGACAGCTGTCGCGCTCGGAGCGGAGAGGGAAAAGTGAGCGCGGGTGTTTTTCTCGCGGAAGTGTAACGTGAGTGGAGGAAACCGTTGGAGCGTGAATAACCACCGCCGAGATGCTCCCGCTTCTCGCCCCCCTGTCGAGTGAAAAGCTTCCGGCCGCGACTCCACGCCCCTGACACGCCGACGCATGATCAAAAATACAGTCTAGACCTAAAAGAAAAGCTTTTCAATGCATTCTCCCTCAAAGCGTTGTGGTGCTCTCCTCTTCAAAGGCATCAGCTCCTCGCTCAACAACAGGCGATGACATAAGAGTTTATATATGTCTTTATTCCAGACTCCAGACAAATCCATACATTCCTGGCTACGTGTGGAAAGATACGTTGATTTAACATGAATATCAAAAGAGTGCTGACCACAACATGCCAATAACCCTGAGCGGAGGGCGATATCAATCAGGAAAACCTCATTTGGTAAATACTCTGTAATTTATTGTAGCTCAGATTATACGTCCAATTAACTGCATGGTATCAAGATACACACGTTTAATCCCTCATCTCATTTACTTCCATTTGTTTTCTTTAAGATTGGCAAAGTCGTCCTATATCACACTGTCGGACACTGTTCTACTCAACTACAGTACAAACTATACATTTTATTTAGTTGCAGATCATTAATTTATGACATTTTAACTTTGGTTTCCCAGTAGTATCATATGGGTTTGAAGAGTGACTTTTTGTGACAATCATGCCCGTGGGACTGTAGGATTAAACCGGTTTAATCCACAGATAATCACAAATATAAGTCATTGTCAGCGATTTAGATTCAAATACTTTAGCTTCAGCTTTTTGTTCTTATTGTTTGTGAATGCAAACGGCTTTACGCTAATCTAACATGCAGAAAGCATCATGATGGAACAAACTGGAAAATGACTATAATCCTCCTTTTACTCAATCAGCATAGTAATCCACTTAAATCCAAAACCACCCCTGGAATACGTACCTTTACGATTCCGTCTGTGTGTTGACGTTAATTTATGAGTAAATTGATTTTATTTACCCAAATGTCTTAATTCTAGCAGCCAGACATCTTTACATAACTCACCGTCTCTCCGACTCTTTGGATCACATGACATTTCCCGCATGTGCGAATGGCAAATTTATATTTATTTTTTCCGATGTGGTGGCACGCTGATGTCACATGTTTTCGTCGTTTTTTTTTTCTCGCGACAATGTGAGCAGGAAGTAGCCACAACAGATCACACCGGAAATATGTAAATATATCAAAGAAAAGAGCAAGAGAGCAGAACATCCGAGTGGGACGGGGGAGGAGAGGAGCGCGGGGGAGGAGGGGGGATGGAGAATAAAAAGTGGAAATGGCTCTGACCTTTTCCTTGAGTGGAGCGCGGCCCTCGTGGGCTGCAGCCCAGGTGGAAGGAGGCGAGGTAAAGTGTTGAAATAATGAAACGGAAGAGGGAAGGAGGCCAGCGGAGGAAGAAGTGGATAAGTGTATCCCAGCTTGACATTCAAGGTCACACACACACACACACACACATGCTCACACAGAAACAACTCCTACTCACCCCCACACACAGACTGACACACACACACACACACACACACACACACACACACACACACACATCCTCCCTGCCACCTAATGGCAGTAATCACTCCCCAACCTTCTGTCGAAAGTGAAGTTCAAGTCCATTAACTTAAAAATATATTCCTGCTTTCCCTCCTCCGCGCAACTCTTTGGCAAACGCACCTTCATTTGTGGCATTTTTTCTTTCTTTGTGTCTGTCATTTCCCTTTTTGAGTTGCTTTCCCCTCCTTTGGTTCGCTTGTTATCGTTGTGTTCCAGATCTCGCCTCTTATTGATGAGCTCGTGGCGACATCTCAGAACCCCTTTCAGCCCCCCTGCCCTCGTTTCATTCTCCACATCCACTCTTCTTCTTCTTCTTCTTCTTCTTCTTCTTCTTCTTCTTCTTCTTCTTCTTCTTCTTCTTCTTCTTCTTCTTCTTCTTCTTCTTCTTCTTCCCGCTTATTTATTTCTCCTCTTGTCAGTTAAATGAAATGCTTTGTCGGCATGACAGCCGTGTTTTTTTTAAACATGCTTCTCTCTGTCGCCGCCATGTTTCTCTTCCTGCTATCGTTCCTACTGCCCCCCCCCCCCCGCCCCTCGTCAAATCTCGGGCCTCTCCGTCCACAATGCTATCTCCGCTCTGCATACTTCAGACATTTCTCTGGTGCTTTCTTGAGCTCTGGCGCTTTCCTCTTATCTTCTAAGGCCACGCGCGGAACGCCGCGTGATGTACGCCGCTGCAGATGTGTGAGGCGGGATGCACGTATCGCTGTATCTCACGCCCGCTTGCTTTTTGCAGGTTCGGGGGGGGGGGGGGGGGGGGGGGGGGGGGATTGCACACACACACACACTCATTTTTTTTAGCTTTTTTTTTTACGTATTTGTGTGTCGGATCTGTTCATGCGTTGTCTGCGTCGCGTCGAGCTGTTTCTCCGAGTGTTTGCCTCTCTCCGCTCGAGGAGCCTCTGTGACTCTCTCTCTCTCTCTCTCTCTCTCTCTCTCTCTCTCCGGTTCCCTCATCCCAAATCACGTAGCTCCACACCCGGGCAATAAGACGGCGAACACTCGAGACACCCGCAGTCGTTTCCGTCGCGGATGGGAACACGACTCTCCGAGGGTTCGTTGGAGTCCTTTGACGTGTTTTTTTAAAAGCCTCGTTCAGCAGCCCCCCCCCCCCCCCCTCCCCCTCCAGTAGAAACGTGAGATGGAAGAAACAATTCCTTGATTTTAATTAGTTTACATAAAACACACATGCAGTGCATAATTATTCATAAATGTCAGGTTTAATAAAGCTCAACCCTCTGTTAGTAGACGTGTCTGCTGCTCTGAATCCTGACGGATACAGTAAGATGTGCCTTTAGGAACGATTTACTAACGCGCCAATCATGCTGTTATTTACCTTATCTATTCAGCACACACACACACACACACACACACACACACACACACACACACACACACACACACACAAGATTTATTTTCTACATTCATGCGAATAATATAACCAGAACTGTACCACATGCAGCATCAATGCTGAGTGTTATACAGGGGGGCACTGAGGATGGATCATATTTCATGTTAATTGTGGCATTTTTAGCGTCAATAATATCATCTTTATCTTTTATATTTGTTTGCGGTTTGATTTTAAGGAATTTCTTTGGAACTAACTTTTTGTTTTGCCGTAGCTCTGCTAATGCGTCCCGTGTTAAATTGACAGCGGTATGAATTGACATTAAAAATGCATTATGGAGCACGTTCGTTAAGTTGTGCTTTATTGGCCGTGTGGGGGCTCTAGTCCTGCTGCACTGTAGTGCTTTAGCAGCAGCCTGCGGACCAATTGAAGTGAGTCACATGAGTCACAGGGAGACGCCAACATGACACACACACACACACACACACACACACACACACACACACACAGACAACCTCATGCAACACAACAAGAACCCCAATGAAGGATAATTAAGGTCTTGTTTTTTGGCCAATTGGAAACCCGATTACCGCCAAGTGAATATCTGGGGATGTGGTAATATTGCCGGTTTTAAATGGAGCCCCAGGTTAGCCAGACGTACTTGGAAGGGAAAACACAATTACTGGCCAGACTACATCCTCGGCACGCTTGATGGAATTAAAACTCACATTCCCGGTGTTATTTCTGACATTCTCATTTGATTTTACCTCCACATTTGATCATTACGGAGGAGACATTACGTCCTTGCAACACCTCCTCGATCTTCCGACTGCTGAGGTTCTTCTGCAGAGTCGGAAAGATGTTCGGCGTTCCCAGACCCGGGTAATCCTCGTGTACGTTGTCGAAACCAATAGAAAACCACGGCGGGGAAAATGAAGCGCGTGGTAATAAATTGAAAGTGACGCTTTAATTTAAAACCCTGTCATTCTTTTTATTCGACCTCTCATCCTACTTCACCTCAAATGCTATTTTCACATAATTCTTTAAATATTTACCCGGTGCATTTACCAAAATGGGTGTTTAACTTGAGGGTCTTTTAGTCACATTTAGCATTTTTTATTGCGACGGTGGAGAATAATCCCGTGGTCCGTGCATCACTCTGATATCTCTCCCTGCTCACCGTATTCCATTAACAGTTGAGTCCCGAGTTGTTGTGATGCCCGTTTACCCGTGTGCATTATTTCATTATCTAGCTATTTACAGAAAGTGAAGCAAAAACATTGTCGTTTTAGTCTCGCTGCGTTGTTTTGTAATTCTCTTTTCGGTGCTCCCGGATGTTCTCAGGGTCGTTATTGAAAGAGATCGGTAAGAGACGTCTCTGAAACCCAATTAGCCAAAAGACGAAAGCAAGACTGTTGGTTTCAAAGCCAATTTGAATGGTTAAAGAAAGACATTCAGACATTTATCAACGTCTACAGTCGAGAGCGTCGGACCTCGGGAACACGGACAGGCGCCCCCGGTCACGGAGGACGACAACAAACAGAGTTCCTCCTCCTCGGAGATTCTGCTGCCCGCGATTGACTTTTCAAGTCCTAAGTGACAGCATCCCGTACGATTACGGCTCCCGGAGCGGCGCCAGGCTTCCGTGACCACGGACGCCAGGCTTCCAGTAGCCCCTCCACCCCGAGGCGATGGCGAGGCCCACTTCCGCTCGACGCTTCCATGACATCGACTAAAGCGCTCGACACAATGTTGCGCAATCGCCCGCGCCTACACCAGCGTTGCGGTCCGTCTACCTGGACTTGTCAGAATGTGCCGCCAACATTTCGGCAAAGTGAGCGAGGAAAGAGGCGGAGACTTTTCCCTCAACCGTTCGTCTTGCATTCGCCTGCAATTCTCTCGCCGAGTATCGATCACTCGCTCTCTCGGTGCGCACAAGCAAACACACACACACACACAGGGTGACTGTAGAGCAGGGGTGTCAAATGTTCACGTTGGGCCACCAAACATAAAAACGTATAAACTACTGCCGAAGATATTGTTAAATAACTCTCTTTGCATTTGATTATTGTTTATTTGAGAGTAGAAATATTGTACTTAAGAATATTTCTCTAATATTAGAACATAAATCAGATTTTTTTTTTTAAAACCTTCAAAATAAAAGCACGGGATATTTTAGTTGTTCAAGCCGTCAGGGGCCACATAATGTGACGTGGTGGTCCGGATTTGGCCCGCGGGCCTTATGTTTGACACCTGTGATGTAGAGGAACCGCTGAGCTCTTTGAACATCTCATTAGGACGTTTCCCTTATTTTAATAAAAGCCCACAACGTCGTTTTAGAAGCTTTGCTTTGGGCTATGCGCTTTGATGGAATCAGTGGATTGGAAATAACATTTTCAACCTTTTATCAAGTATATCAATTATGTTTTTGTATTCTTCCCGGAGGACATCTAAACAATGTGGTCGGAGTACAAATAAATAAAGCCCGACGTTTAGGAAAGCACTCAGCAGACGGGGAGCAGAGATGAAAGTGTTTCGCTATTAGCAGCGAGAGAGCGGTGAGACGGCGCTCTGCAAAGGCTTCTTTTGCTTGTTTTTTTAGTCGTGGCCTCGGCAGGACTCAAGCTGCCGGTCACAGGACCCGACCTCGGACGTGCCGGACCGCTGCGCCAGCTCCCCGTTTTTAATTTTAATTGATTGGAATAACAAGTTGGACCGAATCCCTCCGACTCCCGTCGTAGGATAGGCCCCGCAAACTCAAATGACTTTGCTCTCCTCCTTTCTACGAGTTGTGCGCTCGTACAAATCGAACCCTTTTGTACCGCAATCATTGCGGTGCGTTACGACTCCCAGTGCAGCCGAGCTGGTTGACGGAGTGCATTCGGCCTAATAACGTGCACATGGCGTCTGCACCATGGGCAGAATTAGTGCTAATGAGGCCACTGACAGTATAAGTGTTGGGCATGGGATACACATAACTCAATAAGATCATTACCAGCTAAGCTGTATATTTGAGGGTCGGGGCATTGATGATGTGACGGTAACACACACACACACACACACACACACACACAGATAATAATGACGCTGAGAATGTAACAGAGTTTAATAACCCTTTAAACACCCACACAGCTAATGGAAAGTTAATGGATCCTCAATTGAAATTAATTTAGACTAACTTATTATATCGTTGGACTGCCAGACGGATGAGAAGGTAGGGTGACATTTTATTTTTGCCGCACTATCAGCGAAGCTCTCGGGATCTTACAGAAATATCCGGACACCTGTAGCCATGACGATGTGCACCGGCGTCAAACACAAGGACCGCGTTCCAAATTCGGCCCGCCGCATCATTTTATGTGGCCCTTGACGGCTTAAAAGACCCATGAGCCCCTTTTCTTAAAGAAATTGCAGAAAAATGTCCATGCTTTTATTTTGAAGGTTTCAAATTAAATGGATTCATGTCGTAATATAAGAGACATTTTCTACACTCAAATAAACAATAATCAAATGCAAAGAG
The DNA here is from genome assembly GCA_036178185.1 of Liparis tanakae. Taxonomy (NCBI): domain Eukaryota; kingdom Metazoa; phylum Chordata; class Actinopteri; order Perciformes; family Liparidae; genus Liparis; species Liparis tanakae. Next base: position 15,078,418 of record CM070101.1, on the reverse strand, counting down.
AGTTATTCAACAATTTATAAAGTGTTTCCGGCCCTTTAAGAGGGCAGCCATGACGCTGATGTGGCCCACGGTGAAAATGAGTTTGATGCCTTGCACTAGGCCGACAATTCTACTTATATATTAGATTCCAACACTGAGATATAGTCAATTACTTTTATTCCCCATATTTAACCCAGACTGCGTTTGGAAAAGGCGAGAGTAGATTAAACGTCTGAAACGCAGCAACACGGGGCGTTAAGAGTGAAACGACGGAGCGAGGGTGGATGAGCTGATTTGAGTCGTCGATTTTTTTATTTCCTCCACTTTCTCCCCACTGTTCCCTCTCGAGCGGCATCACAGGGAGGAGGGAGCCGGTGGAACGGCTGCGGGGGGAATTAGAGAGCGCTGGCTTCCTCCCAGCTGTGCAGCATCACACACACCACCTTATGCAATTACACTTGACATGCAGTGTGTACGTCCCTCAGAGCAGAGTCCACGCTTCTCGAGATACTTTGTTATGCGAGTGTTGCCTAAATGGGATTGCATAAGATGTGTGTGTGTGTGAAGGAGAAAGGATTTGAAGGATTCCTCAGTAATGGGAGAGGCGGAGGTTCGAGGGACGCGAGGGAAACGGTGTTTGCGGAGGTTGGAGCAGATTTAATCCGTCCGGCCCGAAGGAGGCGAGCAGCAGATGAGTGACAGACGGAGAGAGAGAGAGAACAACGTGTCGTCAGGAAAGGCTTGTTTCAATAAAGCTCTTCAAACAGCGGCCTGTCCGTCACAGGGCAGCAGACTCTCCTCCCTCCCTGTGTTCTTCTTTATGTCGTTCCTCCTCGTCTGACTCTAGAAAAATTATACCAACATTTACAAATACCACCCGATTCTTCCCCTCCCTGCTCTCCCTTCTCTCCATTCCGATCTCTTAGCTTATTTCCTCCCCCGCTGACTCACTGCACTTTTAATCATCTGCTCTCTCTCTCTTTCTCCCTCTCTCTTCCTCTCTCTCTTTTCCTCTCCCTCTCTCTTCCTCCCTCCCTCTCTCTCTCCCTCCATATCTCTCCTCTCTCTTCCTCCCTCCTCTCCCCTCTCTCTCTCTCTTTCTCCTCTCCTCCTCTCCTCCCTCTCTCTCCCTCTTCCTCTCTCTCTCCTCCTCCCTCTCTGTATCTCTCTTCTCCTCCCTCTCTCTCCCTCCTCCTCTCCCTCTGCCTCTTTCTGCCTCTCCCTCTCTCTTCCTCCCTCCCTCCCTCCATATCTCTCTCTCTTTCTCCCTCTCTCTTCCTCCCTCTATCTCCCTCTCTCTCTCTCTCTGTATCCCTCTTCCTCTCTCTTCCTCCCTCCCTCTCTCTCTCCCTCTGCCTCTTTCTGCCTCTCCCTCTCTCTTCCTCCCTCCCTCCCTCCATATCTCTCTCTTTCTCCCTCTCTCTTCCTCCCTCTCTCTCTATCTCCCTCTCTCTCTCCTCCTCCTCTCCTCTCCTCTCCCTCTTCTGCCTCCTCTTCCTCTCCTCTCCCTCTTCTCCCTCTCTCTCCATCTCCCCCTCTCTCCCTCCCTCTCTCTATCCCCCTTCTCTCCTCTCCTCCCTCCTCCTCCATCTCTCTCTCTCCCTCTTCTCTCCTCTCTCTATCTCCCTCTCCCTCTCTGTATCCCCTCTCTCCTCCCTCCCTCCCTCCCTCTCTCTCTCCCTCTGCCTCTCTCTCCCCTCCCCCCTCTTCCCCTCTCTCTCTCCTCCCCTCCATATCTCTCTCTTTCTCCCTCTCTCTTCCTCCCTCTCTCTCTCTATCTCCCTCTCTCTCTCTCCCTCTTTCTGCCTCTCCCTCTCTCTGTATCCCCTTCCTCTCTCCTCCTCCCTCTCTCTAGCTCTCTCTCCATCTCCCTCTCTCCCTCTCTCTGTATCCCTCTTTCTCTCTCTCCATCCCTCTCTTCTCTCTCTCTGCCTCATCTAAAGACAAAAGTATATACACACTTGCTGAGAGCAGGAAGAGACAGACACACACACACACGCGCGCGCACGGACACACACGCACACACGCACACACACGCACACGCACACCTCCGTTTTTCAAGTTCACACATTTCCAGCAGCCATAATTACCTTATGCAAATAAGATCAACAAATAAACCGTCTCGTCCTGCTGGGCGACAACATATAAGACGCCAAAAACCAAATTCCGGGGCTCATTTAATTAGAACAGAGGTGATGAGGAAGATGCAATATTCACCTCCCGCCCCCCCGCCCGTCACATTCTCCATCATAAACGTCCGTCCGCCTTCAGATTCCCCCAAAGGCCCGAATCGCGGGAGCAATCATGGTTCCCGCTCCATTTAACCATATTTTCCAGGCGTGTAGGAAAAAAAAAAGCTAATATATTGAGTTGCCTGATTTAACCCGGCTGACTCGGTCAATGTCTTCCAGCGAGCAACATTTTAGAAGTTATAGATGTAAGGCCAGGATAATTTGTCCCTCCCCCTACCTTTTACTGATAATTTGTGATAATTACAGTCATTTCTGTGCAGCAAAATATCCTAATGGCAGTTAATTCATGACGTGTGCAGCGTGGAGCACTTCCTGTGTCGGTGTGTGAGTTAGGACTGCTCTTGAAAGCACGGAAAGGTAAAAAAAGAAAGAAAAGAACCTGCTTCTCTACGTCGGATCTACAGTTAAATGATATAAAGAGAGTCACAGGGAAACTAAACTCGGACACACAACTTCAAAAATGAGCTTCTGCTCCTCTGAAGAGATGAAGAGGAGCAGCAGATGGGAAACATGATATTTGTGCGTCGTGTTTCAATCACTTTCCCACGTTGTGGGTTTATCTTGATTTAGTAATGCTGCATTTTACATTTCTTATTTATGTGTGTTTTGATTTTGAGAATATTACACTGTTGCTTTAATTCCTTTAAGACACTTTATAGATCAGTCATCTTAGCAATTTCCATTTTCAGAGGATGTTTTCAGACCGTGTTTTGGAGGTGTGTAAAGTGGACATTGGGATGTTGCTTCAAAAAAATGTAGACGTTATTCTTTTTAAAACAATAACGCTTTTGGCAGAGCTTTCAGGAGCCGTGGAACTGCAACGACAAATAAAATCCATTCGACCTCGTTTTGCATCAATCCATAAACATTCTGTAAATGACGCCGGAGGTTTCTATCGAATGAACCGGAGTAAAAATCTAAACGAACAAACGGTAAACTTCCAGGAATCCTAAAGATCTTTGTTTCCAAAAAATCAGTAGCTGATGTGTTGATGCTCCCCAAGGATTTAAGAGCCCTGTGTCTGTGTGCTCTTCTATTCAGAGGATACCGCAACACACTAAATCTCCGGATTACTACACTCGGCTTTTAGCCCAAAAGTCCGCTGCGTGTTACCCTGCGAGGCTACCGGCGTGAAATAAGACATTCAGCATCGCTTTGTGAGTCAACAACAGATTTATCCCCCCCCCCCCTCATCACAGGCTGACCCGAAGGAGCTCATCCGATCGGTCACGCAGCACGTGTCTGCGTACTCGGGGTGGCCGGAGGAGATCCAGAGGCTGATCGGCCAGCTGCACGCCTACAACGAGCGCCTGAGGGACTTCACCCAGGCCCAGGTCCTGCAGGGGCTCGGCCGCGGCGTGGACGTCCAGCGCTTCAGCTCCGACGGCGACTACAAGAAGGAGACCATCCTCGGCCTCACAGAGTAAGCATGGGGGGGGGACTTAAAGGGATACACACGCCCACGGCGGCACCGTGTTTCTCTCGACTGATTCCTTTTTGAGTAAATATTCTGCATGTGTCAATGGGATTACATCTGATCACAGCTTTCTCCCCTCTGTATGTGTGTGTGTGTGTGTGTGTGTGTGTGTGTGTGTGTGTGTGTCTGTCTGTGTGTGTGTGTGTAGGACACTGCAGGACGACGTGTACAGAATCGCTCTGTCGCTGGCGAAGCGCTACAGTGTTCCTCTGTGGGAGGTCTACATGACTCACCTGGAGTTCCTCTTTACGGATAGCGGGTACATGCACACACACACAAATAATAACACCCTCGCATAACCTCCCCCTTCGCAATTTCCTTTTATCCCATCAGTTTGAAAGATGCAGTCAGTCAATGTGCACTAGAAATGCCACTAAGTGCATCATTTTTTTTAGAAAGAAACGCGTATTGCTTGAGTTTACATCTCTGTTCTCACATCCGTTACGTTTAGTACGAGCACATGTCCTCGCCCTCCATTTGAAAGTCTGAAAAGTGATGCGTGAAATAGTGAATTTCAATAGCAACACAGCCTCTGAGTTACGACAATCCCCGCCGCCTACATAAAAAGCACACTCAAAGCTCCCCCGGAGTAAATCAAACATGTTGTGAATATGTGTTCATATGTGTGTGTGTGTGTGTGTGTGTGTGTGTGCTTGTGTTTTAGAGGGAGAGAGGACGCGAGTGTGTCAGAGTCTATTTCCATAATCTATTTGCTCTCTGACTTTATAGCTAGGGATGTGACTAGCTCTGCACCTTTCCTTGTTTTAATAGAATGCCTTTTCAGCAGGGTGTGTGTGTGTGTGTGTGTGTGTGTGTGTGTGTGTGTGTGTGTTTGTGCGTTTGTGCGGACACGTGTGTGCATCTGTGATAAATATCCCCCTGTCTCATTCTGATATAAGGGAAATGGTTTATGGACTCCACTTAACGATAAATTACAGCCTATTCCTTCTTCAAACCCGATCACAGCTGCCGTGTGTGTGTGTGTGTGTGTGTGTGTGTGTGTGTGTGTGTGTGTGTGTGTGTGTGTGTGTGTGTGTGTGTGTGTGTGTGTGTGTGTGTGTGTGTGTGTGTGTGTGTGTGTGTGTGTGTGTGTGTGTGTGTGTGTGTGTGTGTGTGTGTGAGAGAGTTTGGAAATGGAAATAGTCAGAGAAATAACTCTTCCTGTGGCATTACATTTATTTGACATTCATTTGTGTAATTTTTTTGCGGTCAAACTCAAAAATAACTAAATATCGGAAGTGCAGCCTTCTTGAATATAAGCAGCTGAGTGAGTCTGTGGAGAAAGATGGCCGGTGAGTGACCGGGACACCCTGACTTCAGCGGGGGGTTCTTTCCACCAGGAGGGTCAGGAGCATCCCTTTGATGAACAAGTGACGTTCATTGGTTATTTTCTTTACAGTAAAGCAATTAGTTTAGTTTATTTTATTTCGGTAATATACAAAAATCAAGATTTTACAACAAAAGAAGAAAGCGGCTAACCGAAAGGGTCAAGGCTGAAGCTGTCAAGCCTCTAAGTGCCCTAACCTATGATTTCACGAGAAAACTTAATTCAGAGAATCATATACATCTACCCATATAAATATATACATATATATACACCCCAAACATATATACACATACACATATATATATACACACATACACATACATACACATTCACACACCCATATACATCTACACACACATACATACATAAATCCACACATCTCAAACTGTACTTTATTTGAGAAGGGAAAAGTATTTAGGTTCTTTTTGGCATCCAACTTATTGACCCTCGCACTCTGAACACATGAGAGGGGGGGGGGGGGGTAAACTAAAGTTTCCTAAAGTCCTGATGCTACTCTAGAGATCTAGGTACATATAATAATAATACATAATAATAACAATAATAGGGTGACAAATGGGAGAAGAAGAAAAAAGCATAAATATACTGCAGTCATTGTTAATTGTTACAAAATACAGGATGTAGAGAAAGGTCATTAGGCCGATAAATAGACAGTGAGTGTGTGTGTGTGTGTGTGTGTGTGTGTGTGTGTGTGTGTGTGTGTGTGTGTGTGTGTGTGTGTGTGGTACGGGGCAGATGGATGGAGGAAGAGGAGGTGGATGATGGCGCCGCAGCGTCCCTGAGACGCTCCTATTAACAAAGAATAAACGCTCCGGAGGAGTCGATGCTCCGCTAAGCGCCGCCGCCGTCAGCCGCTCTCTGGGCGCGCCGGCTTCTCTCGGTGTGCGTCGGCCTCTTCAGGGACACGACTTTCAGCTCGTTTTACTGACACTTTAATGACGGCTCTTAAATCACTAAAGTCACTATTCCCAAACAATAGAAAGTTGACTTTTTACTCCGTAAAAAACTTGTCCGGTTCATTTGTGTTCTCTCTCTCTCTCCGTTTGGCATTAATTATCCTTTTTTTATGCGCACTTTAATATTAACTTGTAACTGCGTGCTCGTACTCGACCTCCCAGAGGACTGGTCTTCAGGTCGGGAGTTGGTGGGTGAATAAGTAAATTAAACTTTAAATTACTTCACGTAGGAGCTTTGGGGCGGCTGTAGCACTCCGAGACAAATTTGTAATTTGTGAAATTGGGCTAATACAAATAAACTGAATTGAATTGAATTGTAGCTCAGTGGGGTCGTCCTGCAACCCCAAGGTCGTCGGTTCGACCCCCGCTCTCCCCATTAGTTGCAAGTTGAAGTGTCCTTGAGCAAGGCACTGAACCCCTAGTGGCTCCCCGGGCGCATCAC
>CM070101.1:14886967-15066967 GCA_036178185.1 Liparis tanakae | reverse complement strand
TGCATAAAAAGACTGGATCACTTAAAAGCAGTTCTATAAAAATGGGTTTTAAGAAGTGATTTAAAAGAGGTTACTGATTCTGCGAGCCTTATCCCCTCCGGTAGGTCGTTCCAAAGTCGAGGGGCTCTAACAGCAAAATCACAGTCACCTTTTGATTTAAAGTCTTTCAGATGATTGACATTGCATGTGCACATTTTTAGATGATGCTCACTTTAGTACATACATGCATATTTAGAGCGAGAAGTGTCAAAACACAGGATGAACTTTATCCTCCTTTTTTTTTCTTTGTTTTCCAGTCTTTCCACCAAGGACATCGAATCCCGGAGCGAGTCCCTCGGCCTGTTCGACACGTTGAAGTGCGACCCCGAGGCCTTCTACAGCCACATGACCAAGTACGTCCTGCCCACCGTGGAGGGCAGCGACCAGGCCCGGCTGCTCTACTACTACACCTTACTGGACGCCGCCGGCTGCGAGCCTCACGTCACCACCGCCATCAAGCCCGACTCCCACGTCAAGCTGCTCAAGAAGCTTCGGGCGGTCGCCAACGGTAAGGCGGTCCTCAGCCCCGCGGCCCGATTACGTCTATTTCCTTCTAACGGTGTAGGTTAACGACGCATCGATCATCCGCGCGAGAGGCGCGCATCATAAATAAAAGGAATTGATTTGCTTTTGCGCCGACAATGGCGCCGCTTAGAAAAATCTGAATCAACAAAAGCACCCATTTGGCGAACAAGCGATGCGGTTTAAGAGGGAGGAGAGGCGCGTTAAAAGAACAAGAGGAGCCTCACAATCGATCCGCGGCTTAATGCACCGATATCATTAGTGGGCAACAGCTGGAAGCCTTTAATGTCACGAAATCTAGTCGAGCGTCCGGACCTGAAGAGGATCCTTCCCGGCGTGATTGATGACTCACACGGATGAGGATGTTCCTTCCAGCCGGTAGATAACCTCATGATCGGTGTGTTGAATGTTACACAAATACAACGGCTGAATGCCTAAATCCTTTTATTGCTCTGAAAGACGGACCAATCAAATACACCCGATGACATTCTCCCTTTTCCCTCGACGCCACAGGTGTCAAACACAAGGCCCGCGGGCCGAATCTGGCCCGCCGCGTCATTTTATGTGGCCCCTGACGGCTTGAAAGACACGCGATCACCTTTTCTTCAAGAAATTTAAGACAAATATCCTATGCTTTTATTTTGAAGGTTTCAAATTAAATGGATTTATGTTATAATATTAGAGAGATGTTCTTATGCACACTATTTCTAAACTCAAATAAACAATGATGACATGTAAAGAGTTATTTAACAATATGTTTGGGTGTAGTTTATACAGTGTTACAGTTACACCGGCCCTTTAAGCCTCATGTTACCTTTAGGGTCAACTTGACCCCATTCAATGTTTGACGTCGATGTTCTTTGGGGTCAATTTGACTGTGTCAAACATATAAGTAATATCAACATTTAATTTTTTTAAAGGGCTATTTAGGTAGTCAACAAACAAACATAAAGTACCTCACACTTAAACTTGGGAAACAATATTAATTCTAATCATTTTCTGGAGGTTTTAATTGACCCGAGGGTAAAATATGTTAGTAAATGTGAAGGTAACAGGAGGGTTAAGAGGCAGCCATGATGTCGATGTGTCCCGCGGTGAAAATGAGTTTGACACCCCTGCTCTACATTATCTCATCCTCTCTTCCTCTTCTCCTCCACCAGCTCTGAGCGTTACTTTACCAAATAGAAAAGCCAAAGCGTTGACACGGACACAGCTCTTCACCCGGTGGTGTAAACCCCGCGGGAGGCGCTCCACCTCTGTATTCGCGTGTCAGTCTCCCCGACGGCCCCCGGGGCTCGTGACACAGTAAGATGCTGTTTTCCACTTAGAGCTCTGAGGCGGCGCCGGCCCCCTCTCCAAGGACGCCATGTCCAGGTTGTAGCGTGTCGCCGGTTCAGCGGTCCGGCCCGGGCGCACAAACTTTGTCGTGTCCGAGGCGCCGCCAGACGATGGAGTTCAGTAAAGGTCGGCGCGGTGTCAGCTGTGTTTTCACGCTTCACTTCCTCCCTCGGCCCCAGATAACACCGCAGCTTTTACCGGGGACACATGTCTGTGTTTAACACACACACACGCGCACACACACTTTTGAGTCATCCACACCGACACTTTGTTGCGTTTCTACATAAACTAAGCGGGTTGAACTTTGCTTTGAGCTCACACTGCTGCTGCTTCATTTGAAGCTTACCTCCCCTTTCATATCTCCACAATAGAATCTGATTGTTTAATACGTGTTATCGCTCTTTTACTTTGAGTTACGAGTATACTTTTTGAAACAATGGTTCTTTGATTTCGAGACAGAAGTAGACAACAAAGAGGAAACTTTTCAATTAACTACAAGGTTCGTACGGTCATTTCCAGGCCTGGAGAAGTCATGGAAAAAACATAAATCATAAAAGTTTTGGAAATGTTATAATCACATGTTCATTTACGCCAAGTTTGAAATAATTAATAGTTTTTGTATAGAAAAACGCTCAAAATATAAGCCGGCGTACGCTCTCAGTCTCAATACGTAAAATTTTCTAGATATTTCATGTTTTTACCGAGATCTCAATTTGGTCATGGAACTTTGGTTTAAAGTCATGGAAAAGTCATGGAAATCCATCGGTCAAAATGTGTAAGAACCCTGTAACTACTTAACAAGTAAAAAGTACTTTTTTCTTGTGTTATTCATAAACAATAAAATATAATAATTATACATGAATATTTCCAGCTTTTCACCTACTATGTTTAAAGAAATGAACACAAATACAGAGTAAACCTCCTAAGATCATATTAGTTTGATTTACAGTAGGGAAAAAAGTATTTAGTCAGCCACCAATTGTGCAAGTTCTCCCACTTAAATACTTATTTTACTCAGGAATGTACCAATTAATTCATTAAAAATCAGACAATGTGATTTTCTGGATTGTTTTCCATCATTCTATGATGAAAATTACAGGTCTCTTTATTTTTTTTCAGTGGGAGAACAATTGGTGGCTGACTAAATACTTCCCCCCTCCACTGTAACTCCACCAGGGAGTTTCTGATAAAGTTGGTGTTTTTGTTATCAGTTACGGCAACATAACGGAAATATATGTCTTCATCAAAATACGATTTGACTGAAAGACAATAAATGACAATTCTGAATTATTGCTCAGGCCTAGAGGAGAGATTTTTGGGGGGGCTGACACCAAAGCCCTGCGTCTGGAATCATTACCGAAGGGGTCTGAAGCAGCTGGAGGTGAAGTGACATCATCAGAAATGGAAGTGGAAGTCTTTGCTCTCACTCAAGCTCTGAGATACACTTTGCTTTAAGATGAGGAGAAATCTCAAGGTCGACGGGCCGCAACGCCTCGCGCAGCTGCTGAGCCAACGTCAAACCACCAGATACACACGAGCACACGCACACTTGCACGTACTGTAAGTACATGAGCACTCACACACACGTACTGTAAGTACATGAGCACTCACACACACTGTAAGTACACACATGAACACTCACACATACTGTTAGTACACACATGAACACTCACACATACTGTTAGTACACACATGAACACTCACACATACTGTTAGTACACACATGAGCACTCACACATACTGTTAGTACACACATGAGCACTTACACACACATAATGTAAGTACATGAGTACTCACACATACTGTAAGTACACACATGAGCACGCACACACACACACTGTATGTACACACATGAGCACTCACACATACTGTTAGTACACACATGAGCACTTACACACACATAATGTAAGTACATGAGTACTCACACATACTGTAAGTACACATATGAGCACTCACACACACACATAATGTAATTACACACATGAGCACTCACACCCACATACTCTAAGTACACACATGAGCACTCACACACACATACTGTAAGTACACACATGAGCACGCACACACACACACACTGTATGTACACACATGAGCACTCACAAACACATTCTGTAAGTACACATATGAGCACTCACACACACACATAATGTAATTACACACATGAGCACTCACACCCACATACTCTAAGTACACACATGAGCACTCACACACACATACTGTAAGTACACACATGAGCACTCACACACATACTGTATGAACATACATGAACACACACACACATACTGTTAGTACATACATGAGCACTTACACAAACATACGCAACACTCATGCGCTGGCAAATAGATAACACATACAGACTAGCACGGCATGTGTCTCTCGCTCTCTCTTTCTCTCACACACACACACACACACACACCAAAATTCACAAACACTTAGCTTAACCCACACATTCGCACTTTGTTGCTAAACTGACACCCAGGCTGTTGCGCCGTCACCGCGGTCCCCAACTTTCTCCTAACTTCAACTCTTAAGACACACACACTAACACGCACACTAACGCACACTCAAAGCGACTCATTTGCATTCTCGAGCAGACAATGTAGAGACAGGTGGTGTGTGTCCAATATTCATCACAGTTGCAGACACAGTACCAGGTGACTGTCTGAGCGGCACTCTCCTGAGGATGATGAGATGCTGCTTGGAGTGTGCAGAGACGGAGGCAGAGAGGACCGGGTGGGGCAGGGGAGAGACAGAGAGAGAGAGAGAGAGAGAGAGAGAGAAAGGGAGAGAGAGAGAGAAAGGGAGTGTGTACATGTGTAAGTGCATGTAACTGTTATCTGCGGTTTAAGTGTCCGTCTGGGCCTGTCTGAAAGTATTGTGTGTGCACCCTCAGTTTTGAATATGTGTGTGTGTGTGTGTGTTTGTGTGTGTGTGTGCACACGAGGGATTCCAAGCAGCGTTGACGGAACCCTCCCCACAGGCAAGCCGGTGTTAAATATTTAAAGCCCAGACAGGCTGTGGAGTTACCACAGTATCGTGTCTGTCTGATAGCGCTTGAGAGCTCTCTCTCTCTCTCTCTCTCTCTCTCTCTCTCTCTCTAACACTCACACTCACACACACACACACACACACACACACACACGAGTACTGCAGTGGTAGGAGACGTGGCCTTTTTGCATGCCTACACAAGCAGACGGTGCACGCTTCTTGTAGTTCACGTAACCCGTTGCGCTCTCTCTTGTGCCTTTCCCTTTGCACATTTCTGGAAAATGAAATACAACATCTGCAGATCAAATCCCCGTAATTATCCTGCAAGCGCTGCACGGTTTGCACAAACGGGCACTTTTGTTTTGCCTCGTCAAGTAAAATGCGTGCGAGAACATCTTTTGTGTCTTTAATGTTGTATTTTTAGAGTAGCAGTAGAGGAAAAAAAGGGAATCAGCGTGACGTATAGGTAACCGCGCCAAACGCGCATCCTGCTTTATGTTCATTTGACTGTTTATGAGACCGTTGTTTACTCGATGAGCATCACGCTGTACGGAAGAAGGCTTGGAATGAGACCGTAAACTCGTGTGTACAACGTGTCCTGAGGTTAATGGATCAAGTGAGAAGTCATTTTCTCCTAGACTTCTATACAATCGGACTTCTTTTTGCAACCAGGGGAGTCGCCCCCTGCTGGCTGCTGGGAGGAAGTCCGATCAGGGTTCGTACGGTCATGGAAAACCTGGAAAAGTCATGGAATTTTAAAATGTCATTTTCAGGCCTGGAAAAGTCATGGACAAAAACGTAAATCATGAAAGTTTTCGAAAAGTCATGGAAATGTGTTATAATCACATGTTCATTTACGCCGAGTTTGAAATAATTAATATGTTTTTTAAAGAAAGACGCTCAAAATATAAGCCGGCGTACTCAAAACGCAAAATGTTCTAAATTGTTCATGTTTATACTGAGATTTCAGTTTGGTCATGGACATTTGGTTTAAAGTCATGGAAATAGAATAAAATAGAAATATACTTTATTAATCCCCAAGGGGAAATTTGTCGACACAGTAGAACCAATAAACTAAACACGAGAATAAAATATAAGAAAGAAAGAAAGACTGTGCATAAAGTATACAAAGTGAATTATAAAATACAAAATAAAATATATATGTATATATATACACAACATATGTTGAATCCACTGGTCAACATGTGTAAGAACCCTGTCCGATGCACTTTGGCCGCCTGGCAGAAAGACGATGAGGGCGTCTCCACGTGTACGACATGGTAATACGTCTGTATGTCATAGACGTGTTTCTAAATCACAAACTCTCTCCCGCAGGTCTGGACTACCGGCGGCTGACGGATGAATCCTTGGATCCGCTGGCGACCCTCCAACCGGTTCTGACCAGTCAGAACGTGCTGTCCATCTCCAAACTGGCCAACCGGCTGCCCGTGCCGGGCGGGGGCGGGGCCACCGTGTCCCCCAGCGCGGTCCACGCGGCGTGGCTGCAGAAGCTGTTCTGGAAAGGAGACCCCCAGCTGCTGAAGAGACCCCCTCAGAGCGAGCCGGAGTTCCTCCACGCGTACGACACCTGCGCCAAGTACCTGGAGAGGCTCGCCCCCGCCGACGCCGTCCGCTTCCTGGACGCCGTCACCTTCTCGCCCGACGCGGCCGAACACGTGAGCCCCGGTTCTATTCGATTGTTCGATTAGAAAACTTTATTAATCAGTCAACAAGTGACACAGAGCACAGCAGACAAGAGCCACACTGCAAGGAACAAACAAGATGCTCAATCTAAATAAAAATAAACTAAAGGTGTTTATTAAAAAATCAAACTGCTGCCGGTTGTTCAGCAGAACTTTGAGGCATCCTGAGTCGCTCACAGAATGAACTCCTGAGCCCATTAGAAACACGGCGTAGGGCAGGGGTCAGGAACCTTAAAAGAGCCATAAAAGCCAAATATTTCTAAATATATTTCATTGAGAGCCATATAGTATTTTTAACGTATAATAAATGTGCGGTCCGCCATTGTTCGCGTTCTTCTTCTAGCTTCCGGCCGGCAGTTCGGCCGCGTCCATCTTCAGAGCCACGTGGAGGAAACCCCCCCAATCATATGCTCTGAGTTTGGGATTTAGCACCGTTTAATTCACTATTCTGTTCACATCCAAACTTTGTCACCTCCAAAGCACACATTACCGTCGTGATTTATACGATAAATTATGAAACTGCGCGAGAAATTACAGCCGCGTAATTACAGCACTCTGGAAATAAAATGGTCTTGCAGGGGGAGAGAGCCTCGGCGCACCTTATCAATAGTAGCCCGCCGCTTTCTTTCTTTCTTTTTCATACTGATACACTGGCACCGCCTCCCATCCCCAGACCTTTTCTTTTCCTCCACTTTTGTCTCCTACATCCTTTCTCTTGCCGACACTCCAAGAGAGCTAATTGATCCCACTCTCCTTCAGAGCCAATTAAACTCTAATTCCCACCAGGCTCTTTCTCCCCCCACTGTGCTTTTTAACATGCGGATTAACCTTCAGAAACACACCGTCTGCTCCCTCGTCCCTCCCCTTCCTCTCTTTTTTCTCTCTCGTTCCCTTTTGAACCCTCAAAGGAAAACGTTCACCCCTCTCACTGGTAGAAATGCATCTGACCTTTCACACCCCCACGGCCCCCTCTACAGTGGATTGATCCATTTCCATACCAGGCCAAAGGGTGAGATGGATGGCTGCGATGTATCTCACCTGTATTTCGAGGGGAAATGGAGCGATGGCATTTGCCCCTCTCTGAAGTATTGATTTGCGATGGCCTCTTTAGTGGAAGCTCAACCTGCAGCCTGGTTACACACCTCGCCCAAGGCTTTGACTGGTGTTGCTCTGTGAGCGCTTATATCTAATTCTATCCCCACTCACACGTAAAACAAAAGACTTTGTATGCACACACACGCTTATACACACTTACCCTTGGAAGAAATTGCACAGGTGTGTCAGGAAACTCCTTTTGAGAGAAGTGCCGTCGGTCTTGGCTCGTGATATCTCGCCAAGGCAGAAGTCTGAGTTGCATGTCTCTGAGTGTGTGTGTGTGTGTGTGTGTGTGTGGCGGAGGTCGGTGGGAATGTGAAGTCGGGTGATTTTTAAGTGACTTCCTGGCGTGAGTCTCGTCGGCGCCTGCATGCTTCTATGGATGAGAGTAAAACCTGCGACAGCCAAAGGCCCTCTCCCTCCCTCCATGAATGGCTAACCTCCTTCCACTGAAGAGAATCAATCACACCCGCCTGGCAGCTATGATACCTCTCTCACACACACACACACGCACGCACACACTCACACACACACACGCTACTCCAACACGTTGGGTTTAAAATGACTATACATAACTTGTGCACCTCTCTTTCCCTCCCTTCCCTCAATTTGACCCACACCCTCACCCCAATTTGCTCTCCTCCTCCTCCTCCTCCTCCTCCTCCTCCTCCCTCCTCGCTCTGTTCCTTCCGTCCATCCTCTCGCGTCTCCAGCTGAGCACCCAGGCGAGGTCGGAGGTGATAAAGCGAGCCACCAAAGCCCTGCGCCAGCTGGGCGAGAAGAGCAGGAAGAGAGGAGGCGACGCGAGCGCGGAGCAGGAGAGGACGGACCCAGCGGGGATGACTTTTGATGATGCGCTGACACACCTGCGGCAATCGCAGGCCCACCTGGACACCCTGAGCCAGGCCTTCGTCCTGTCGCTCAGAGACAGCCAGCAGGTAGGAGCCCCGTCCGCCAGGCACTTCACACGCTAAAGAGGGAGAAGACTTCATGCTGGACATGTGTGGTAAATGGAGTGTGTGTGTGTGTGTGTGTGTGTGTGTGTGTGTGTGTGTGTGTGTGTGTGTGTGTGTGTGTGTGTGTGTGTGTGTGTGTGTGACGGGGTCAACACAGCAGAGTGTTGCTATGCAACCCTGAGGTACCCAAGAAATAATCCCTGACCCCCACACTGTGCACGTTCACCACGTTTAGCCTGCGATTCATCTGTGCTGGAAAGCATTTACCCTCCATTATGGTGCAGAATATACAGGCATTACACGGCACAACAAATGCTACAGTCTCTCACACACACACACACACACACACACACACACACACACACACACACACACACACACACAATGCTTCCTTCTTCTAGTGCAGGAAGAGATTATATCCTTAGAGATAGATACAAAGTATATAAGTACCAGGGCAGATAGGAGGGGAAGATAGATAGCAGAGCCGTGGAGGCTCTGTTTGGCTGCTCTGTGGTCATTTATCACGAGTACGTGACCAGCTGCTGGGAGGAGAGCGTATCGTAGAAGAATTTAGCACAGCGCCCTGACCTGCCTCTAGGACGGACAGCGAACTACACACTGCAGAGAGTGTGTGTAGATCTGTATTCTCGTCTTCCTTTTGGTTTTATATACAATAAATAAAAGACTGCCGGTGATGATGAGCCTTCTCTGACCTATAGCGTGCAGCATTACCATCATTTATCTTGAAATAATGACCTTTGAGGCCATTTTTAAGTTTTATTGGACAGCAGCGGCACAGTGAGGAGAGGGATGGGGAGTAGAAACGCACCAGGGATCCTCCACTGGAGGCAGAGGAGGGACACGGAGGTGTTTGGTTGGCGCCGATAACGCTCTCCGTTTGGAGTTTGGTATTCCGTCTTCTTCCTCTCGGTTAAGCCAGCCGCCCTGTGGAGAAGCCTAACATCTGCCACTTGTGTTTCCTTAATCTTTCTCTGTCAGCATCCCTAAACTCGTGCCAATAAGGGAGGATTGGAGCAGAGTTTCTGAGAGCTTAGTTTTATCGTGCAGCTCCGTCTTCACCTCCGCCATATGTCCTCAGCTCGGCTCCCAGACTCGACTTCCTGTCTGCCTGCACGGTGACATCTGTACCGCGGTCCCACACTCGGCTTCTGAGCATTATCCCAAGCTCATCGGTGTTACACTCGGCTTTGGTACTCTACCTATGAATATCAGATATCATGAATGAGTTATGTCCATATATCATGAATATCAATGGATATCACAAGCAGGAGAGCGGACAAGGGGACAAGGGGACAAGGGGACAAGGGGACAAGGGGCCCCTCGTCTGACTCCAACGCCGATTGTGCTTTTGACTCGACGCCAAGATTGTTTTTTTCCAAACACGAGAGCTTTCAGATTGTGTAGACGTGTTTATCTCAAGATGAGAGTTCTGCATGTAGGGGAATTAAATGGAATTAAATGCACTATGAATGTGTAGTTACCTTCAGAATTACTAACATATTTTACCCTCGGGGTCAATTTGACCCCAGCAATTAAAACCTCCAGAACATTATTAGAATTAATATTGTTTCCCAAGTGTGAGGTACTTTATGTTTGTTTGTTGACTACCTAAACAGCCCTTCAAATATATAAAAAAGTTGATATTTCTTATATGTTTGACACAGAGAAAAACAGCCTGGGGTCAAATTGACCCCAAAGAACATCGACATTAAACATTAATTGGGGTCAAATTGACCATAAAGGTCACAGGAAGGTTAAATAAAAAAGAGGGAGAAACCGGAATGATAATTTATGCTGAGAATATTTGAAGATGTGGAAATATCTTTTAAAAAAAGAGTCGGTCACACAACCAAGGGCCATTTTCAACTCTCTAAGTCCTCTTTTTATTGGAAGAGAGACAAACAAGCAAAGGTGAGCCTGACAGTGGAGCGGTTCAGGTCGGTGTTGCCCTCCGGGTCAATACCTTGAGAGAGCCGAGCACTGGACAACAAACTCCACTCCCTCGATGCACTGGAAGCACTGCAGTGGGGTTCCTTCAATTTCCGTCTCCGTTTTCATTTTTCCCCTCTTCTGCCCTCTCACGTTGCCATTTGTCTTTTCTAAACGTGTGTTTGCTGAGACTCTGAACTAGTCTGACCCGTTGCTTCCACTTTTTGAAGTGTGTTCCCTGAAGGGTCAGAAATGTCTGCACTCTCTCACGCCATCTTTGAAAGAAAAACAATATCTATATTTTATTTTATTTCAGAAGTACGGTCAACTTTATGACTTGTCCCGATCGGAGAGGTCGAAAGTGCTCGAGCTGGCCGTCACCATGGCAACTGATGGACAGCCCCTGGAGCGCATCGGGGAGCTTCTCCGCGTGGCGGTTGGACCCCTGGACCTCTCCGTGAAGGCGGTGCTTCACGGAGCCACGGAGAGAGTAGTGGCAGCACTCAGGTAATAATCCCTCCCGACAATTTACACACCATCCTGTCCATTGAGAGAGCACACACACACACACACACACACAGAAGCTTAACGGTGCACCGGAATTAAATACTCCGCATTTTTCTAAATGCACTTCTTCGCTTTGTGTTGTTCAAACAACATTATACCTCGAGAAAAAATTAACTGTAAGAAAAAAGGAAATATACATTCTGAAATGCAAGAACACCAACGGGATTACATGTCTAGGTGTCATCTGTCTGATATAAATTAATTACATCTCCTTCTATATAGTGAGGCTTACTTAATGCGCCACGACCAATTCCTTCACCTTCATCACGACATCTCCTGCTCCCGGAGTCAGAACGCCGCTCCCTTCCTCCTTTCCGTGGACAACACTGGTGTTTCCACCGGGTTATAAATCATAAACGCCGTTGCGCGTTGATAGGCCGCCTTGTTCGCCACGAGCTGTTCATAAAAAGGGTTCATAATGGGACCGGGTGGAGAAAGTGACACCTCGGTAGGCTTTGACAAACCCGACGACGGCAAGTTGTCAGGTCACTTCCCTCCTTCCTCGTATTCGCATCTCTTATGCATCCACTGCTGCGCCGCGTCACACTGCGTTATCATCAGCATGCAGCCCTTTCTCACCCGTATGATTAAAAACATGTATTTAAATATATATGTGTGTTTCTTTTTTTTATAAATCGGATTATGAGAAATACTGTCGTGCCCTCCTGCACACACACATACCTGAGCTCGGCTGGTTGTTATCTGTAAATATTCCGTGTGTCGGTCCACTTTGGGTTCGGCATGCCGGTCGGGAAAAATACTGTCATAACAATAGCCTGAAGTGTTGAATTGATTTTACAGTCGCTGCCGGTGGGAGTCGGACTCGCAGCGTTTTATTGGTGTCTCCTCGCTCACTGCGCTCCAAAGGAAGGGAGCGAGGACGCGGGCCGACGTGTCCAGGGCTCGAGAAAAACACTCGCATAGCGTCGGACTTAAAGCAACACCATGTAACAATTGTACCTTAAAATAACAGCTTGAAAAAAATGGTGCCGCTACAAAGACTTTTAATATGGCGATGTGCGCCTCCGTCACTGCCATCGGGGGTCTGTGGGGAAAAAACTCCACTATGTAACATTTTGTAGCCGCCCGGTCCTTGGACCTGCTTTCTGTCAGTGATGACCAGCGTCACATAGTCCAGTCCACGCTCACAGGGGACTTTTTATTTGCTCCGCTACGCGACGCGTAGAGACAGAGAGACATGCTGCTGTGGAGCCGATCAATAACAGACGTTTAGTTTAATAAAAGAACAAAGACGTCTTTAAGAAAGGGACCTGACATTACTGCTGCTGTCATCTGGAGGAGAGAGAAAGTTACAGGGGGGCGGGCGGAGATTATAAAAAAAACTCAAAAGAGCCATATGCGTCACCGGAAGAGCCATATGTGGCTCAGAGCCAGAGGTTCACAACACTGAAGTAAACGTTAAATACCTGAAGGGGGCGCTACAAGGGGAAAACTACATAGTGGGGCTTTAACATCCAAAAACTAGAACAAATTGCAGAGGCATTAATGCAAGGCTTGTCCTCAGAGTCATATATTTTTCACGCTCTTAAAACCGCGTGTACAAAAAAACACTGACGGCCCGAGATTAAAAAAAATATATAATCAGGCCGTCTGATTGGCTTGATTGATGAGTGCCCGTCGCCTTGATTATATTCCTGCCTCATTTCCCGCTTCTTTATGGCGGCTCAATGGCGCATGGTGCGGATGGACGGCACCTGCATTCACATACTCGCACATACTCGGAAGACTCTCGCTCGCGGGGACCAAACGCTCACACACACACACACACACACACACACACACACACACACACACACACACTGGCAGCCAGGCAGACTCGTGGGCCCGATCCCCGATGAGCGAGACACACTTTCCTCCTCTCTCTGATTCATTATCTTCTCATAATTAATGCAGCCTGATACAGCTGTTCCCATCCAGATATCACTCTGCTGCACTAACACACACTCAATCTGCTGCGTGCGTGCGTGCGTGTGTGTGTGTGTGTGTGTGTGTGTGTGTGTGTTAGTCACACAGCCTTATGTATTCACCAGAGGCATTCTTTCCCTTGAACATGTCACTCTGTTCTTACATAATTAATACCCCTTTATGTATTTGTGTGTGGCTGTCCGTGTGTGTGCCTGTGTCCGTGTGTGTGTGTCTGTGTCTCTGTGTCCGTGTGTGTGTGTCTGTGTCTCTGTGTCCGTGTGTGTGTGTGTCTGCTGTTGCAGGGCTTTCTTGAAGCATTGTGTTTGGCAGGTATGAATGAGCCGCTGTTGTTTTTTGGCTCTCCCCGAGCCGTCAGTCCGCCGCAGCAGGCAGACCTGAGCCTCACACTAATGGCCGTCTTTTGTATCTGTCATAACTCGTCTGTGTTTGTGTGTCTTTGAACAGAAAATGTTTATAAGTGGTAAAATTCAATGAAGGAAATGCTGCGTCGCCATTACACCTTGTGCCATATATATATATATATATATATATATATATATATATATATATATATATATATATATATATATATATATATATATTTAATGTACATGTAAACAATACATATATATATATATATGTGTGTGTGTATTGTTTACATGTACATATATATGAGTGTGTCGGGGGAAATCACATATTTTTCCCCTTTTCTCTCTTTTTGAAAAATAGCTGCTCTTGCGACATACCGTGTACACATACACACACACACACACACACACACACACACACACACACACACACACACACAGCTGCAGAACTCACACCAGAAAAGACGAAAGTGCAGAGAGATCACTTTTTTTAAGCTACTACTATTCCGTGCCATTAAATGTCCTTTACACCTTATTTAACAGTACAAACCTCTTTAATGAACATTAAATGATTACATTATTTTATATTCCATTTCACATTTTATTTTTTTCTGTTGCTTCTGTCTGTAGGACTTCATAAATTCATAATGGTTAATTTTTGCTAAGCTGTGTTTTAATGAAACATTTAATTTCTGCCAGACGCATTTCGAACTAACTGGAGAACAACGCCTTTGAATATTTTCTTTGGTCATTTAAAAAATCTTAATTAGGGGATTGTGCAAGATGATTGTGGCTGATATGGTTTGTTTTTTTTCAGCGGAGAACCGGACGCTCTGACAAATTACCCACAACCCCTCAGGGTCCTGGAGGCCATGGTGACCGCTGTGCACCATCATGTCCAGAGCGGGTAGGTTATCTGTGTCTACTCTCACACTCCCAAACACACGTTGGTCGTCCATCAATCAAACAGGCTTCCAAAATGTTTCTCCTCCTCTCGTCACTCGCTCTCTGTATTCTCTCTCAGCTTCTATTCGAGGCCGTTGAGCAACAGCCATTGATGAATTAACTAATGTTCGCTAGCTAGAATAACGGTTTAACGCGTTAAAAAGAAAAAACACTTTCAATTGTAAAAACTAAAATGTACCCTTTCGCTAGCGTGGCAACGATATTCACTGTATTATAATAATAATAACTTTATTTATATAGCACTTTTAAAAACAAGGTTTACAAAGTGCTCTACAGATAAAGAAAGCATAAACACAATTTAAATGGCGGCAAACATAAAAGATCATACATTGAATACAACTAAACCAAACAAATAGCCAATTAAAATAAAAACATAAAAGGACGACATCATTTAAAAGCAGTTCTATAAAAGTGGGTTTTAAGAAGTGATTTAAAAGAAGTTTAAAGTGTCTCGATGAGGTCATCCGCACAACGTGTGATGGCAGGCGTCCTCCGGGTGGTAAATAAAACAACAACACTAATAATAATAATAATGATGCATTTCATTTTTATCTCACTCTTCCACACAGTGCCACACAGATAGTAAAACAAATAAAACCGATTAAAACAGTTAAAGCAACCCATAAAAAAATAAATTAAAAAAAGAAGAATGTAATAGCTGACAATAAATTAACTCAAGGTAAAAAATATGCCTTCCTGAATAAAAAGGTTTTTAGGCCAGTCTTGAAAGAGTTCAGTGTCTGGCAAGAGGATAATATGAAGCATAGGGGCAATAGACTGGTGATATGTTCCAGGTCGATTTATCGTTGTCATAGAAACTAATCCTGAGAGAAAACACGTTATGGACACGCCTCCTGACGCTAAAGACCACCACTCCATCTGTAATGAACCCGTTCGTGAGAACAAACCGAGAAGCTCCTGAACACGTGGTAAAAAGTGTGTTCCTTTAATGTATTCTGTACTTCGTCTCTTCCTCTGGTCGTCACGCCGCTCTTCTCCTCGCCGTCCTCCCCCAGCGACAGCGCGGTGACCTCGGACGACCTCCTGGCCTGGCTGCACCCGTTCTGCGGCGACGCGGCGTTCCCCGTGCGGCCTCGCATCGACGTGCTGCAGATCCTGGAGAGCAACTTCAGCCTCCGAGACTGCGACGTGCGTCTCCTGCTGCTCTACAGGACGCAGGCGGTTCTCAAAGACCGAGAGGTAACGCCGCCGCCACGGCTTCGGGAGATGCGGAGTGCTCGTTGCTTGAGGAGCAACTTCAGGGCTCTGGTGCTCGATGTGAAGGAGGCTACAGATGTCTGGATATTTATTTTTAAACATTCCTCCAAGCTCATAAAACATCAATCTCCGGGCCGTACGTTTAGAAAAGGTGCTCGAGATTTGAGGGCGGAGGGAAGAGATGCGCGGAGGGGAGAACAGGGTGGAAACAGAGGGGTGAATATTTTAAGAGGATGGAGAAGTTACTGACTCCTCCCATCTTGAAGCTGCTAAATATTGACGTATCCATTCCCATAGTGTCGCTTTGAGCTGTAAAAGAGCCGGCGTGCTGCTGCAAGCAGAACGAAGACGTCATTCATGTTTGACTTATCGGGATATTATTCACGACTGCCTTTACAGACGACTCTAAATGTTGTTTATTCTTATGACATAAGATAAATATGTGATTTTGAAAATCTGATTTAATGTCAGTTATGCATCTTAATTTGAGCCTGCGTGTGTGTGTGTGTGTGTGTGTGTGTGTGTGTGTGTGTGTGTGTGTGTGTGTGTGTGTGTGTGTGTGTGTTTCAGACACTTCCAATATATGCATCTCTCAGTTTCTCCGTTTCTCGGTATATTAGATAATATAATTCTACTATATTCTATTCTCCTCGAGGAGGAAATTCACATTGCACGTGCGCCACCTCGGGATCTTTCCGTCGCATTAAATGTTTTTTTGCCCGACTCTCCGAACGTAAAGCCGACACATGCGTGCGGATAAGCGTTCCTACGTCCTCTGTATGTTTTGCCGCGGTGTTTAATATACGGCGTGCGCAGCTTGCCGGGTGTTTGCCGATGCCTACGTGTGAAAGTGCGGCTCTGCCCCCCCCCCCTCGGTGTCACCTTCCGTCGAGCGGCTCGTCGTTAAGTTTCCCGACTGACTAATTAATGGCCCGAGCCGGTCAATTAATGTGTAAATGTATGCGCGCAGCCGTGGGCCATTGTCAGCGCAGGTGGACAGGTGAGTGGGCTCGGACTCTTTAACTAATTGGGTGCACTCGCGACATTTGGCAGGCTCTGGAAAACCACAAACACACACACACACACACACACACACACACACACACACAGAGGCGGGCACCCACGTATCCTCTTAAGGGAGTGTAGATCCGAGGGATCAGTTAATTAATCGTGTTAAAGATGACTCGACTCCATCTGAATCGTGTGAGACTCGCTCCGGATGAAGTGCCACTTTCTCGGGTTTCTCCCCGAGGCAACCGAGAGGCCTTACTGTGTGTGTGTGTGTGTGTGTGTGTGTGTGTGTGTGTGTGTGTGTGAGTGTGAGTGTGAGTGTGAGAGACCGGGCTTGTCCACGCCAAATTGTGCCATTTCATTATGATGAGTCTGATTTTTTTTTTTTTTTTTTTCCTGTAGTTGCAAAGA
Source organism: Liparis tanakae (assembly GCA_036178185.1). Classification (NCBI taxonomy): domain Eukaryota; kingdom Metazoa; phylum Chordata; class Actinopteri; order Perciformes; family Liparidae; genus Liparis; species Liparis tanakae. The sequence goes on along the minus strand of CM070101.1, from coordinate 15,049,909 downwards.
TTTCCCATGTCCACGCTCGTGCGCTGAAAGCCCGCGTTCAAAGCCCGGCTCGCCTCCTCGTTAGAGCGACACTCGGCCGCCGGCGCGGTAGTCGCGTCGGCTCGACCGGCGCCACCCGCAAGCGGTGCCGGCACTCATGTTGGCGCCCTGAGGCCACTCTCGCGGTGGCGCCCTAGTCTGACCTCGTCACGTCGGCTTGGAAGCAGAAAGAGAGAGGGAGTGGACACACACACACACACACACACACACACACACATGAGGGGTGAAGCGTATCCAAACACCCTCAGCGGTACCTCGACAGTTAACTGGCACCTGACGGATCCCGATAAGAATTTATTTTCTGAATGTGAGACGCGGCTCGATGGCGCACCTGACCTTTGTGGCGTCGATCAACATCGCACCTGTACTTGACCCTGACGACATTAACGAGGTTCGGTGAGCCGGAAAGGTTTGAGGCAGCGCACACACACACACACATGGTTACGCATACTCATACTCAATCAGACTGCCTGATGGGATATCCATGACAACCAGGCTGTCTAGCGACAGTTTGAGTGATACTGGAAGCAGAAGTGTGTTTAGGTTCCTCTCATCTCTTCTTTTCCGCCGCTGTTTGTTGTTATGCCAACGGCGTCTGATTAACGCTGTCATCTGCCATGAAAGGCAGCTGCAAAATAGCTCTATGCACACACGCTCACACACACACACACGCACACACACGTACACACACACACACAGGTGCACTCTCTGATGTACAGAAATGTCCATGTGTTACTCACACATGTAGAGACATACTGAATATGCCCACTGCAAACGTTTTGATCTTTAAAATGTCTCTCTCTCTCTTTCTCTCTCTCTCTCCCTCTCCCTCTCTCTCTCTCTCTCTCTGATGTGCAACTGTAGAAGTCCTCTCTTTGTATTTATTCCTGGCTCTCTTTCCTCAATATCGACAACAGTGAAAGTACTATTAATAAATCAAGACATGCATTTCATTCATTTTGTATTTTAAGTATTCATTTTTGTGGCCGATTTAAGAAGAATGAAACTAATACTTTTAAACGTTTTTTTTTTTTTTAAGTCATGAAAATAGGGGCATGACATTGAATGAATTGGAGATGATGAAACTACAGTTTTCTTAAAAAAAGAAGAAGTTTTTAATGGATTGAATCATTAGTTAAGATCAAAACTGCTGTCATTTATCTTTTTTAATATGCCACAAATCAGCCTGATTAATTGCCAATGATAAATTACACACATTATGCTAGACTTTTATTATATAGAACCGTGTGTTATTATGTAGACGTGTGAATATTACTTATTCACACAAGAAAAGAAGGGGCCAAAAATTAAGTAAGTAATTAATTGAGCCCTGAAAATTCTAAATACCAAGATTTTGCCGGGGGAAAGTAGTATTTGCGGATTAAAATGACTCCAACAGGATCTAAATGAATCTTTCCCACATTGACCTGACCTTGACTGTTGACCCCTAGCAGAGAGAACACACAGGAAGAAAGTTACACTACAATATAACAGGATCTGTTATGTTGAGTTCTAACTACTGATGTGGATTTATTAATATGTGCTCAGGCTGGGATTTTCACAGCTTGTCAGACAAAAAACAACAGCAAAAAGTGCTAAGCTAAGCTAATCGTAAGTGGAACGTAAGGGAGATACCATTTCCACAACTTGTAAGGGGTAATAACTAGTTTGTGAAAGACCTAGAGAAACACAAAATCCCGGACGTTTTTTGAATCCCTGCCGGGCGCATTTGATCTCAAAAAGAGGACATGTCCGGGGGAAAGAGGACGTCTGGTCACCCTAGTTATCTAGCACTTTACAAACATTAAAATCATCTAAAAACGGTAAGCTTAGCTCGTGTCTGATGGATCTCGGCTCTGAGCAGCGAGGACCGTATCTAAATAAAGTACTAAATGTGTCTTTTCCCGGTAATAAGCAGTCTGATAAGATGCCAGCGAGCGCTCTGAACACCTCTAACACCAGGCCTCGCAGCCTGAGCTTCAGGATCACCGGGGACTAATTTAAACCACCGGGTGTGAACCTGCCGCGGTGTGGGCCACCGGGGGGGGGGGGGGATTACGCTCATATGGCAAACGTCAGCAAAGCCGCCGCCTCTGGTTCCACAGAGCAGCATTAGCATCCGTTCCTATTGAGTCGTGTCTCTGGATAAATGCAAGTCCATTGATAACTGGCCATTTTTTTTTCTCCACTCTTTGCTGCTAAATTCTCCACAAAGGCAGCGCTGTGGGATGTAGCTTATAGCGGAGGCCGTGGGCCGAGGAGCCAAAACAATGGAGTGAAAGATCCGTGCGGTGGGGGGGGGGGGGGGGGGGTACAGAACAGGAAGGCGACCCCTTTCAGGGTTCGTACGGTCATGGAAAACCTGGAAACGTCATGGAATTTTAAACTGGGCATTTCCAGGCCTGGAAAAGTCATGAAAAAAACGTAAATCATAAAAGTTTTGGAAAAGTCATGGAAATGTGTTATAGTCACATGTTCATTTACACTGAGTTTAAAATAATTTATATGTTTTTTAAAGAAAGACGCTCAAAATATAAGCCGGCATACGCAATCAATACGTAACGTGTTCTTCATTGTTCATGTTTATACCGAGATTTCAGTTTGGTCATGGACATTTGGTTTAAAGTTATGGAAAAGTCCTGGTCAACATGTGTAAGAACGCTGCCTTTCACATTTCTCATTAAATATATATATTTTAGCTGCTTTAGTTAAGTACCGTCTTACGATACAGTCGTCCATCCGCCGCCTAATAACTAATAATCCTTTAGAGTGGTTCAGGGGGCTGGAGCCAGTGCCTTCTGATTGAGGTCGCCACTAAATCACAGGGTGGACTCGTGTGTTACATAAGTATAAAAAAAAAAAAGGTAAGACATTTCCTGTGCTATCTGAATTGTCTAATTGCAGTTCAGTCTCTCTGATACACAGTTAAACCAGTTCAGAGTTAATGGGTTGTGCAGCTCTCTCTTGGTGTGGCAGTCTCCTGATAACCCGCCCGTCGGTGCTGCATCGTGTATTCCAACAGATCTGATTCCCTCCCTGCGGAACGCTCCGCCGTTGCCTCATTGCCTCGTGCCGTCTCTCTGACAGCACCTCCACAAACCCTCAGATCCTCGCCGCCTGTCAGGATCTGAAAAGTCTTGTTCTTTTCACATCGGCTGTCCGAGGCTCCGTCTGCCGTCTGCATGTTTCTGTCCATGCATCCTCATCCCTACACTGTGGCTTCTTCTGTATGATACACCCAAAGACACACACACACACACACACACACACAGTGCACCAGACACATGTTGTTATGACGGATGTTGTTCAGCCCAGCGTTTGTCCAGACTGGGTCAGGCCGGGCCGCGTCACTGAAAAGGCCACTGGATGATGCAAAGCCACCGCCTCGCACACCCAGCGATGATGGATCCGAGGGAAACGAGAGGAAAGGAATTAGAGGGAGAGAGAAGGGAAATAATGCTGGATCAGAAACGTACGCCGAGAGAAAGAGAGAGGGAGACATTCGGAGATGATATTGAAGCGGATGAAGAGAACGAGAGGTTGCCGTCCCGATGCATCATCCTTCCCTCGCTCTCCAGCGGCGTCCCGACGCACGACTCAGACGCAGGCACGCGCAGAGGCGCCTAGAAAGGGAGGAATTAATGAGGCCAATTGAAATGCTGACATTTAGGTAGTAGGGAGGAGTGGGCGGGGGGGGGGGGGGGGGGTGACGCTGACGCTCGGAGGTAGATTGTGTGCCTTCATTTTGAATGATTAGTCATCCAAATGTCACCAGTGTCAGCATCGGAGGGTCTTTTCTTTTTTGGTCCGTGTGTATATTGTGCGTTTGGCCTTTTTATGTCCCTAATAACAATATGCTTTGGGCCATTTGTTTTTAATGGCGCTTCACCGACAGAGAGGAGCACTAGTGCTGGTTAATGTGACGCCCGCCCTGCGGAGTCCTTGATGCTTTAGTGTGAAGAAAGAAATCATCCCAACGTCAGGGCTGTACACACACACACACACACACACACAGACATATAACTACACACACATCCGGGAGCCCGGTCTGTGTGTGTGTGTGTGTGTGTGTGCGTGTGTGTGTGTGTGTGTGTGTGTGTGCGTGTGTGTTCATGCTACGTGCACCGATGTCAGTGTCAAGGATCATTTCCCGTGACTCCTTGTTTCGGTGTTGTTTGGCCTCGGCAGAGCGCCGTCTCTCTAACTCGGCTCCTGGCTGCAGGAGATCGAGCCACTACTTGATTTTCTCCCTGCGACACGTTTCTCTGAACATTTTCATTTCACCTTTTTTAAATTTCCGGTGCTTATTTTTTCTCTTCCCGCGATTCCCTGAACATGTTGTTGATGCTTTGATTTGATCTCGGCTCAGATTTTGAGTTTGACAAACACATCCCATTGTTTCTCACAGGTATGGACTTTTTTATTTTTACCCATTTTGTTTTCTCATTTCAGATCGTCTCTGCTTTGGACACGTATGCAAAGTCACGGGGGGTAGAGGAGTCGTATGGTTCAGCAATGTTGTCTTACACATTCATAAGTTGTTTAGACCTCTGCACACTTACAGTATTTTTATATCGTTTGTATTCTTCTTTTGTAATCCTTTTCTCTCATAGTTTATCATTCCAGCCGTGTCTTTTGGACACAATGCAATAAGAGGGGGGGGGGGGGGAGGGTTGCATGCACACAGAGAGACCGACTATGTGCATTGGTAGACAGTCCACATAGGCATGGTTGTGTTGTACATGAAGTAGTACGAGCTAAAATAACTGTTTTTGAGCATATATGTATATATATCTATATATATATAAAAATATATATATAGATATATATCTATACACTACCGTTCAAGAATTTGGGGTCACCCAGACAATTTTGCGTTTTCCATGAAAACTCACACTTTTATTTAGCAAATTAATTCCAAAATGATTCAAAAATATAGTCAAGACATTGACAAGGTTAGAAATAATGATTTTTATTTTAAATATAAATGATGTTCTTAAAATGTGTCGCTCAAAGGAAGGCCAGTTTTATAGCTTCTCTAACCAGCATAACTGTTTTCAGCTGCGCTCACATAAAAAGGGTTTTAAGGGGGTTCTAACCCTCTGCTAGTCTTCTAAGGCGATAACACAATGTACCACTAGAACACTGGAGATGGGCCTCTACACACCTATAGAGATTTCATTAAAAAACAAAGAATAGTCATTTACCACATTAACCATGTGGAGAGTGTATTTCTGATTAATTTAATGTTATCTTCATTGAAAAAAAAAAGATTTTCTTTGAAAAATAATGAGATTTCTAAGTGACCCCAAACTTTTGAAGGGTAGTGTATCCTGCGTGATCTCCCCTCAAGCTAAAGTGTATCAAATCCACTCCACCTGTCGTGTATTTTAGCAGTAGGGCCACGGCTTGAGGTATGGAAAGCCTCAGTGAGAAGATAAGCCGGAGCCCTGACACGCATCCACAGATCAAACCGGAAGGCGACAACAAGAGCTGCGCAGGAGCAAAACACACAGAAACATAACTGCGTATATTTATAACACAAACATTTCATATTGACAAACGGGCGGATGGGCTCTCTCAGTCCAGTGTTTAAAAAGTGTCACTGAACTTTTCAGGTTCGTCCCACCGGGGATTGTCGGGGAGAAAAAAAAAGAAGATGAAAAAAGATGGAGCTGAGCCGAGGTGGAGGCCAGGTGGAGAGGAGGAGAAGCCGGACGGGGGCGCGGAGGAGAGAGATTTGTTTGATGAAAGGGAAAGAGCCCGGACCGGAGGGAGAGCGCCGGAAAGAAAGAGTCCAGGAGAGTCTGTTTCCAAGGAGATTAATAATAGATGTGATGGGGTTGAGGCCGCTATCTAATGGCCGTCCTCTAATGCAGCAGGTCAGGGGGTCATTGGCGTGATCGCCGAGCCACGGTGATACTTCAACGTGTTTTTTGGCAGCGTTTATCTTTGCGCCTCAGATCGAGCCTCGGCCCCCGGAAACTTTATCCGTGCTCTTTTTTTTTCTCAATGTTATTTTGTTTCAACTTCTTTTCAGTTTGAGGCAGGAGAGGAGAGCGCTTTGTCATCTCGGTGGGATAGTTGATGATGATGCGGACGGAGAAACGTCAGACAGGAGGCAGCGCTCTGAAGTAAACAAGAAGAGAGGGCGACGTGGAGAGGGAGACAAACGAGGAGGAGCGAGGAGGAGAGAGCCCGAGGACGGTTGGAAGTGAGAGGAGAGGGCAGAGAGGAGGGAGACAGACGGCACAATCTGAGATGGGGGGGGGGGGGGGGGGGGGGGCACTCATGCGCCATTATCTTCTTTTTTTTTTTTTGGCAAGCTCTCCGCCGCTCTGTAGCGGCGTGGAGCGGCTTTACTCCGACCGGGCGCCGTTCACCTGCAGCGCACGTGTCCTCTGGTGTCGACCAGTGCGCTGCCTGTTGTGCGTTACGTCGTTTAGCCGTCCTCCTCTTCCTCATCGACCTTCGTCCCACCTTGAACACTCCTCGGCCTCGATAGCGTGCATGATTAAGAAGAGTCACAAGTGGGTTTAATATTCAAATACACTGTAAAGGCTGCTCATGCACGTGTGCTTGACAGTGATGGCTGGCGCTGTGGCGTGTGTGTGCGTGTGTGTGTGTGTGTTAAGCTACACACTCGTTGTCCCCCGCCGCCTCGATCTCCTTTTTCTTACCGCTCCCCTCCCGTGTTTTGTCTACTGAGCTCCGCCTGTCTCTTATCTTCCTCTTCTTCCTCTCCTGAGGCGTGTACCATTATGTATACTCAGGTGTCATGTTACACAATGTGGCTCCACGAGAGAGAGAGAGAGAGAGAGAGAGAGAGAGAGAGAGAGAGAGAGAGAGAGAGAGAGAGAGAGAGAGAGAGAGAGAGAGAGAGAGAGAGAGAATAACAAATAGGGGGAGAGGTTTAGAGAAGCTGTATTTGTTTGTCATTGCACTCCCCTTGTCATGTCATATGTTGCATGCACAAGAGAGTGTGTGAGTGTGTGTGTAAACTTGTTTGCTCTCTCCGGGTGCGCCTGTCTTTATCTTCCTGCCTGTGTTTCCTCTGCATGTTTCATGCGCTTCACTTTCAAGCCGTAATAAACTCCCCAGCCCCCCGCGGCCCCGAGGCGTTGCCCTTTTGGTGTTTGCTTCTCTTTGCTCTCATTTTGTCTGAAACCTGCACTCTCTTATCGGCCCCGCTCGCTCACTCTCTCAGCGTCTCTCTCTCTCTCTCTCTCTCTCTCTCTCTCTCTCCTCTTGTGAAGTGTGCGACCTCTGCAACTTTATTCTGCCCGTCGCTAGGGACGTTAGCCGGATCGGGTCAATGAATATTGATGAGCTCGTTCAGAGCGCACTCGGTAAAGGCCAGGCGCGGAGATCCCTGGATCCCAGGGCTCCACCAGCACTCCCAGTCCGATACACGGATGTGCCCACATCCTGTGTGTTTACCCCCCCCCACACACACACACACACACACACACCCCTCCCTTCCCGCCCTCACCTCCTCAGGTCAAGGACGGAGATAATTACCAAGTCAGAGAAGATTATCAGGCGGGTTTGTTGATGGGGGGGGCAAACGTTCACCTGTGTTTTACCAACAGATCGTACGAATTCAGGAAGAAAGATTGCGTCTTTGACCCCGAAAGGCTCCCGATGTCATCCGCTCCCTTAGCTGGTTTGGATCGCCGGGTGCAGCTGAATAGATAGGATAGCGTTTCTGAAGTTGGTTTGAATCAAAGATAACACCTGTGCATCTTTATTGTTTTATCTGCATCTTTATTGTTTTGTCTTGTTGTTGCTGTTAGTAACCAACTTTGTGATTATTGCAAAGTAGTCAATAACAGTCATGATGTCATCAAAGACTTTGCAGTGTCAGGGTGACCCTGGTGTTGCATGCTTTCTAGTTTAAGTCATTCTTGTTTGACATGCTGCCCTCAGAAGCAGACAAATGCAGACTCTACGGCATCTGTTTCACCAGAGAGTTATTTATATATATATATATATATATATATATATATATATATATATATATATATATATATATATATATGTAGATATAGAATTGATGTTAACATGGTATGTAAGATCAATGTAAAAAGCAGTAAACGAGTAAACTGTGATTTTTCCCTCGCTTATGAAAATAACAAACACTATGAATAGACATAATAGCCATTGTAACTTGACGTCTCACTAATTCCTTCCCACACGACTAAATGACGGAGTAACGAGCAGTTAGGCACCATATATTGTCTCTGTCTCAATATTGTGATGTGATGCGGATGTCATCGTAGATGGTGTGGTAATAAGTGTTACAGTGAAGTGAACTCCAACAACTTATATTAACAGTATTGCTGATTATGTAACCAACAATCTCATTGTGTATATATTTTGTGCAAACGCATAGCTCACTCCGACAATATTGTCACAATTCTAATAATGAGGTATTTTGGTCAAAGAAAATGTGATATGTTCTTTTCTTTAGCCTTTAAATCATATATTAAAATGTAGTACATTTTAAATTGCTTAAATATACTTATTTTAAAAATAAAAAAGACATCTAGCGAAACAGAGAAACGATACATAATATGAGCTTTAACGTGTGAATTAATTAATCAAAACCTCCATCAACAAAGCTTGCCATGTGTACACCTTTAAACTCTTATGTTCTGTCTGGGGGGGGGGGGGGGGGGCACGCAATTAAGGCGTTTTGGGTCAAGGAATAAAATCCAGCATCCACAAATATCTTTTTCTTGTGGAAATAACGACCACAACACTTCAACATCAATTCATGTACAAGAAACTGTAAATAAAAAAAAACACAAAACGGCGACCTGAAGATGAAAATGGCAAACTGACGCTGTGAGAATGATAACGTTAACCACGCAGCGTTTCCCATGCCATCATATTTAATGCAACACGTGTCATCCTTCCATTCATCCTGACGATCTGATGGAGAGGGTGGGTATGACGATGGCGGGGGTTGAACCCTCCCATAGGCTCCCAGTTATCAGCACCATGACCTTGCTCACAGCACCTCGGTGACCTTCCTCTCGCACCTTTTGGGTTTTGTGGAAACGTTTTTGACGCCTCGAGAGCAGCAGGGGGCGTCTCATCCGGTGGCAAGAATCCATTTGGTTGTATAGAAGTCTCATGAGAAAATGAGATGTATTCCCTGAGTAGACATTGCACACAGGAGTTCATGGTCTCCATCGCGATAGTTTCAAGTCTTCTTCACAGCACGGTGTTCATGTACTAAACAATGGTGCTGAAATAGAGGATAAACAGAGCATGGTTCCATGGTTCGGTCCGGTCCAGGAGGAGTTTTTTTTTTCTTCAGTTCATGGAAGTTTAATTGTTGTTTAATTTTTAAAAATGTTGTCTTCAACATTGGGTTGCCCCACCTTCTTCACGTCGCTTCTGGCAGCACGAAACCAAGATGGCCGATGCCCTCGAGCCAGACTGGAGGCTTCAAAACCAAAGTTTTTAATTCATCATAATGAAATAGTTTTGCATGAGGACATCGGTACCTTAGCCAGTGGGCATCCGTCGGCTACTCCAGCGACAGGATGTTGTGTCAGACCCGACGGAGAGGCTGAGCTCCGGACTCCTCCCTAGACTGAGCCTCTAATAACAGTTATTGATGTTCCACAAACTTCAACTTAGTGCTTGACCAGCAGCACCCAGTGTGTTGCGCTGTGAGTTATTCCTCAGACTCCCCCCCCTGCGGAGTCAGGCATTGAGCTGTTTATCTCCAACATTTCCAGAACAAGAAATAATTCATCCAACGCCGGGTTATGTTTTGATTAATTATTGAAAAGCGTAAATACAGCGCGTGAGGCCGATCGGTCAATCACTGTAATCTCGTGAGCCGTGATGGATGGACTCTCAACCGTCGTGGATGTGATTTATTTCGTCTCATGATTACTGTATGAACAATCGCCTCGCCTCTTGAATATACAGAATATTTTTTTTCCCCCTGGTAGAAATAGTCTCCGTCTGTTTCACCGTGGGTTTAATGTCGGAATAGACCTTTTTTTAATGTCTCCGCAATGTGGCCGTCAATAATTTAGTGGCGTCGGGCCACATCCAGTATTACCGGCGGTGGGAAACCCCGGGCATTGTGCGCCCCACCAAAGGATCAATTTCCCCTCGGCTGGCGTATTCACAACCGGCGAAAGTGAGATTAAATTATGGGCCGTGTGGATTTAGGACGCCCACCGCCCCTCGGACCGCCGTGTTGAATTGATCAAACGCTTGAGATTAGCGGAACGCGTCGACCTCGTCACGTCCGCGGTTAAATCGACATCGGCCCCGACGCGCAGACAGACGGCGTGTGAACTTCATCCTGCTGGAAGTGTTTCCTCTTCAAGTTTAAACTAATGACACTGAACTAATAATTAAAACTAATCGGCGCGCTCGTTAGTTTCTGAGACCGTGTAGTTGTTGTTGTTGTTGGAGGTTGAAAGTGGTTTTGAGTCCAACATTAGTCGTTTCATTCGCATGGGAAAATTTAGGGTCTGATTTAGGGTTATTTGAAATAACGATTTTGAATCTTTGAACAAAGTAAATCGTCTTAATTTGAATTTTAGCCCCTTTTTAGTGTTTTGTACAAACTGTTGCTGAATATTAAACGCTTGTGGTTCCTGGATATATTTGTGCATAAAGCTACTGTACCAGACAATAAAACACCTCACACGTCACTAATGTGTGTCAGCGATGGAAAGTATTAAAACACAATTCCATTCAATGTAATATTACATTATTATCCATTGATGGATGTAGTTTATTCTAGATTAATGAAAAGCGAAATAAATAAATGTTTTAAAAAATGTTTTTAATTTTATCTTTCAGCGAATTGATAATTTCTTTCATTGGTTTTGCTCCGACGCTGAGCCCAGGTCCACGTAATGAGTTCTGGAGGAGGGTTCTCATTCTGAGAGGGGTGAAGTTTGTCAAGCGGGCCCTAATGTGCTCCTCCTGACTGGCACTTTGATCCCAGCTTTCTCATTTATGATATTGATTGCATAAAGCTCCAGTTCCTCAAGGGGCAGACCAAATTGGTGTTTGCACAAAGAACAACCCTAAGGATTTGCAGATACACGCATAATACTTGTGTTATATTACATATGGGGTGCAGTGGCGAGCACGGTCACCGCACAGCGAGAGGAGCGTGCACGTTCTCCCCGTGGCGGCGTTAGTCCCCTCCGGGTTCTCCGGCTTCCTCCCGCAGTCCAAAGACACGAGACTCGGGTTAATTAAACTCTGAATTGGCTGGAGGTGTGCATGTGAGCATGAATGGTTACCTGTCTCTGTATATATATACATTACATTATTATATATATGTATATGTGTATATATATACATGTATATATGTATATTTATTCATATATGTATGTATATGTGTATATGTGTGTATATATATGTGTATGTATATGTATGTATATGTGTGTATGTATATACATGTATATGTATGTATATATATGTATATATTTGTATACATATGTATGTATACATATATATATACATATACATATATATATATATGTATTCATATAGAGAGATAGATATGTATGTATGTATATATATATATATATATATATATATATATATATATATATATATATATATATATATATATATATATAACTGCAATAGATTGGTGACCTGTCCAGGGTGTAGCCTCCAGAGCCCCTCAATAGGATAAGGATAAGTGGTTTGGAGAGTGGAATATTCTTATTATATATGAATACAATTAACATGTTTGACTTTAATGGTCGTTGTTACTCAAACTTTAAAGATCCCTCTGGCTGTGGGTGTTGACATGAAAATCGAAAATCCTCTTTGAAACGCCAAACAAATGAACAAAAACGTGTTTCTAATGGAAGGAACGCTGACTTGAGCGATGGTAAAGTTCATAGACCGATTATAAGAAGTGGATGTGTCACCGTGACATCACCCGTTGGGTTGTGGACTACAGGTTTGAGGCTTTCTGCATGCTGGCTGTCCCCATCTTGGTTCTTGCTGTCGCCATCTTGGCTTCTTCGTAAACAAAAGCAGCATGAGGGTGGAGCTCAGTCCAACTGGACAGAAGGCATTGTTTCCTCACTCTAAATTGGACAATGACCATCATGCTGTATTGAAGGACACTTGAAACTAGCGATTGACGATATCAACTTGTGTTTACAATGTTTACATAACTAATCAACGGAGAAGTAGTCGTTTTCTCGTAGACTTCTATACAATCTGACTTCTTAGGAGTCGCCCCCTGCTGGCCATTTGAGGGAATTCAAGTTTAAGGCAAATTTGTTTTATTGTCTCCGAATAAAAATACCTCAACTCTCGTTTTGGCCCATGTGTGTGTGTGTGTGTGTCTGTGTGTATGTGTGTGTGTGTAAAATGATCTACCGTATTAACTTCAAGTGTCACCTGCGCGTTGAAAGCAGTTAAAATGTAACCGACTACAGTCGATCACTTTGATGTTGTGATATGTATTTGTTGAGCGTTCATCCCTCCAGGAAAAACGGTGACATATGGAGGAAATTAATTTCACAGTAGTTTATTGAAGCTCTGCTTCAGCGGCGTTCAGCTCGGCGCTTTTTGATTTTGTGTGCACACCTGCTTGTTTGCATGTTTCTTAATATGGATGTGTGTATGGGGTTAGGAGGAGGTGTGTGTGTGTGGGGGGGGTTGAGCCATCGCTCTCTCACACAGACACACCTACACACTCCACTGCAGTCTTTCTGTTTTTGACTTCAACTCCATTTTTATGTGTGGGTGTGTGTGCGTGTGCGCGTGTGTGTGTGTGTGTGTGTGTGTGTGTGTATTCACCCACGTGGCATCTGACAGCTTTCTGCTCTGCCTCTGCCTATCTATTTGCCCCAAAGCGGCTCCCCTCTATACACACACACACACACACACACACACACACACACACACACACACACACACACACACACACACACAGTCAAACACACTTTCTCTCTGTTTCTTTTTTCAGATATTTCATATGCTGATAACTGCATTGCAGTTTTTAATCAGTGGAGAGATGCCGCGTCTGACTCCACAAGCTTTCCTTCAACAGACTACGGCTCACTCTGTAATTGATGTTTGATCTATATAAATGTGTAAGTGACTGCGTTGTTGTGTAACTTCGTAAAACATGATGACATTTTAGTCCGTCGGTCTTCTTAGTTTTGGAAAGTCACTTTAAACCCACCCACCGATGCAATGGTGTTTTCTTTTTTGAAAGGTTGTCAAAGTAATAACTCATAATGTCAATATTAATTTACCCCAGCCTCCCCGTCTGCTTACACCATTTTCGTGCATCGTTTTGCAAAAAAGCCCGGCCTCTTCTAGTCACTGTAGGCGCGAGGTTTTTTGCACGAGGTCGGCAGTAATCTTTGCAGGATTAAAGTATTGTTTACTTTCACGCCCGTGTTCATGCGCTGCTCATGGTCCATGTTTGATTCTTTAATTTGTTCTCTTTTTGGAATGGTTCATTTGCGTTTTCTTCATTGATTATCAAACAGTCCAAGAAATGTAAATATTAAGACTTAATTCTGTTTTACTACTATATAGTCATATTAGATTCAAGATTCAAGATATTTTAATGTCACGTGCACATATAACAAGTTATTTGTACAATGAAAAGCTTATATTGCTGGGTCCTCCAACTAAACAAAACTACAAGGTAAGAAAGAAAGAAATACAAATAAGTCACAGTTACAAATAAGTCACAGAATATGGTAATGATATTATTGCACAAGAATAAGGCACACAAATGACAATATTGCACAGCTAGTGTATAAATACATATATATTAAACCATTCGTTAATGTTTAGCCAGTTTCCCGATGTCAGATTTAACACTCGAAGATCCTGTTTTGAACCGATGACGACACAGAGGGGGCAGATTAAAGCCACCATCAATGTTACTGGCTGAAATGAGGTTGTTATCAGTTCCAGTTCCTGTAGTTGGCCAACACAGCTCCCGTTGGCTCAGTGGACTCAGTGGATGGGATACACACTTCTGAACAGGGCTTTTTTTTCTTCCCGTGCATCAAACTGAATGCAGCTGGTTAATGATATGCTCCCTGGCTGTGGACGTAACACCAGGGTGAGTCACTCCTGAGGTAGTAATTGGTGAGTCCGATACGCTGGCGGTCGCAGCCTCCATCAGAGTAAATAAACCCGGCACTTTGGCACGGAGAGGCATCTAACGCTTGTTATTTAATGTACTCATCTGTGATTGGACAGTTGCTGCTTGGAGATGTTCAAACAGTTGGAAGTGGTAATGGGCCCCAAAAAAAAAAAGACAAATATATTGTCTTTGTTCTCACATATACTGTGTAATTAGCATTTATCCTGCTGCCTCCTACCGCAACCGATCGTTGGCTGGACAGATGGGGCGCGGCGGTAGGAGGCGAGTTTGCGAGTGATTGGAAAAACCTCGCACACGGGCAGAAGGTACGGCGGCCGACCGGCTGAGACCACGAGTCGGGGTCTTAATTCGCCAGCGCTCCTCTGCTTCGTGTTCCTGGCCACCGGCCGGACGCTCGCTGCCCTCCTGCCCTTCCCTTGTCTCTGTACACCACCACAGAGGAAATGTGGATTGCAAGCGCTCGGCATAATTAATTACCCTCCTTCCTCGTTAAGAAAATAAAAGCCTCAGCGCCGCGCGGTAATTGGCAGCGGTGCGTTTGCGGCCTTCTGTAGGGGAGCGCTTGATTGGGGGAGTGCGCGAGGATGTCGCAATGTCACGTGAAAAGAGAGCATGTTTGATGGAGTTTGTAATGTGTGTTAAATGGGGAACATTCAATCCTAATACAATTAAGGGATCCCGAGGCCTTTGCATATAAAAAAAAATTATAAATGCGACCGCACAACTTTTATAAAATGCTCGAATAGCGAAAGCGTGTTGGGCGTTCAGCATTCCGAACACAGGGAGGCCGTAACGATGATTAACAGGCTTCGGGTTGCAGTTTACGTCTAGTGATGGATTTGAGAGCTTTAGATTGCGGCGAGGTATTACAGGTATTAAGATTCCCTTTCTGTTTCCCAAATGACCTCCATTTCCAGAGGGTCCTGAGCTTCAGCTTTAATCATTTATTGCTCCCCCCCCCATCGTGAGGCGCTTCACTACACCACTGTGCATGCTGCTGCTGCTGCTTATTTGCATAAGCATTTACTTGTAAATTAGGGATTTAACACTGCTGATCAGTAAGAGTATCAGTACTTTATTAAGGAAATCAGCCAATGTGAGTTCTGCCTAATTACAATCAAGCCATCGTGTTGGTCCGCTGTATCACAATTACTCGAGCGAGTGGATTATACGGAGCCCCACTCACGGCGAAAGGAGAAGTGATCATCTTGAAGCGCCATTTTTGATTACCTAGCTGGCGATATTATTTCCCATGAAGGGGGATGCAGGTTTTTGAAGAATGAGAAAGAAAAATAAACTTTATTGTGCAGGGCGTTCATGTTCAGGAACATCTAAATTGCCCGTGTCAATCAAACTATCTTTTTTAACTTCTTTTTATAAATCTGGGAATCTTTGTTATGGCCAATCAATGGGATTCATGGCAGGTAGAGTTTTTGTGGCTAATTAAAATCACTAAAATAAGGCCACATTTACACATAGCCGGTATTTACAGAAACAAATATTTCTGCCCCTCCGTTTAAAAAAATAACGTTGTACACACAAGGTTGTTTTCAAAAACGTTCTGTTTATACGAACCCGCATAAATACGGCGTTCCTTATACGTCCCATAGGACGCTCACATGACGTGAAGCATCTTTAGTCGCACACTGTGACGTTTGACAACCTAAAACTCAGTTTGACCTCGTTCACACGCAAACACAGAGTTTTCAGAAATCTCTACTTTGGCCGGAGTTTTTTTAAATGATCGTTTTCCGTGATAAAACCTCTGTTTTTGTGTAAACAAAAGGACAAAACGCATTAAAATATATGTGTTTTCCCATCGTGTAAACGGGGTCTAAGTGTCTTTTTAATATGTAATATCTCTTAACATTCAAGCAGCTCCCTGCGTGAGCCTCCAGTAGAGCCACCGATGCGGGGCTTCATCCACGTTCGACTGCACGACGCTCTGCAGCGGGAAGCGCCTCACCTGCAGCGCTCCGATGTGGCTTCTCGACGCGTCTCCCGGGTACACGTTCCGTTTAAAGGCCTCCAGAAGGATACCGTGCCCCAGACGCTGTTTTTCGCAGCATCGACAGCATGACTGATTTTTGTGACAGAGACAAGTTTTATTTTCATTTCGATGGCAGTGTTACATCATGTAAGAGAATCCTCTTTTCCATCTTAATGCAGCTATTTATCACCTCTAAGGAAAAGTGTTTCACTGCCTCCAAATGCATTTTTATTACATTATTCTTCAACGGGGACCGCTTAATTGTCTCACCCAAATATGAGTAATTTGGTGCAACAGTCGATCTCACCAGCACAGAAGGTTTTCCGTACTAACTCGTCTTCATTACAGCACCGCCATAATAAAGGTTTAAAGTGTTAACAGCTTCATCCGCAGACAGTCGCTAGTCTTAAAACGCTCAGATGAGTTTGTGTAGAGACTTTACGCTGATGAAACATCGCCCGGCTTTACATTGATATCCAGTCTTATAAATTTGATCCGACCACTGAGGCTGAAGCTGTGTTTTATGAGTCTGGCTGCAAGTGGCTTGTGTGTGTGTGTGTGTGTGTGTGTGTGTGTGTGTGTGTGTGTGTGTGTGTGTGTGTGTGTGTGTGTGTGTGTGTGTGTGTGTGTGTGTGTGTGTGTGTGTGTTGTGTGTGTTGTGTGTGTGTGTGTGTGTGTGTGTGTGTGTGTGTGACAGAGCCTGTCTTTGCAGCAGCCACGCTTTGGCAGGTTGTAGTTTTCCCCTCAGAAATCAGCCGCTCTCTGAACTGTTAAATCACACTAGAAGCCAACCTTTGAGAAGAAAATTAATTACTTTCCCTCCACCTCCGCCTCTCAATTTTTTTTTCTCCTTTTCCACATTAACCCTCCCTCATTCCTTTTCACTCGCTCTCTTTTTTCATAATAGTATAGAATGGGTTTGGCTACTGGTGCCGTTCTTTTTTTTTTTTGAAGCGAACATTGAAACGTGCCATTACGCACAAAGCCCTCGCTTCCTTCCTCTCGGCGCCCCGTTTGACGTTTGCTTTGTCGCCCCGTCTGGATTGAGGGTTCGTGATTGCGCAGTTCATCTGGGGCCTCCGGTTCTGGCGCCATGCCTCTCCACACAAACTCCACTGCAATCATTAGCTTGTCAAGTTTGGCCGTCCCGACCGAGCGCTTCATTTGGAATCGATGAGCGCCGCTCGCCGGGTTCTGTTGTGCTTGTTTTGGATGGAGTCTAGTGCGAGTGTCCCGGATCATAAATCACTGAGATCCACTTGATGCCGCCGTCCGGCGACGTATTGATCCACGACGTTGCACGTGGAGCAGAATTTGAAGGAAACTGACGGTTACTGTGGTAACTCAACACTCAATGGACCTCATGTGTGCTCACTGCATTGGTGTGATGTTGTAATCAAGAGCCTCCTCCTCCTCCCCTCCTCTCCCCCCTCCCCCGGTGCTTTTTGGGCCCCGAGTGGACCGGCCTTATCTCACCGCCCGTCTCTTTTCTCCACCTCTCCTCTCAGGTGCAGATAGAAGACGTGGAGGATGAGGACAAGAGGTACGCCCTCTTCCTGGACCTGCTGGAGGCCGCACACCAGTGGGAGGACTTCCAGCTGCTCTCGCTCCTCCTCCAAGCTTGGCCACCAATGATGAAAGAGGAAGTGTAAGATGAATTATTTGATCTTTTTTTTACCCCCCCCCATTGCCCTTTGCTCGAAGCAATAGTTTCATATTTTGGGAGGCGCTACTGCTGGAGGCTATTTAGCTTAGCTTAGCATTTAGACATGACAAAGAGGAACATCTGGCCAAAGGTCTCATCTGTACACAACAACATTACCAGAGGCCTTATTCTTCAAAGCTAATCATCTGCTGGCTGTAGCCTTATATTTAACCTATGGACACGAGGGGTATTGATCTTCTACCCTTTAACTCATCTAAATGTCAAAACTATTCCTCTATTCCTCTAGTACATTTATTCCCGTGTGTGCAGTTCATGAGCAGCTATATCATCCTTACATACAGAATTAAAGAAAACCTTACTCGCCCCTCTTTCAGCATCCTCTCTCACTGACCTCTCAGCATCTTTAATCAATTCAGTTGTAAAGTTCAAATGTAAAATCTGAGCTTTTCCACCATTTTTGTTTTATTCAACCGAGTTCATACTGTATCTTGGTTATGAATAAAATAAGGGCCATACCAAGGCATGGACATAATAATGGGGGGCTTCTGGGTGATGTGTGTTCATCCCCCCCCTCCCCGTGGAGAACACTCTGCTCCCTCAGGTCTGCGTGTTGCACCGAGGCCAGATGGAAATGGAAAGCGGTGTCCTCCCCGAGCTTCAGGCTCTGGGTTTCTCGCATCAGCTGGCATCTTCTGGGCCGGCGTTGGCTGTATTCCCGATAAGTGCCTAATGATGTGAACGCTCTTCCCCCTCTCCATTGTTCTTGATTAAAAGTGA
The DNA here is from genome assembly GCA_036178185.1 of Liparis tanakae. NCBI lineage: Eukaryota > Metazoa > Chordata > Actinopteri > Perciformes > Liparidae > Liparis > Liparis tanakae. The sequence goes on along the minus strand of CM070101.1, from coordinate 15,031,285 downwards.
GCGGTACTCCGAGGCCCGCCGAGACGATACGGGGGTTTGCGCTGCCGGGAGTTTATTCCTTCCAGCGCGGTCGAAGCGGACGGCGTTTCAAACGGTTTCGATCAGCAATTTAAAGTCGACTTCTTCTCCAGTAGTTGTTAGAAACTCACAGAGCCGTGTGTGTGTGTGTGTGTGTGTGTGTGTGTGCAGCTGTATCGTGATCATTACTGATGCGTTGGTTTAAGCACAAACTGCCTGTGGGGTACTTTCTCGTTCAACTCCAAATGACCTGTATGTGGTCCTGCACATCCTGTTTATTCTTTCTGAAGAAATAACCAACTCATCCCTTATCAAAGTCTCTGGCGATTAGTTCCAACTCCAATGTATTGAAAGGGAGGGGGGATGTGTGTTTTTAGAGATGTAGCCGTGTAACAAACTAAAGTAGAACGGGCACTCGGTAGAGCGCATACCTTCGCATGTCACAAGATTGAGCATTGAATTATGAACATGTTGGCATTAGTTGCATGCCAATTGGATATAAATTGACCGCGCTATAGTAAAAAGAAGGTTTTGACCCTTTCATGACCTTGACCTTTGACCCTATCAATCCCAAAATCTAAAATCTAATCAAATGGTCCCCGGAAAAAAAAACAATCATCCAACCAAATTTCATGCGATTCAAGAAGATGTTGACCTTTTCATGACCTTGACCTTTGACCCGATCGATCCCGAAATACAATCAGAAGGTCCCTGGATAATAACCAATCATTTCACCAAATTCCATGCGATTCGGTTTAATACTTTTGGACTTATGTAAATAACACGCACGCACGCATACAAATACACGGCGATCAAAACATTACCTTTCGCATTTTCAATGCGAATGTAATGAAAAGAATCAGGAGCGAGTCTAAAGATGCTCTTTAAGTCCTCGGTGCTTTGGGAGTGGAGTTTGCGGGAGTCGGTCTTCTTAGCCGTGAAGCGGTGGGAGAGCTGGGATTAGGCTCTGGAGGTTCAGCTGCTTCCAGTTCAGCCACAGATCTCTCTGACTCCGTGAAGAGCTGCAGTCACACCGCCACCGGACACAGCCACGTCGTTCAGCTGTGGACTCAGCTGCTGTCCTGCGACTCTGATTTAAACACACACACACACACACACACACACACACACACACACACACAATGCCGAGCACAAAGGCAGCTTCCGATTATGGATTTTAGTTGTTGGCTTGTCGCTGCAGTCGGCCTCATTCGAACCGCTCGAGTTAATTTGCCGCAATAGAAACGTAAAGCGCCTCTTTTGAAGCTCAGGAGCCTGGACTGTAGGACTGCCCCGTGTGTAGCGTGCACACAACTCAGAACAAGTTAACCTTCAAATGTCCAATTCGGACTTGAGGGATGCGAGACCCACGGTGCACCTCCACATTTGGTCTGACTGTGTCTGTAGAGGGGAAAAGGTTTCCAGAAGGACTACCTGAGGCGCTTGTGTGGAGCTGTATTGAGTTGCATCTGAAAAGCCTTTCCCTTTTTGTCCGTCCGCATGAACTGAGTCACGATTCAAAGCGCGAGTTGGGGGCCGGCTGTGACTCACGCCGCCCACCGTGACAGATTTGGCGAGCACACGGCTCTCAGCAGAGCCTCCCCGTGCCCCCTGGTAAAGCACAGGGAGCAGCAGTGTGTGTGTGGGGGTGTGTGTGTGTGTGTGTGTGTGTGCGCACATTTGTTTGCTCCCATGGCCGGAAGGTGAAGCAGCTTTTCAGGACCAGACGCCCCCGGTGGCCGGATGGAGAGCTGCCTTTGATCCCGCCGGTCAAGCAGACGCCCTGCTGGCCGCCCTGCTGTCTCTGTCTCCTTCTCCTTTCAAAGCGTTTTTCCTTTTCTCTCCTCTTTTTATTTTATCATACGCTCACTATCTCCTTTTGCAGATACACACACACACACACACACACACACACACATCACAGGGTCTTCATCTAGCACGCTTCCTTAAGACCCCCTCCAGCCGCCTCGTCTGACGTCGGAGTTCATCCACTTTTAATTTCTCATCATAGAGCGAAGGATTTATCAGCATGTCGCCATCTCCTCTTTATCGGGTGGAAACACCCGCAGTGAAACAAAGCCCTTGTTCATGTCAGAGTCATCCTCTCATCTCCTAGCACCTCTTCTTCGGGACTGTTTGATATTTTAATGTTACTGCTTGTTGTGTTAATCACGTACATATAACTTTTACCCCTGGAAAGTTGTAACCTCCTTTTAGTGGCGCTTTGCTGCTCTCTGATAGTTGAGATATAGATGAATGGATGGATGGATAGAGAGAGGGATGGATAGATATATAGATGGAGAGATGGCTAGATAGATGGATGGATAGATATATAGATGGAGAGATGTATAGATATACCGACAGAAAGATAGATACATACATACACAGATAGATAGATAGATAGATGGATAGATACATACATACACAGATGGATAGATAGATAGATAGATAGATACATACATACATACATACATACATACATACATACATACACAGATAGATAGATGGATAGATAGATACACAGATGGATAGATAGATAGAAGGATAGATAGATAGATAGAAGGATAGATAGATAGATAGATAGATAGATAGATAGAAGGATAGATAGATAGATAGATAGATAGATTGATTGATAGATAAATAGAAGGATAGATAGATAGATAGATGGATAGAAGGATAGATGGGCAGACAATTATGGGGATTTGATTAAAGCCTTGAGTCCAGGCCATGCTAATGATAATATTAATAGGATTAATCATTTCAACAGGATCCATCTCTCGACCGAGATCTAATTAAGAGATAATGAGTGGTTGTGTGGTTGTGTGGCTCCCACAGGTGATTCCTGCCTCCTATGACTGATATTAATAAAGATCCGTGAAGGTCGTAGCGCCGCTACGTCGTTGGCATTTTGCTGCCTTGGTGGGAGCTAATCGGTGACTCTGGAGGCATTAGCAAAGGTCTGGGAGAGCTCATGAAGGAGCGCATCAACAAAGTGACGCCTGTCAGGGCTGGCAGCTGGTCCCTCTGGTGCTCAGAAAGAGAGGGGGGGGGGGGGGGGAGAGGGAGACATGGCAGCGTGGAGGTGTTTAATATTAACTGCAGGAGCAAAGTGGTCAAACATCGTTCCTCCTTGCTCACACGTCAACGTCAGGATTCATGAGACCGCCTGCAAACCTCTCGGTGCCTGAGCTGCTGTCAGCCGCTGATTTAATGCTGTTATTCTTGTGCGGTGCTGGATTCATGCAGAACGGCCTCCAGTCGTGGTCGTCTCACCGGCTTTCCACCCGGGGACGCAGGACGGCAGCGTGCTGCATGAACGCCATGACGGGAGCTGCTCTTTCCCCACGTGTTCCATGTTCCTGAACACACTCACTAACGCAGCTCATCACCAGGCGGCGTTCCTCTCGTGTACACACACACACACACACACACACACACACACACTCATTACAGGGTCCGTACGGTCATGGAAAACCTGGAAAAGTCATGGAATTTTAAAATGGTCATTTCCAGGCCTGGAAAAGTCATGGAAAAAACTTAAATCATAAAAGTTTTGGAAAAGTCATGGACATTTGTTATAATCACGTGTTCATTTACGCCGAGTTTGAAATAATTAATATGTTTTTTAAAGAAAGACGCTCAATATGTAAGCCGGCGTACTCTCTCAATACGCAAAGTGTACATTTTTTATGTTTATACCGAGATTTCAGTTTGGTCATGGACATTTGTTTTAAAGTCATGGAAAAGTGTAAGAACCCTGTCATTCACAGCCGTTTCCTGTTTCCAGGGCGGAGTCGGAGCGTAACCCCTGGGTGGTGCTGACGTCGGCCCTGCTGACCCGCAGCCAGGGGTCGGAGGTCAGATCGGACCTGGGCCAGCAGGTCGTCGCCATGGTGCGGTCCATCTACGACACCAAGCACAAGCTCCCCACGCAGGTAAACGTCAACACGTCAACACGTCAACACATCGTCTCGGAGATGAGTCCTTCTTTTGTTTTGCAGCCCGATGGCGTTCAGCGGTTTATTACAGGCGTGTTAGAGATCTCACTTTTCCAGAAGTCACCGCTTGTGCAAATGTTCTTTTTTAAAGTTTTTTCATTACTGGAGGATCCAAAAGTACCACATGTCTCCACGCCTCATAGTTTGAGGAGAAACAGAACAAATAAAACATGAGAAGATGCAAAATAAAAGTTAGTTGGCCAATTTGAGTCAAAACATTCTCGTGAGCCTCTCGGTGTATATTACATTTTCTCTCTGAGCTTGGATATGAGATTGTGTCTTTGTAATTATTTGGCGCCGGGTGGACTCGGGTCAATCGGGGAGACATCTGAGAGAGTGTTAAAAACACCTTCTGAAGAGCAGAGCGCCACTTTGGGATGTTTTTCGCCACAGACACCCAGTTCATAACACTGCAAGTGCATCTCAACGACGCTCTTAAAGATCATTACTGCACATCCAGTGAGGAGAGTGAACGTGTTGAACCAAAGAGACGAAAACCTCTCCGACACATTTCCCATTCCTCCTCCTCTGACCATTGTGATGAATATCTCACCGCGTCTTCCCCCCACGTCTCGATACCGACGCCGGGAGCCATTAAGCGCGTTACCCACGGCAACGAGTTAGCATCAGCTCGGTGTTTTTTTTTGCAGAGTACAATAGGCGCTCGCCGCTCTTTGATACCCGGCTGCTCCTAATGCTACTCACGGCCCACTGAGCGCCACGCGAGTGCTGAGCCCAACGCCTTCCTGTACGTCGGCCGACTGATATTAGTTTAGCGCTAATGCTATTCAGCGTGAATAGGCTAGTGTCTGCCCGGCTGTCTAATATTAGTGTGGGAGGAGGAGGGGGGGGGGGGGTAGTAGAAAGAGGCCTTTTACTCTGATCTGAGCAGCTTTAATTTGAATCTGCTGGAATGAAGCCGCCAGAGCACGAGAAGTCAGATCGCCTCGTGATATCCATACATTGCTGGAGAGGTGTGTGTGTGTGTGTGTGTGTGTGTGTGTGTGTGTGTGTGTGTGTGTGTGTGTGTGTGTGACGTTTTGTGAAGTATTATGTGCCGGCTTGTCTGTACAGTATATGCACATCGATTAACCTTTACTGTCCCTCGCCTACTCTCTCCTCCCTCTGTCTCCTGCTCTCCTCTCTTCTCATATCTCGCTCTTTGTAAAATGTATTTTCATCACACTTTTGCCTTTAATCTCGGCCCTGCCTCCATTCGTCCGTTCATCAACACATTTCTTTCCATTCACCCCCCCTCTCTCTCTTCCTCTCCAGTGTATCAGACTCATAGCCGGCCTGCTGCTCCAGGACCAGCGGAGCCTCCAGCAGCCTGCACTCAAACTGATGGCGGAGAGCGGCGATGAGCAACTGCTGCAGCTGACTCTGGATCAGATCAACAGCATGAGCGCAGTAAGTGGCATCGTCATGGTCCGCACGGTCCACGGTTTACAGGCAAACATTGTAGGACTTCTTTTAAATGTTATTGTTTATTTGTTGTGTGAAGTTTGTGGCGGTCAAGGTGATAAAAACGGCAAATAGCACAACATCTTCACATGGTTTAGAAACATGGTTTTAATTAGAAAAAGTTTGACTTTTTTCTCCTGATAAATGGCTTAAATTATTGAATGGTTGAGAATGGTTATTACTTATCTGTTAATCAAAGGATCCAATGGTTGTTCTAAACCCGTTTGCCTTGGATCCCGTGAAGATTCAGGAAATATTTCATTTAAAAATATAAAAAGTCTAAAAAAATAATCATCTTTTGTGAATCAGGTATTTTTTTCATCTGCTGACCCCTCAGATTTAACCTCAGTGGCACGAATCTATGTAATAAAAGCAATAATACAACAATATTGATTATACATTTTGGCTGTATTTAAAATGCATGAGACAGATAAAGATGGACTACAAGAAGAAATGTGTGATGAAAAGGAGAGAACTGATAAAAATGTGAGCCAAAACGTATAAGGACCTCTTCACAGGGCGTAAGATATGAATGAAGGTTCATCAATAGAATCATAAGCCGGGGCTCATTCACTCGATTCACCCGTCCTCTGGTTCTGGGCAGCCGCGATCGGATAAGAGAGTAATAGTTAAGGTCCGTGTGGGCGGGCCTCCGCCGGCTCCCCATCAGATAAGCAATTGTCACAAAGCGGGCCTCTCAGCCCCGGCAGACCCGCTCTGTGTGCCGGCATCAGATAAGAGGGAGACGCTCTAATAAGTGACGGAGCGCCTATTAAATGAAACGTTAAAGCTCCGGTATCGGCACACCTGAGCAGCGCCGCGCCGCTTTCATCCCACAGAGAGCAGCGAGTGTGTGTGGGGGTGTGTGGGGGAGGGAGGAGGCGGGGCGTTGGAGATGGAAGGCGAAGAGATGAGCGATTTAGATGTGGGAAGAGGAAGTCGGCTGGAGGAGGAGGACCGGGTGTTCATGGTGAGAGATGAGACGAGAAGGGAAATTGCAAAGACGGAACAGATGTATGAAACGTGTAAAGGGAGAACGACCGAGACGGGGGGGGGGGGGGGGGGGCGTGTTCCTCTGGAGATCACATCATCAGAGACGGACGCTCTGACGGCTATCGCGTCTGATAATGTGTCGGCTCGCAGCTCACCTGTGTGTGAGTGTGTGTGTGTATATTTGTCTGTCTGTGTGTTTTTGTCTGTCTGTGTGTGTGGGTCTGTATTTGTCTCTGTATTTTTTCGGGTGTGTATTTCTTTGTGTGTGTGTGTGTTGTTGTCTGTGTCTGTCTGTGTGTGTGTCTGTGTGTGTGTGTGTTTTTGTCTGTCTGTGTGTGTGAGTCTGTATTCGTCTGTCTGTGTTTTTTCTTGTGTGTGTGTGTTTGTTTGCTATGTTTGTTTTCTAGTCCAGTGTTTCTGATTTTAAAGAATCTGTTCAGTCTAATTACATTAAAAAAAGGTTCAGGTTATCAAACTTATTATTATTACAGTATTATACTTATTACAGGTTATTAACAGAGGCTCCTATCCAACCTTTTTTTCCCCGACATTAATCCTGAGAGCCTAGCGGGGTCGGCGAGGTCACGCTGCTCCATGTATGATGATCGTATTTCAAGAAATATAAAAAGAACGATCCAGAAGTTTGAAGACTTTAAGACGGCAGAACACTGCACATGAGTTCATGACTCATATAGGATTTTATAAATCTGGAATGTTGCTATTCCAGATTTTATAAATCTGGAATTGTATCCGTTAGCAACTGTTTTTAAATTGTTGTTGCGACCCTCGCGATGTAAACAATACAAACATAGCGCTCGTCCTCTTACCTACAGACGGCCCGGACTCTTCTGAATGATCCCAAATGGTTCGTTCTCCTTCAGTCGATCCGACATTCCCGATGAGAGCAGCGTGGAAGCGCGACTATAATTGCCATTTGTTATTATTAAATCACTTTAGGCGTTTCATTTCTCTCGTCACATTGTTCCAGTCCTGCACGTGGGTAAAAAGCTCCATTCATCACACAAAACATGTGGATTGTATTAACATTACCGAGCCCGGGGCCCGTTTTGTCCACAACGCATCATATATTTATCCACCGCCGACCGCTAACCGCGGCGCTCCTAATTAAAAACGCGAGCGCGCCACGCCACTCCGAGTGACGGACGGGCCTTATCTCCAGCCACGCCGTCCCGGGCGCCGTGTCTCCCCTGGCACTCGGCGCCGTATCTTATGTCATAGATTACGACGCTCGTTGTTTTTCTCCAGTATCAACATTGCTTTTCTGTTTTTTGTTCTTCTCCATAAGAGAGATGGCCTTGGATCAACCACACACACACACACACACACACACACACACACACACACACACACGCCCACGCACATACACAAAAAAAGATGGAATCTGAAGATTATTTTTTAATTAAAATGGTGTTACAGAGAAACTACTAGACACAGAAAGAACAGGAAGGAGAAAAATTAAGTCTTATATCTGTCTTTTATGTTGCTTTACATTCACTCCCACGGTGGGCATAGAGGTACTATAGGGGGGGGGGGAGAAAGGAGTGGGAGTTGAGTGTATGATTTGAAAGGAAAAGAAAAGAAGTAGTAGAGAGAGAGAGAGAGAGAGCAGGTAATGAAGAAGTGTTCTCAATGATGCAGGAGGAAGCTGTGTGCGCATGCAGGCTTTTCTTTTCTTTTCACTGGGAGCAGAAGCACATGTGGCCTCTCCGCTCGCACTCTCGCACTCTCTCCCTCCCTCCCTCCCTCCCTCCCTCCCTCCCTCCCTCCCTCCCTCCTTTATATCCTCCTTTCCTCCGCTTCCTCCTCCGCTCTCCTCGTCCTAGTGAAGATGTATGGACCATGCAGGAGCAGGGAGCCAGAGGTGAACACCGGGCTGACTAATGCAAGACGGAGATAAGGAGGCTGATAAGGACCGTCCTGCTAATATGAATGAGCTGTCAGGGCAACATGTACAACACACACACACACACACACACACGCACACGCACGCACACGCACACAACTGCAGTTAACACCAAAATTGCCGCGACTAAATGTTCTTGCATTCCTCGTATCTCCTCGCCTTCTCCTTGTCTTTGGCTCCTCCTCTCGCTCCTTCTCTTCTTTAATCACATTTACCTTTAATTGATTTTTTTCTGCCGTTGCCATTTTCTGCACACGGCTACCAAAAATTGCACAGCTTTCATTTTAAATTCAGATTTATTCTGCTTTATTTATTTTTTTCTCGCCTCACATTTTCATTCTGATCCGATAATCTTTGGCTCCAATCGATCTAATCTCAGTCGTGGCCTTGAAGGTAACGTTCAGGGGCCTCTGGAGGAACTACACTAATTAGCTCCACATGCTAACATTGTTATATATCATTTAGCGGGCGCTCTTATCCAAAGAGACTTACGATTATGATCCGACTATACCTGGATTAAAACACAGATTAGCACTTCAGTGGCTCTTAAATATCTCTTATTGTGATACTTTTGTAGTTTGACTATGTTGAGGAAATGTTACTTTCTGTATTCTTTTAGTTCTTAGTTTTACTCTAGGTTGATGCACTTATTGTAAGTCGCTTTGGATAAAAGCGTCTGCTAAATGACATGTAATGAAATGTAATGTAATGATCCATTCATACACCGGGGACACGGGGAACACTTGAGCGTTCAGTGCCTTGCTCAAGGACACTGAGTTGTACATGCTGACCGGTAACAATGGCAGCTCGTGTTGGAGCAGAGAAAAAAAACATTCCCGAAGACAAAAGGACAACTTCCACCCATACATGCGTCTCTCGTGCCACCGCAGCTTCTCCAGAGCATCGCCCGCCTCGTTCATCCGCCCGGCGACAGGGAGACGAGCGTGGGCGTGTGTGTGTGTGATGGAGCAGTTATGAATCCTAATTGCTTATTAAAGTGGGCTTGTTTACAGCGTTTGTGTCATATTGGACTTGTTCATCTTGCTCAACCTGTGTTTGGGATGTGACGCACACCAGCAAAAACATCTTTATTTTTTATAATATATATTTTTTTTGGACTTCACAGCCTCTCCTGTCACTTTCAATCATGTCGCGCCGTAAGCAAGGACCGCGCACGTGTGTATGTGTGTGTATGTGTGTATGTGTGAAAGTGAGGGCGGAGGCTGAGGAAAGGAGAGAAACGGACGAGAGAAGAAGGGAAGGAGACGGTCGCGTGTTGCTCGGCATTCCAAAGATGCTTTTTGATTTAAATGACAAAGGACGGCTCGTTCCATACATTATGGATTAGCCGCTGTACGTGTACCTTAACTCCAATTAGGCTCTCGGCCCGGTTCAGCTCCGGGAGACAGAAGGCCGAGACGGAAAGAGAGAGAATAGAAAACAAGGGTGTTGAGAAATAGACCGGACCAATCAGTCGATAGTTAGCGTCCGTTGGAGACGAGCGGGGGAGACGACCTTGGGCGTCTTTCACGGGGCAAAGACGGCAAGTAATAACAAGAGCGTCTTATGGCTACAGCCTGACGTGTCAGCGCTCTTGTCATGCTGAGTGTTTGTTCATTCACTCACCACACGCCAGCGGCTTGTGAGAACACACACACACAAACACACACACACACACACACACACGCACAGAGATAGAAGCAGCCTCTTGTTTTCGCTTCGCTAAAGAGACATGGTGTTGTTTGAAACTTGAAAGGAGCTTTGGGGCGGGGGGGCTTTTAACCTGACACACACACACAGACACACACACAGACACACAGACGCACACCTTTACCACAAAAGTACACAGACCGCGGGAAAGGTTTTCATGTTTCTCCAAGCGGTTGACCTTTGGAGGGAGAAAGCCGGGCGTGATGGATGTATTCCCCGCGCTCAGTCCGGTTCTGTTTGCGATAAACTGTTTGTGACGGACCGCCGGGGGGACGCGGACGAGTCAAATGGAGGAGGAGGAGGAGGAGGAGGAGGAGGGAGGGCATCAGAGGAGGGGGTTTTTGGGGGACCGGATCGTTAGCTTTTAGTCCTCTGGGTTGACCGCTGTGTTTGTGGTGCTGAGGATGTCATCTTTAAATGATGATGAGTAGACGAAGGCCTGAAATGTGACGAAGCTGTTCATGCTGTAAAAAGGCCGTAACGTTAAACGCCTCCTCTGTGATATCAAGACTCCTCCCCCTCCACCCCACCCCCTCCCCGCTGCTCCTTCCAACTGACTCCAAGTCTCAAATTCAAATGTGTGTGTGTGTGTGTGTGTGTTTCCTTGTTCTCTGATTCTCTACACGTTGCCCAGACGCCCCGGGTGTGATAATCCGTGCGTCCGCTGTCACTTCTCAGGCCAGCGGCCTCCTCGTCCAGCGTCCAGCGCGTAGGTGCGAGTCCTCGTTAACGCCACAGAAGGTGCCGTTGGTCATTAACACCCTATCGGGTCACATTAACGCGCTCCGCCTTTAATCACGGGAATGGCTTCAATGGGGAACAGTAAAAGTAAAAATATCAAAGAATAATTGCGGTCCATTAGATATTTTCTGCCTCTTTGGGTCGGACGGAAACGTTGTGTTGGGCTTCGTGTCGCGCCTGATGGATGGTGGAGGTCTCCATCCTGGAAGATGCCGACTACCAACTATTCATACACTCGGTCATACTCATTGAATGTATTTTAACTCTAATCCGTCCTTCTGTACACATGACATCTATTGTTCTGTCCATCCTGGAGAGGGATCCTCCTCTGTTGCTCTCCTAAATGTTTCTTCCCTTTTTCCCCCTGAAGGGTTATTTGGGAGTTTCTCCTGCTCCGATGTGAGGTCAAAGGTCAGGGATGTCTCTGTGTACAGATTGTTAAGCCCTCTGAGACAAATTTGTGAAAATGGGCTATACCACTAAACTGAATTGAATTGAATTGAATATCTCCACCAGGATTAAATGTCCACTTTGGTTCATGACCAAACCCCAAAATGCAACATCTGTCCTGTGTGTTGCAACATCTGTACCGACTTATCACGTCTGACGGGCCCCGTACATTCCCCCCCCTTTCTCCAACTTTTCCATTGGTGTAAAGTCAGTTCCATCCAACACGTCCCAGGGGTTAGCCAAACTTTTTTGCCGCAACTGTTAATTGTTGAAATGATTGATCACGTCGATGAATCACTTTGTCTCGTTTTAACACGATCCGCCGAGCGCCGCCTGTTGTACGAGGATACGAAACGCGGTGAGCGGGCGATGCCTCACGTTGACACATGGAAGCGTTCGTCCTTGATAAATCACTTGAGCGATTAATCAATCTGCACAACAGTGTGCTGTTCATAATCACTTTCCCATTCATCATTAATGGTTTTAGTCCTCTTTGTGAGATCGCGGCCCTCATTAGTCGCACATTGCCGTTCTTGTCTTTTCTGTTGTTGTTTTTTTTGCGTTACACTCGTTCCGTCGTATTTCCGGCTCGTCGCTTTGAACTACACTACCCCGGATGAAAGGTGCTACACACACATAGTGCTGCTCTGGTCTTTCTTGTGTACTGTCACTGTGTTCACAGATCTCAGGAATACTTTGAAGCACATTGTAACTTTGTTGTGGAAAGATTGCTATATGAATAAAGTTATTCGTATGACTTTGGAGGGCAATATCGTCATACCCATTGAAATAAGAGCCAAGCGCTGATCCTGCTTTCCTTTAGCTGTGGCGTGTGAAATGATCCTGGTCAGATTTCGGGTTTTAACGTCGGACGATGTTGACACGTAGAACATCTGTTCTGGGTCTCTGGTGTGGCTCCGAAATCCAAAGTTTGAAGTGACCGTGTTTACATGCATTCGAATAACTAGCTTAGTCGGACTGAAATCGAATTTATCCGTTTCATGTAAACACTTTTGTTCGACTGTGTGCGGTCCGACTACGATCCGATTAACACCCCTGGATAATTCAATCCGATCCGGTTGATAATCCGACTATCACGGCGTGTAACGGTGAATTGGATGAACTGGACTTTGGATCTTTGCCCATGCGCACGCAAGCGGAAATGGCCGTATCACCACGAGTTGTAATTAAAACAGCGCCACCTGTCGTATCGGAGGTGACTTGCTTTCGGCCAATGATTCGAATTACTCACTGCCATGTATATTGGGATAATAGCAGATCCCCCAAAAGATAGCATAGTCTGACTAAAGCGAGTTTCGAATGATACCATCATGTAAACACACTTAAAGAGGAACGCATCCGATGTCCTCTTCTTCTCCTGACTTCTGCGTCCCGCATGTCCCACACTTCGTATCTCTCCCGTCGCCCTTTTCATCTGTTCTTTCTTTTAATTCTCATTATAACCGGATGACCTCCTCGTCCACCTCTTGTCTCTGGATTCATATCTGTTCACGTCCGTCTCCTCTCCTCTTGCCCCCCCATCCCTCCCACAGCTTGTATGATTCATCTGGTCCCATCTCCGAAGAGAAGAGGAAATTAAGTTATTAGTCATGCTTGACATACTGTATCTCTCCAGCTGTTATATGTCAGCCCTCAGTCCCCCTCGGACTCAAAGCAACAGGGAACTTGTATTGTATTTAAATTGTAAATCTCATCCAGAATATGTTCTTTCTCACATCTGCTCGGATTACTACAAAGTAAAACATACATGTGTAAAGAAAATGTTTTATTATATATATATATATATATATATATATATATATATATATATATATATATATATATATATATATATATATACAGGACTGTCTCAGAAAATTAGAATATTGTGAGACTCTGGCGCCTTGACTTCCAAATGAAATACAACACTTGCTTTCGTCTGAAAAGAGGACTTTGGACCACTCTGCAACTGTCCGGTGCTTCTTTTCCCCTTGCAGGTGTTTCGACTAAATTAGACGATTCAAGTGATTAGTTGAATACCCTACTAGTATACTTTTTCATGATATTCTAATATTTAGAGTTTGAGTTTTCTTAAGCTGTAAGCCATAATCAGCAATATTAAAAGAATAAAAGGCTTGCAATATTTCAGTTGATTTGTAATGAATCCAGAATGCATGACATTTTTGTTTTTTTTATTGCATTACAGAAAATAAAGAACTTTATCACAATATTCTAATTTTCCGAGACAATCCTGTGTGTGTATATATATATATATATATATATATATATATTAAAGAAGAAAAAAAGAATCTATATATTATTTTTCTTTCTTTAATATTTATATATATATATATATATAAAACATGATATATATGATTTAAATATAAAGATATATACATATTTATATATATATATATATATATATATATATATATATATATATATATATATATATATATATATATTATACACTCCACAGGGACAGTGTCATTGACAACATTTGAAGGTCGCTCAACTCTTGTGTGAGATGTTCAGGCTCACTCAGCCTCGCCGCTGGTGAAGTGATACTTTTTTTAATAGTTTCCTTTTGAGGAGGAAGAAATGGAGATTCTCGAGGCTAGGGGAAGAAATCCATCCGTCTCTGCTCCCCTTCTCTACTTCAGAAGAGACGACATGAGCCGCAAATTCATAATTGATCTGCCTCAGCGCCAGAAATACCCCGACAGGGACTCGCTGATAGTTTTACCAAGTGCTAGCTTAATAATAGCGGCAGCAAACAGGTGAGAGGATGCATAGGAGACGGGCTGAGTCACGGAGAGTCTTTCCACCCCAGCACTCAGCCTGTAAACCACTCCGCGGCCCCACTGGCATTTCAGCACTTCACATTTGCATTTAATTTCATTGATGTAAAGAGGGCGGGGGACGGGATTCAAACGTTATGTAAAGGTTTGTTTGTGCATTGACATGTGTTGGTAACCGAGAATGTTCCTCTCCCAAAGCTGAGTGCGTGGGGGTGGGCGCGTGTGTGGGTGTTTGTGTGTCTTCTGTGACATTGTCATCACACACGGTCTGTAAATACTGCTGCTGCCGCGACAGGAAGCTGCAATGCATTGTTGGTAAGTCTCCAAATGTATCCGCCACGCTCCGTGTTCCAGCAGCCAGAGGGTGTTTCGAGTCGGTAACTTGGCAGACGGACCGCTTGTGTATTAGCCTAAACTGTGGCAGTTACTCTTGGCATCTTTTCGCAAAGATGAAGAAAAAAACCCGTAATCACACTTGGTTCCTCCTGACTCCATCGCCCCGCGTGTGTTTACATTTTCTCTCTTCCCTCTCCTCCAGGAGTCGGCCGCCTCCTGCGACGCCGAGCTGCTCTCGCTGCTGCTGGACGCCGGGCTCCTGGTGGGCTGCGTCTCCTCGCCGCTGTACGCCGCGCTCAGCGCCCACATGCTGGCCCACCAGCGCGAGGGAGGCTGGGACGTGGAGGCGGCGGCCGCCGGGCTGCTGGCGGCGGGCCGCGGGCCCGAGGCCGGCTCCCTGCTGCTGGCTCACCGCGGCGCCCACCGCGCCCAGTTCACCTTCAACGCCGCCTTGGCCGTCGTCAAGAAGTGGTTGTGAGGGAGGGAGGAGGCAGGGGACAAGGTGTGAAGGACTGCGGCGATGAAGCGGATTTGGGGAGAGAAATTGGACCTCAGACCTCAGCATTCTGACCCGTGATCGGGGTCATCGACTGAAGAGCGGCGGCAGTGTATCGCTTGAAGAACGGACACCGTAGAAACTGAAACATCTGCTTAATTAAACACACACACACACATATGTATACAGCTGTCTCTCCTTCATCACTCAGAGCTGATCAGAAAAGGCACTTCCTGTGTGTGTGTGTGTGTGTGTGTGTGTGTGTGTGTGTTTGTGTGTGTGTCGTGTCGTGTGATAAAGTAATTGAGCAGTAGCGGGGGAGCAGTGGGTGGATATTAGCCTCTTGTTCCGTGACAGGTTCTCCTCTCTGACGTCCCTCTGTTAAACACGCTGCTTCGGCTCCATTGTTTCCCCCCCTAATAATGTCTCATTAATTCCTTCTAAACAAATTAGCCCCGCAGTTGCCCTGCGCTGTGTGTTTGTGTGAATGCGCATGTACAAATATATACAAGCACCCCCCCCCCACACACACACACACACACACACACACACACACAAAGCGATATCGCGTCGGGCTAATGACGTGTAATAATAAACATGAATAAATGTGTTTGTGCTTGTCGATGCACAGGGAGACGCTCTCAGTGTGGCGTGTGTCCCACCTTTTGAGATCTGAAATAAAGAAAAAGTCCCACGACGAGAATGAGTTTGTTGTATTCTATCTTTTTAATTATGTTTATGGAAAAGTGCTTCACTACACTGATTTATATATTTATTTTGATGGAGAAAAGATTTTTTTCGAAGAGCACTTTACTTTGAGTGATTGCCCCTCAAATGCACTTTTTAAACCGTAATACACAAATAATTGGAATAAAGTGCTTTCACCTCCACAGCGTGTTGGGAGCGAGCCACGGCTTCCCCTCCTGCGCCGTCTCCAAAAGGTATACGTCGTGCAGCGTTGCCAGGTAGCATGCAGCTAAGAGCACTAGCTCCAAAAGTGGCCCGATGACATCATACGGGCATATTGGTAAACACATTAATTAGCATAAAGCCCGGTTGTTGTGGTACTTGCAGCTGTGGAGAGGCGGAGCGTGAGTCACCTGTGCCGTGACTCACGCTCCGAATCGAAACCAGAGCAGACCAAAACAATACAGGGGGAAAAAATTGCCGAAATTCAACAATAACTAGAACGGGCACTCAGTAGAGCGCATACCTTCGCATATCACAAGATTGGGCATTGAATTATGAACATGTTGGCATTAGTTGCACGCCAATTGGATAGAAATTCATGTGGTGGTAAATATATTTTGACCTTTTTCATGACCTTGACCCAATTGATCCCAAAATCTAATCAAATGGTCCCCAGATAATAACCAATTATCTCACCAAATTCCAATGCGATTCGGTTTAATACTTTTTGAGTTATGCGAATAACACACAAACACACACGTACAAATAAATAAATACACAGCGATCAAAACATAACCTTCCGCAGAATGCGAAGGTAATAATTAAACACACTGTGGAATGCTCAAGGCTCGGTCTGAAAACACAAGACAACCTGGAAGAGGACAAGTGAGGGGATCTCAGTAGACGGGGACTAACGAGGGGAGGGGCAACAGGTGAGACGGGCATGAAGACCAGGTGAAGGTAATGAGGGACTAACGAGGGGATCAGAGGCAGGTGAAGGGAGTTGGACTGACGAGATGGGAAGCAGGATCTGGAATGATGTGATAGTGAGGCCACATTTATACAGAAACAAATATTTCTGCCCCTCCGTTTTCAAAAGTAACGTTGTACACACAAGGTTGTTTTCAAAAAAGTTTCTGTTTATATGAACCCGCATAAATACGCCGTCCGCATACGTCCCATAGGACGCTCACGTGACGTGAAGCATCTTTAGTCGCACGCTGTGACGTTTGACAACCTAAAACTCTGTTTGACCTCGTTCACACGCAAACACACAAACAGAGTTTTCAGAAATCTTTAGTTTTTTAGAAATGATCGTTTTCTGTGATAGAACCTCCGTTTTTGTGTAAATGAAAAGCCAAAACGCATGGAAATATATGCGTTTTCCCGTCGTGTAAACGGGGTCTTAGTGAGACAGGATGGAAACAACTAATACAAGAAGGAAATGTGTGGAGCTAAAGTGTTACAGCGTGACCAAATCGTTCCAAAAGTTTCAGGTCCTTCTTAAGAATCCAAGTTTTCAGAGCCTTTAAAACGCTGCACTAACGTCAGCGACGCGCTTCAGCGAGCGCTCCAGATGCATCTCGTGAGGAGGCGCGGGAAGTGTTCCTGGTGGCGACCGTCTGGCGTCGGCGGCTTGGAGGCCCATTTGAATCTGCTCAGGCAGTAATAAGCAGATCATGTCTCCTCGTCTTCTCGTTAACTTTCTCCTGCTGTGCCTAATCCTTTAATTTAATGAGTAAACCTCAGAACGATTTCCGCGTGGCTTTTCCATAAAGACTCTGCTTTTTCAGCTGCATCCAAAGACTAAATAGAAGTTAATTTCTTCTAATTCTCCCATGGTTTACGTTTGTACTTAATGCGTTTTGTTTTGCAATCCCCTTATCTTTCCGTTTCATAAGTGAACAGTGGTGTTTGTTTAAGCTCTCTGTCATTTGCAATACTTCCAGTCCTGCCAAAAATAAGAGTATTTTCCACGTCCTGAAATATTCAACAGTAATTCACTTTGGCGGGAAACACTTCAAACAGCTGCTGGAGTCGAGTCGCACGTATCGGGCCAGGAGTCGAAGACTTGGAGGAATTTACCCTGACAGCAATATTGCTGTGTTTCACACACATTAGGAGATGCTATATTTGATGCATATATCAAAACAATAAAGTAATACAACTCCCCCACCTGTGGAGCAAAATGAGACGATGCAATAAATATCAGATTGGTTTATTGCGGGCCCGACTGCAGGGAGGTGTCAGCGTTGTACATCACCAGATGACATAATAGTGTACAGATTAATGGGTCGATTTCCCAGCCTTCACTCACAGCTCTGCTATTTACCATTTAGTGCTATCCTAAGCCAGAGTCAGACACCAGGTATAAAGGCGTAGCACTCTTCAGAACATATACTGGTGCTCAGACCCGTTCTGTCCACCCCACTGAAGGATCATTCGCTCTGGGCTCGTAATTAACCCGGGTTTGTTTTGTACCCTTCAGCTACAGCGGGAGTCCATTTTTTTTTTTAGGCCCGGCCAGCATGAAATCAACTCTGTGTGCCGCACTAACGAGATTACATGCAACCTCGCTGTAATCAATCTGAACTGTTTAATCCTCTAGTCATAAGGGTTGATCCGATCAGCGCCAGCGGGCTACGACCTTTTGGGCTTTTTGTCATCGCGGCAAAGTGGAACGTGTCGGCCAACGGGCAGAAGACGGGACGGAGAAGTCGGAGCCCTTCGTCCAGCGATGTAGGTTCACGCTCTAATTTTTCTGTGTTTAATTATAATCAGTCCGGGTGGAGGCCAAGTTCTTTGTGTCAAGTGTGGTTGTGTACCACTAAGTGTGTGTGTGTGTGTGTGTGCACGAGAGTGGAGGCAAAAAACGCACACAGGAAGCAGAAGATGTTTTTCAATGGGCTTTATTGACATGACTATTGACAGGTCTCGCCAAAGCACTCACACACAAAGAGTGAGGATGTCGGTAATTATACATCTGTGTGTTCACGTCATTTAGCGGAATAAAAAGGGAAATATGTGGAAATCTATAATCTAATAGGAAAGAAGGAGAGCATTTAATAAACGGAAAGAGAGGAAGAGATGAGAATAACAAAACACACATATATATATATATATATATATATATATATATATATATATATATATATATATATATATACACACACATATATTTTAATATATACATTTATATACACATATATATTTTAATATATATATATGTATTGTATATATATATTTATATATACGCATATATTTTAACATATATATAAATATAAATATATACCTATTTTAATAAATACATATATATATATATATATATATATATATAAATATACACAGACAAATACACATACATCAATTTATACATATATACACATACACACATTAAAGGCAAGAAGACCGTGGAATAAGATCAGTAAGTAGATTAGCGCTGCAGTATTTCTTGGCGCCCTGTGTTGTCCTGACGCCTCTCAGTCGAGTCCACGCAGCCTTCTGTCAGCAGGGAGAAGACTCAACGTGAGAAAGTTTGATTTACTGAGTGCATACTTTTCTTTTCCCACGGCTGTCCCACAAAATGTCTTCTGCTCTTTAAAACGGTGATCAAATAAATGTGTCTTGTAAAATGATGAACATGTCCAGCCTTCATCTTTACTGTCCTATCACTTCAGTCTCACCCAGACACAGTACGCTCCAAAGGAGATGTACTATTGGCTGCACTATCAATTTAATAAACTATGTTCACCATCACATCTTATCGCTATCAGAATTTAAATTTGTACTTGTTTTGTTGCTATCAGCCGTAGTTTCCGTGTCCGAGTGGTAAGTCATTTAGTTTTACGTATCATGTTTGTGTGTGTGTGTGCATGTGTTCGTACACATGTACGGTGTGTGTGAAGCCAAATCTGCCCTCAAAGTGTCCTTTCCCGTCGTCTTTGTGACGCCCTGTAAACAGCTCATGAATATTAAAACCTCTGTGTGTTTCCTGCAGAAACTCCAGCGACTCCTATATAATATTCATGCTTTTCAGAACCGCTGAGAAGTTGATGCTGACAAAAAAAACGTGCCGCGTCTTTAGGAGCTCCATAACTTCCATTTCAGCTTGCATAACCATTTTAAACTCGCTAGAAATACAGCGGCACTTTTTGACTGTCTCTAGGATTTGGTATTAAAATCTGAACTTTCTACTCACACATTTCACGTAGAGTTATGCATGATTCACACACACACACACACACACACACACACACACACATGAAAACATACTTACACACACACAAACACATACATACATACATACTTGCACACACTCAATCATACACACACGCACACTTACACACACATAACAAATGCAGACTTGCACCCACACAAACAAACACATACACACATATACACGTACACTTACTTATACGCACGCACACACATATACACACACATGAAAACATACTTACAAACACAAACGCATACATACATACTTACACACACACACACACACACATACTTACACACACTCAAACATACACAAACACACACACAAAATGCAGACTTGCACACACAAACATATACATACACTTACACACATATACACATACTGCACACGCGCGCAGAGACACACATACACCTACACACAAATAAAAACATACTTACACGCACAAACGCATACATACATACATACATACACACATACTTACACACACACAAACATACATATACACACATACACATACTTACAAATAAAAACATACTTACACACACAAACGCATACATACATACATACATACACACATACTTACACACACACACAAACATACATACATACATACACACACACATACACATACTTACAAATAAAAACATACTTACACACACAAACGCATACATACATACATACACACATACTTACACACACACAAACATACATATACACACACATACACATACTTACAAATAAAAACATACTTACACACACAAACGCATACATACATACACACATACTTACACACACACACATATACACACACGCATACATACTTACAATTGCGCAAACACACCCACACATACTTACACACCCACACACATACATAGCCACACACACACACGCTCACACACCCTCTCCCAGCAGCAGCTGTGGCCCCATGTTGTCTCCATCCTGCTGGGGTTGGGTAAACAAGGCGTCTCAGACTGTCAGGTGTCGGCAGCATTTCTTCCCATCTGTCAGACGCCTCGATGTGGAGCCGTCCTCGCAATCGATGGACGGCCATGACGGCTCTCTGCATGGAGATCTGCTCCTCTCTCTAAAAGTGAGAGTAGGGGAGAGGGAGAAGGGGGGGGGGGGGTAGAGGTGTGTATGTGTGTATGTGTGTTTGTGTGTGCCCCCTGTGGGGATGCTGAATGAGACGGGATCTTACAAACACTCTCCTCCGCCGAAGAAAGGTTATCTGTTTGAAACGAGGCGTTTAACTAGCGCCCACGAGTCCTCACGGGAGTCTGCAGCGCGGGGGGGGGGATTCCAGGAAATCCCTCTCACACACACACACACACGCGCACACACACACACACCTTCCAGGTTGTCAACAGACTGCATCATGGGAAACCATTCGCCCTCCAAGGCCGTGTTTGTTTCCCCCCTCTCTCTCTCTCTCTCTCTCTCTCTCTCTCTCTCTCTCTTGTTCCCCGTCCATCCCGTCTCACCCGTCTCTGACCCGTGACCTCGCCCTCCACACAGCGACCGTCTGTCAGCTACACCGGAACACACACACACACACACAGACACACACACACATTCAGACAGAACCCTTGTGAAAGGATGCCGCACAGAGAGCTGTGTATTGAATATAAAGAATGGAAGAAGACTTGAGGAAGCGGGAGTGAAGGTCAAACAAGACGTCGACTGAAGAGAGAAAGGAGCGGCGAGCAGAAAGGAAGAACGCCGCACTGTGGGCTTTGCATCACACGAGAGGTAAAGCACAACACCACAAGGACATCAGTTCTGGCCTGAATCAGACCTTCCCTGGAAAATATGAAGGCCGCTTTTACAGAAATAAGATGATTGAAATCGTCCTCCATTGAATCCCATTGAAAGAAGTAATTGCACTTCTAATAAAGGATTTACCAAGTGTACTTAGCACTTAGCTTCCGAGGCGCACCAGTAGGTTTCATAATGTGTCTTCAGGCTGATCGTCACGTGTGTGCAGGAGTATTAAACGTGTCCCGGTCACCAAAGTGTGTGTGTGTGTGTGTGTGTGTGTGTGTGTGTGTGTGGACCCAACCCAGGACAAGGATGTGCATTTTTTACAATGTGGGGTCCACTTGTAAAAACATGTCTGCATGAGAGAGAGCAACAGGTGTTTGTCTGCTTCTCTTTCCTCCAGTCATCATACACAGTGGGTACGGAAGGTATTCAGACCCTTGTGTCACTCTTTGTTTCATTGCAGCTATTTGCTAAAATCAAAAAAGTTCATTATTTCTCATTAATGTTCACTCAGCACCCCATCTTGAAAGAAAAATATTTTTTTCTAAATTTATTAAAAAAGAAAAACTTAAATATAACATGGTCTTAAGTATTCAGACCCTTTGCTCAATGAAACAATGAGTGAACATTTTAAAGGGGTCTGAATACTTTCAGTACCCACTGTATATATATGTGTGTGTTGTTAATAATGTCTTTTATCCAAAGCGACTTATAATCATGTTACATTCATACACCGTAGAGACAGCTACAGGGAACACTTGAGGGTTAAGTGTCTTTCTTAAGGACACTAGGGCACAAGGACACTAGGGCACTAGGGCACAAGGGCGGGGATTGAACCTCCAACCCCCTGATTGAAAGACAGACCTGCTAACTACTGACCCACAGTTGACCCGTCCCCACATATTCTTCTGGTTGCTCCACATTGAAGGGTGTGATATTGCTTTGCTTAAGGAATATATTTTTTTGTGTTGCATTGATTTTATGCATTTTGTGTATGCACGTTCAACCTTTCCGCCGACTGCCTTTGAGCTGTGTGTTTGTTTGATTGCTAAAATTAAGTTTTTCTATCTTTTTTGTGTGGCTTTGCTGTTGCCTGTGCAGTAAGTTGACTCTTGCAGTGGCTCCAATGTGGCCTGAAGTGAAGCGGCTATCTTTAATGTGAAGGGATTTAGTTAAACTAACTGTGGATGCTTTGCGGGTCGAGATGCAGCCGACCAGTTGCTTCCTCATAAACCGTGAAAGCGGATCCCAAGATGGATGTTGGAGCGGGAAAAGATGGAAATACATATAAATGATATGAGCCTTGTGTAATATGAACATCCTACTGAGCCTGAAAGCAATACTCAGAGTCCATGTGATGACTTTAATAAAATCACTAGGAAACTCTTAATATCATATTCAACTTTAAATATCTTTTTCAACTTTTAAAATGTTCTTAAAAGAAGTGAAACATTTTGCCCGCCGCGTGAGCTTCTTCTCAAAAGTTGAATCGTGGCAGAATGAGGCCGATCGCTGCCGCAGAATGACTCCCGGTTCTGATGAGAGGAGTTGATCCGCATATGAATACAACTCCCACAGCTGGCCCACAGTCTGATCGAATGCACCATTTAATAATAGATCAATATGGTATCTTATTTTTTCCTTCCGCTGCATTTCTATAGAAGCAGCTCTGTGCGAATACCATTTGGGAATAATCGACTTAAAAAGACTCCTTGCTGGGATTTAGAGACGAGAGCAAACAGAGGTTATGACATCACCAATGTCTCAAAGCTTCCGACAAGTGTCTCCGTACGCAGGTCATGTTTACATAACAGCTGCTTTATTGCATGGAGGAGAAAAAAAAGTGGGTAATGGGTTGCAATGTCACGTATCGGCATCAACACCCCGTCCTCATTTCCTGGCACACACACACACACACACACACACACACACACACACACATGCCGCCATTCACATCCTCCGAGCTGCTACTGAGCGCCATATGTTTGCCAAACTGTTTCAGAGGCTGGGAGAGAGAGGGGGAGCTGGGGGTGGAAGTGCCAACGTGAGGCATCCAACATGACCGGGGGATTGTTAGCGAAGTGGAGAGGAGGACGGGGCCGAGGGAAGGAAGCCGAGCAGGAGGACGTGAACCAGCAGATCTGCAGAATCAATACGAGCAGCAGGGGAGGCTCTTTTATTGTTGTGTTTTTGACAGATTGCGCTGTAAAAATTGAGTGTGCTGTGTCTTAGTTATTGTTTTTCACGCATCAAATGGAGGAGGAGAGCTGGAGGAGTCGGGCTACACTTCAGGCTCGGAGTAAAAGTTTCGTCAGCGGTGTGTATGTTGGTATAGGTGTGTGTGTGTGTGTGTGTGTGTGTGTGTGGGTTTGTTGTGGAGGATGCAGCTACCTGTGTGTGCACGCATGCTTCTGTGTGTGCACAATACACCCTCATGTAAATGCATGTGTGTGTGTGTCTGTCTGTCTGTGTGTGTGTGTGTGTGTGTGTGTGTGTGTGTGTGTGTGTGTGTGATTTCTTCTGCAATCAGCTGTTCATTGATGCCGATCTCTTTGGCTGAATGAGGCAGATTACGTGCAATGACGCGTGTTTTCTTTTTCTCGACGAGGAGAAAAATGGCATAACAAGAAAAGAAAGATTTGACAGTTAAGCGGTAACTAGGCAACGGCATCCGGTGAGGAAGAGCATGTGATGCGATAGAAAGCTCCAGTAGAGCCGCGAAAAGAAAGTTAGCCACGAAGTCGATCGCCTGGCGCTCACCGTTACATCAGATCTGACAAACGCCACATTTCATTCAAAGGAGTGACTCTCAATTCTAAATGTAAGCGTCAATCCCAACATATGCAAAGATACCAAATAGGTCACGCTGAATTTGGGGGTGAGGGATGTGTATGCATGTGTATCTGAACTCGACATTGAGAATATTTATCCGTCAATGAAAGGGAAGCCGTGGCGCCTTGGGTTCCAACATTTCACTCTCATCATATAGCTTCAGTGAAGAGTTAGAACAAGTTGGCTCAGAATATGGGATGCTGCTGTCAGAGACTGTGGAATAAAATGCTTTTCAAAGTTAAAAGCTACTTGTAAAGGGAAATATAAAAGAAACATTTAATTTTAAGAGACACTGGGCCATTACTGTTACTATACCAGTAAATATTCACGGCTAAATAAGCAACAATCAGAGTTAAAGCGCGATAAATGATCTTATTATCGTATTATTTTGACAAGAGTTAAGAGCCGTGTGATCCGATTTGATTGACAGCGGCCTGGCAACACACTGTCATCATTTTTGATTCATTGCACAGAAATACATGACATCCCCCACTTCAATCCGGTTATTTGATACGGAAGAAACCCAAACTGTTGGGACTTTGGCGTTAATTATATCTGTCAAATAAAACCCCATCACTCCGAGTGAGAAGCTGATTGAGAATAAAAGGTTCTCAGTTGCCTTTTTTTTTAAAAGTTAAGCTGAATGGAAGAGGAGCAGACAGTGTGTGCACACATTCAGGTGACAGGATGCCGGTCCGAGAGTCATTCTGGTCCAGTGGCCTTCCTGGTGTGTGAAGAGCCGCAAACGTGGCGCCGTGCTCTGCTGGGCTCGTTGTGGTCGGATTGTTCCGATAGAGGTATAGCGAGAGGCAAGAGCTCAAGAAGTAAGGCTTCGCTTTTACTGGCACAACAACTCTGGTTAGCGCCAGGTACAAAGGCAGCCAATCAAGACAGGTACAAAGGCAGCCAATCAAGACAGGTACAAAGGCAGCCTATCAAGACAGGTAGAAGGAGACTGATGAAGACACTACTAAAGATAACAATGCGACACAAGAAAGATCGATATACAGGGGAGAAACAGATGTACGGCATGAGAACATCACGAGACAGGAATAGCTAAGGGGAGGTGAAGGGAATGAAACAATCAAGACACACTGGGGAAACACACAGACCAGGGTGTTACATAGCGAGAGAAGCTTCCTGTTGGCTCTTTTCTAAACAATCCAACGCGATGACAGATACAACGGGGGAAACGAACTAACACGCCAACAGGTGTTTGTGCTTCCAAGGAATTCAAGGCGGAAGAGAATGAGGCAATCAGTTACCATGGTGATGGAGGAGGAGGAGGAGGAGGGGTTGGGGGTGGCTGTTCCGCAGAACACTTTGGTTTGGAGAGTGTCACTTACAGGCTTTGATGATGATAAGGGTTGCTGCCGGGGTAAACAACATGAGAGCTTTAGAATACTGAGAAAATTGGGCACTCGAGAGGACCAGGTTGTGTTCGCTAACAGCTCCCCCCCCCCCCCCCCCCCATACACACACACACACAACATCTGTTTGTCTTTATTCTACACTCACACACATGATAGCGCTCGCCCATCAACCTGCTTCTCCCAGCAGGTACACTATACCAGCCTTGTGATGGATGAATGGCAAAGATTGCCGTCACCACGGCAACGCTCCGACACAGACTTCCATCCCTGTGCATTTGGACCCGCGAAAATGAATAAATTAATAAATAAAAAGGATTCCGTGTGGATTTGTGTGTGTGTGTGTGTGTGTGTGTGTGTGTGTGTGTGTGTGTGTGTGTGTGAGTATGTGTCCTGCGGTGGAGAGTTTATCGGATGCTCTCTTCTGGAGGAGGGCGTGTCCCGTCTGGAGGGGCTCGTTGATACGTCACGCGGGGAAATGAGTCGCACGCCCACCGCCAACTATCACGATGGCGGGCAGCGACGCTCTTGCAGCCAATGAGATGGCAGACAAAGAAAAAAGGGGGCGTGTCGAAAGGGCAATGGGAAAAAATAAATAAACCGATAACACTCCTGGGAAGAGAAGAGTAGGAGGATGACGAGAGTGTAATGGAGATGCGAGGAAAGTGACAAGGACGTGTGAGTGTGAGTGTGTGTGTGTGTGTGTGTGTGTGTGTGTGTGTGTGTGTGTGTGTATGTGAGAAAGATGAGGGAGGGGGCGATAAGAGCAGTGGAGGAAGTTGAGCTAGAATCTTAAATAACAGAAGCGCTGGCATCACACAGAGAGGAGGAACTGAAACCAGACTTCAGGGCTTTAGGTTAATTAACAAAATAAATAAGCATGTGTGTGTGTGTGTGTGTGTGTGTGTGTGTGTGTGTGTGTGTGTGTGCATGCCAATGTGGATATAGTTGTGCATGTGTTTGCGTCTGAGAAAGAAGGAGAAGCAAGGTGTTTTCATAAACTTACCTTATCGCTCTGCCACATTTAACTCCCCATCTCATCTCCGTCACATGTCAATCTATGTGTGTGTGTGTGTGTGGGTGTGTGTGTGTGTGTGTGTGTGCGTGTGCGTTTTTTTACCGGCTTAATTACCAAAAGATATCCATCTGGCAGTGAAATGAGCTTTAGGGATCAGGCAGCCACACAATACTGTCTCCTTGTTAGTCGGGTCACAGTGTTGATTATCCAACGTGACTGAACTGCACTGCGGATGCAATAATATCATTTGACACTTTACCATGATCCATAAGTTATCCTAGCGTTTCTGACATTACATTAAGATCCCCTTCCTGTGTTTCTAATAGCTTCAGCCATCATCCCAATTGGTTATGATGTCATTTATTTACCCAAAAATAGAACGAAAAACCTCTTTATCCCTTCGTCTTAATGATTATGCTCATTAAAGAGCATCTTGACACTTCATTGATATTCAAATGTTGTCTTTTAATCCTATAACCATCCTGTAGAATACGATTGTCGTATTATATTGGATAATCGTGATCCCAGCTGGAGTCATTTGGTACACACAGCACTTGATACACACTCCATGAGAGAAGAAGAGCAGCAGCAGGTGTATCTGTTTACAACGCAGGCAAACAAACTCACGTTGTTTAAGTACAGGAGTCAGTCAATAACCAATGTAATGTCATGCTGCGCTCAAGGCAAGATGAAAAGAAATAAATATATATACAAATATCCAGTAAAGACGAGCAAACAAAAGAAAAAGCTTGATCCTGCTGTGTAAGACAATAATATATTGTTATGACACCACCTCTGTCTCCGTTGTCTCCGAGCCCACACTTAAAGAAATGGCTCATTGGATGAACTCAATTAAAGTGTTGGCAGGTTTTCCATCCAATAATTATATGCAACTCCAACTAAAATTTAGCATATCAGTGCAATACAATGTAATTGAGTTAGTCCAACTCATTTTTATCAAACACATCTAAAATAAAATAACAATATTCATTCAATTAAATTAATTTGTGTTTGTCCAACTCAAAATATAAATTGGAAATTAAATATTCTATTCAGCTTAGGGGTCTTTGGAGCCGACTCCAGCTGACATTGGGGGGGGGGGGGGGGGGGGGTCACCTGGACAGGCCACCAGTCCAACCAGAGGTCACATAGACATACATTCACTCTCACACCTATGGGCAATATAGAGATGAATTAACCTGACTGCAAGTCTTTGGACTGAGAGGAAGCTGGGGAACCCAGAGGGAACCCACACTGAGAACAAACTCCACACAATAGGACCACCCTGACCGGGAATCGAACCCACAGCCCTCTTGCTGTGAGGCGACAATGCTACCCACTACACCAGCCCTGAAAGCATGTTTACCTTGTGAAAACAACCGATTTTCAGCTGGCCCACGCGGAAAGGGTAGTCCCCAATTAAACACATTAACTTTGAGTTGATATGCACACCATGTAACCTAAATAAATCTAATGAATGAAAGAATTCCTATATATTGTGTTACACCAATTAAATACAAATATCTTCATTTTGTAATTGATTTATTTCAATGTATTAAACAATATTTAATTGAGTCACCTCTAAGAAGACTTGAATCGTTTTTTTGTGAGTGGAACCTAAATAAATCTAATAAATGAAAGTATTCCTACATTTTGGGTTACACACATTAAATATAAATATCTTTGTTTTGTAATTGATTTATTTCAATGTATCAAACAATATTTAATTGAGTTACCTCTAAGAAGGGCTTGAATCGTTTTTTTTGAGTGCAGACGCCGCCGATGACGTCACCATGGGGGGTATTTATTTTCTGTTCACAGCTGTTGTATACTGAGCTGGATGTGTGTAATTGGAGGTGTTGCTCTTTAAGAGCTCAGCATCCGCCGCTCTCTACCTGTCGGCACCCGAGCGCCTCCACACTCCGCTGGTCTCCTCTCTCCTCTTGAACACCTGCACTCATCCTGTCTGCGTCTCTGGGTCTGAGTCAGCGTCTGAGTCTGGGATATCATGAGCACCTGGGGGTGGGGGGTGGGGGGGTGGGGGGGTTGCATCGCTGACGTCCATGTTTGTGCTTCATCCGTCCTCCTCGGCCGACTGAGCATGTTTTTGCTGTGTCCTGTTTTATTCCAGAGTCACGACTCATGCCAGCTCGCTTGTCACCGCCGTCCTCTCACCATCCCAATGTCTCTCAGAGGTTGAGGCCTTCTTCGAGGGATTTACAAGCATCTATGTTGTTTTAACCTGAATTTTATAGGAAGCAGACATGTTTTCCTTCTTTTTGTTTTTCAGTCCAAGTACACATTTGAATCATAAAAGTAATTGTAATTGTGCCCGTGGCGCAGCAAAGCTCACCGATGAGTGATGGACACGTTGTCAAACATGTCTTATTCTTTTTGTAGGATAAATGTAAACACATGTCAAAGAAAATTAGCAAAAAAAAAAAAGCATGCTTCCTGCAACTTCTGTTTGAACACAAAGCTAAGCGCCGTTAACAACAATTATGATGTAATTAAATGAACCGCAGTCTGAAATATCAAAAATAATTTTGGTTGATCTGTGAGGGATGCTTAAGTAACGTGTGTCATGTGTGTGTCATAAACCTGTTTGTATTGTTACACACACTTTTCCACCTTAGACAAGCTTTAGAATGTTTATATTATTTAAACTTTTTTTTCCTTCAAATGTTCCGAATTTTTATGTGTATTTAAACAGGGGGAGGAAATCCACATTAATTCTGAACACAGTTGAAAAGCCTCAATGTCAGATTGTTATTGTATCCTAGTCACAACAGATGGAGATCGACAGTCAGATGGCTGCTCTGCACATTGGAATACAGACTTTCTTCTTGTTTGACACATTGAAACACTTATGTAATAAAATCACGCAAGAAGATGCACGAAACACGACCGCTTTGACGAACCTGTTAAGTCTCCACAAGCCCATGCATTAATAAATACAAACATAATCTTATTAAAAATGCTAATCTTCTGTACGCTTATGAAATGACGTCTGAGGGGAATACAAAATCCGATGTGCAGCATTATGGTAAATATGCAGAAAAGCTGAAATGTGCCTCATCATCATGTCCTATCTTACTTCTAAACGAAGCCCCACGACTCTAATTCTTTATTTTGATGTGTATTACGAATCCTATATTTTAAATCCTTCCTATTTCTCCCAGAAACGTATTCTCGTATTGCAAATGACGTGTAACCACGTGTTTTTAAAGAAACGCGTGTACCTTATTTGCCACGAGCGGTGCTGCCGACCAACCGTCTCCGTCCCTCACGTTCACGTTCTCCAGCCGTCACTCAACGGGCTCAAACGGAATCGGGCCGTCTGATTGGTGCGGGGCCTCGGTTCCACCGCCAATCAAAGGCGATTACTCTCAAATCATTCAAACGTATGATCAAACCCTAAAATGCGCCAACTGTTCTCACGAGTTCACTCCATCTCTGGCGAGAAATGAAAAGCAAAGACGACGGAAGAGATGGACTGTTTGTTTTGGTTTCTCGGGCGACTAAAGGGGTCCGTTTAGTTCAAGGAACTCTAATTGACTTCAGGCAGATTAATCCAGCTCTCCGCTGAGTCACTTAATTGATACTCGTGGTGGTTTGTGTCCGTGCTACTCAACGCCCCTCTAAAAGCCATGTGTTTTCTCGCGGCGAAGCCTAAATACTCCAATAGACAACGAAGAGCTCCGTAATGAATGACACACTTACCGGCAGAGCCTCGTGTTAGAGGGAAAGTGTCTTCTGCCCGTCTCTGTTTGCAAAGCACTAAAAGGCCGCGCATTGAGAATATTTGGCTGGTTACCACCCGACGGAGCCCACGCCGCACATCCTCATACGCAATCAGCACCGATACGGACGCAATAATATCAACGTTTTCCATCAATTTATTCAATCCCTTTCATCGCCATGGTAAATCAATATAAAAACAACACTGATTGTCCCATTTTATGGAGCAATTGGGGGGAAATAAGAAGTGGAAACTCAAGTAATGTTTTATTGTATTGTAAAATTGTAGATTTTATTGGAGTTGTTTTTTTTGTGGGAGAACAACAGACAGACACAGTAACACACAAAGTATTGTCACCACATCCCGGTAGTGTCCTCTTAAAGTTAAAGGACGTGACAAAACCATGTTCAACCCTCAGTGAGGACGATCAGAACCTTTTGGATCTCTACAATAATCTGTCATTTTCAGTTTGTGGAATAATGTTTCAATGCACTGATGTGTGTGAATGTATGATGAGGAAGAACACACCCAAATGTGTGTTTGTTTGTGTGTGTGTGTACGTGGATATTTGAGTGAATGTACCCTCAGCTCTTGGCAGGCTGACAGGGTGATGATTGTAATAAAGCGGGTACCTTTTCATCGCACCCGGCTCAAATGCTGCGCTGACATTTCAAAAAGGTGCACGCCAGATGGAATATTAACAACGTGGTTTCACACCAACTCTTCTAATGGCTTCTCTTTGTTCCTTAAAAGCCGCTTGACATTCTCTGTCAGGGTCCCCGGCTGTTTGGTTCGTATTTTTTTAAAGTTTTGCCGGATTTTAATGCTTCATTCTGAATTTTGTAATGTGTATTTGTTTCTCTCGGTTCTGTTTTAGTTTTGGTTAGGGGGGGGGCAAAAAAATAAAAAGCTCATTATGTTTTATCTGAAGGTGAAAGAGATTACGTAATGAGTTGGAAGAATACATCTGGCTTAAAGGGAGACAAAGGAAGTGTGTAAAGGAATGCATTGAGTGAGGTCAACGGGGAAGAAGATTGGACTTATAATAAGAAATGTGTGTGTGTGTGTGTGTGTGTGTGTGTGTGTGTGTGTGTGTGTGTGTACACATAGGTAGGTCAGGGTTTCTGCATTGTTGACCGAAATGGAGCAGGACAGCCCCTCAAAATACTTCACACACACACACACACACACACACACACACACACACACACACACACACACACACACACACACACTCCCTCAAACATGCTGACCCGGTAAGATCAAAAAAACAAAAACCCAAATCCCTCGGGACGTGCGCGTGGGGAGTAACCACCATGTCATGTCACCCCATCCTGCCTTATCGCTCTTCTTTGTTTCCTCTTCTTTCCCTCTATCCTCCGTCTTCCCTTCATCTTTCCCTCTCATCCCGGAGCTGGTGCGTGCCGGGGCTCATCCAGGGCGGCGGGGAGACGTGCCTGGAATCGATTGTCCGATTAACACGGGACACAAACACAATTAAAAATGGATTTGCGGCTCATTATTGACCACTGTGAATAATTAACAAGGCGTCAGTGGCCTGCGTGGTCCCGCCCGGTCCCGCCCGTGGCCATGTGTGTGTGTGTGTGTGTGTGTGTGTGTGTGTGTGTGTGTGTGTACGGCTTATTCAGATATTGTCGAGACCATATGCTTTATAGCAAGTGGCCATCCATTTTAATATAAAAACAGCCCACTCGCAAGCTGCAGTTAATCTTTAGGGTTGAATTAACTCTGCCGCTTTGCCCGTATATAAAACACTGACGTTCAATTAGGGGCTCATTGTTCGCCCTTAATGCTGATGCGTCCCTATTCAGTTTGATCTAAGTGATAATGTCACAGGGTTTATTTCACACCGTGCGTGTTAGGGAGATAATTTAACACGGGCGGTGTCTCTGGAGAGGAGGGAGGAGGAGGAGGAGGAGGAGGAGGAGGAGGGGGGACATCACTCTCCTCCTTTGAGGAAATGTCTCCGGAGCAGTCGTCGACCTCCGGCGGTTCTTCGTGCTGCAGGTGCACCATGATTCATGATTTTTGCTTATGGTGTGATGCATGGTGGGTAGTCAACGGCGTGTTGTCGGGTGACGTAAAAACGTGAGGATGTGGCGTCGTGATAGGCGCTTGTCCATCAAAGACAGCTTCCATACTCCCAAGCCGGGAAGCTCTAATTAGCCGGGTGTGCAGCATGGGTGATGTTCTCTCTTTTTTTTTAAATTAAAAATGTTATTCAGAAGAAATAAAACACACCGTTGCTTATTTTTTATTATACCCTTGGGGTTTTTGCTGGCTTACTTGTTCTGGTACAACCGGCACTTTGTTCTCGTGCGTCTTGGATTAAATACAATACTGAGTCACGTCCCTAGCTGTGTGTGTGTGTGTGTGTCACTTTTCTCCTCGAGCCACTGTTACACACCAGCATTCACAGCTCCGCGGTGATTGGCAGGCGAGGGCCACAGCAGTGCAACAAAAGGTTACATCAGCTCGCTTGAGCAAAAGATTTCCTTCATGGTTGTCGGACAAAATGGTAGAAAGCATGAAGCGGGGCTTGAATATGTAATTTCAACAAAAGATCAGTATTTGTGGAGTGGGCAGTAAGTGTTCCTGAGGTGGTTTCTAACACACTCGTGTGGTTTTCTGGCGAGACGTTCTTCCTTGTGTACAGAAAACGTGAAACATATATTTCATACACAATGTAATTCAACCCACTTTAAGTCTACTCGGGATTTTAAAAGAAAAGTTCTCTCATGATCCCGGATTCTCGCCTTGCTTTAAACAAACCGGGACTTCATCCATCCATCTCAACCCGTTGTCACTTCTGACATTTTCCAAATCTAAGCACCCACCTCCCCACAATTACCCATCATTGTGTTGTCATTGCCTCTGCTATCCTATTAAAATACAAATGAGGGAGAGGGTTTGACAGTTTGTCAGGCCAGGAAAGATAAGATGGCCATTTAGCAGGCGTTTGCTCTCCTATCGTCTGTCTGGATTTAATTATACTGTTAGCTGAAAGGCTGAAAGTCCCTACGTCAGGAGAGCGGAGGCTCCATGTAAATGTGATCTGCTTTATCGGCTAGTCTACCGCATCCGAGCCTGGGGGACGTATTCATGTACTGTAGCCTTGCAGTTTTAATCTTCAGATGACTAAATACGTGTTTTTTTCAGTGTTGTGCAGAATTAAAAGTGCCCCCATCATATTTAAACCTTGGTTTTTATAATGAATAAACCAAATCACAAACCGCAACGGGGAGACCCTGAATGCAGTATTCACATCAGGACAGCTCATTCTGTAAAACATGTACTGCATGTCATTGCCAGAGGCAGAAGACGAGGGATTGTTGCCAAATGGGACGATGCAACGTCAAGAGAATCGGGGCAACTGCCCTTCAAGCCGAGGGCCGGAGATCTGGTTCCCTTGAGCAACTCACGGAGACCCCTACTGAAAACAGGGTTACCCTTCAGGGGGTTGACATCCTTGACATCAAGAGGAAACAAGAAGGATGATGCAGAGCTGCCAACTTTTCAAAAAACCTTGGAGTGAGATTTTGTCGGGGGTGACCAAAATGTTGACGCTCACGCAGCCAACACACGATGGTGGCTCAAATATCAGGAAATTTGAATTAATTTGGCATTGTACGCATGTTGTACCTGCATTCTGGCCTGGCAAATGTCTTTTACGAGGCATCTTTGCTACCTTAAAGAATTAAAATGTTTTTAATAACTTTACTCTCATTTACAAAAACATGCCTAATTCTATTGCACAAATGTCCTGTCTTTATGTTAAATTCTTTAGAATACATCTTACTTGTTCAAAGTACTGTTTTGAAAAAAATTTAGAGGGTCCTTTTCCTAGGCCTGCAAATAAAAAGATAAATGCTATGTGAGCAGCTTCATAACCAATGCTCTGATGTTTAGAGCATGCAGTACACCAAGAGGTTAACAAGGTGCTCTCCTGCTTGTTATGACAGCTGAGTTTACATCACCACACAATCACACAAACAAACACAACACATTATTTATTTCAAGATTTAAAGTTTAAGAGAGTGAGTACTTAGTTGAACCACATGTCATTAACAGCTCTCAAGTTCTAAAGAAAGGTAAGAGTGACTGATGCTTTATTTTCATTGGTTGCTGGATTAAATCTTACCCAGATAGAATAGAATAGAATATAATTATACTGTATTAATCCCAAAGGGGAACAGATAGGTTTTTTTCTGATTGGCTATTGTGTAGCCCAGCCCTTCTTTTTGATTGGCTGATAAATGGCACCTTGCAGCAGACCTCCAGGGGAGCGTTTGATTTCTCCACCGTGAGATCAGCGCGGCTCATGTTGGCACTGTGGCACATTAAAACATTAAATAGCCCAGAGGTTTTTTCAGCGTGATAAATACGATGTGTGGCGGGAGAGCGTGAGTTAAGACCGAAATGCGTGACTGTCACTCTCAATGTGACACTTGAGAGCCCTGCATTAAGATACCGTAGTCTCTGCTCGCTGTGTCTGTTTGAACCTCTTCTTCTGCTGCTAACTCCGAGACTCTTTGGGGTCAATAGATGTGTATGCAGAGAACAGCTTTACAGATGCGCTCTTTAGCGCCATCTATCGTCATGAGTTTGAAAAGGAACCAACGCGCTTCGGCCCAAATCAGAATTTCTTTTGCCGTGAGAAATTGGTTGTGTGGCGTGAGAGCGTGTGAAAACACGCAAAAGTGTGTGTCACACGGCGAAACCGTGAGAGTTGGCAGCTCTGATGATGGCACCGAGAGCCTCTGCACATGAGCTGGGGATAAACACGCTCATTATTTTCTTGTTTTAAATGCAAAGCGGATAGCCGTATCCTAAACGACAGTAAAGCTAACGTTACTTAACTAGCTAACGTTACTTAATTGGATTGGATTCAATCTAGTGCAGGGTTCTTACACATGTTGACCAATGCATTTCCAGGACTTTTCCATGACTTTAAACCAATTTTCCATGACCAAACTGAAATCTCAGTATAAACATGAACAATTTAGAACATTTTGCGTATTGAGAGCGTACGCGAGAGCGTCTTTCTTTAAAAAACATATAAATTATTTTAAACTCGGTGTAAATGAACACATTTCCATGACTTTTCCAAAACTTTTATGATTTACGCTTTTCCAGGCCTGGAAATGAAAAATTAAAATTCCATGACTTTTCCAGGTTTTCCATGACCGTACAAATCCTTCTATTGTCATTGCACAGAATACAGGTACACATGCAACAAAACCTATTCTCTGCATTTAACCCATCCCTAGTTATTAAAGAGCAGTGGGCTGCAGTAATGCACCTTGGGAGCGACTGAGGATTCAGTGCCTTGCTCATGGACACATCGACTTGCAACTAATAGGGAGAGTGGAGATCGAACCGACGACCATCGGGTTGCAGGACGACCCCCCTTACTCCACTGAGCTACGTTACTTAACTAGCTAAGGTTCGTGACACGCCAACGTTACAGTAAAGCCAACTGTAGTGACATACTTACTCCTGTATAAGCTGCTCTGCACCGGCTCCCCGTAAAATCAAGAATCACATTTACAATTTGTCTCGCCTACAAAGCCTGAAACCAAAGGGGCAACCGTAACACGAACTGTAAAAGGAAAATAGATGTAAATTGGGAAATTGAGTCGTCCGCTCCGAGATGAACTTTGTGTACTTTGGCTTTTTATCAGTTTCCGATTGTTGCCCTTTCCCTTGCTCCTTCTCTATTTCTTGTCTCGTCTATTGTTTCTTTGGACCCGATCTTTTGTTGCATTTGCTCGTTTGCGCCTCGCTCCTTTTTCTTTCCCTATCAGTTGTTTGCCAGGCGGCGGGTCTGTGAAAGCTGTCTGATTTATAGCCGAGTGGAGAGCCAAGCTGGACAGGAGTCTTCTCCTGGGTATTCACTAAATGTGTGTGTGCGTGTGTCCATGTGTGTGTGTGTGTGTGTGTGTGTGTGTGTGTGTGTGTGTGTGTGTGTGTGAAGGAGAGACAGAGTCAGGGAGAGAGAGCGAGAGAGAGGGGCAGTGTGTGTTAGTATATGTAAGTTAAAAGGAAAAGTTACTCCAAATTATATCTATCACAAAAAACATGAATGTATTTTGGTCGATTTATTTGCATGTGTTCCTCTCAGCACTTTTAAGCACACACGCGTCACAATGTAAATGGCAAAGCTTTGTAAATATGTAGATGTGTGCACTTGCATACGCACTGGAGATGTTTTCACAATTATTTTAGCGCTAAGCTGCCTTGACAGCGACTCAGCGGCAGAGAAATGACGCTATTTTTACCAAAATCTACAAAAATATTTGCGTTGGTCTGATATGTATTAACTGATCTCATATGCTGTCCGGTTATTTTAATTGTAGTGAAAAGTGGGACATTTGAGTGTTTTACAGATATTTGTCAGGACAATCCCAAATAAACTGAGATGTCTATAGTCACCATATCATGGCAGCCATATGACACGTTTTTGGATGGCAAATACATGTGAAAAATCTGATTAGAACTAATAGGATGCAACATGTTTTGAATGCAAAGCTCAAAGCCTAATCCTAAACTACAGTAAAGCTAACGTAACTTAACTAGCTAACGTTACGGTAAAGCCAACTGTAGTGACGTATTTACTCCTGTAGTAGCTGCTCTGCTGTGGCTCCCTGTAGAATCAAGAATCACATTCTTCTCCTCACCTATAAACAACATTCTGATTCTGATTCTAATTCTACAAAGCCTTGATTGGTGATGCTCCATCATCTCTTAAGGAGCTTGTAGTACCGTATTGCTCCACTAGAGGCTGTGATCACTAATGCGGGGCTACTTGTGGTTCCTAAAGTCTTTAAAAGTAGGATGGGAGCCAGAGCCTTCAGGTATCAAGCTCCTCTTTTATGGAACCAGCTTCCGAACACAGTCGCCTCATTTAAGAGTAGACTAAAGACATTCCTCTTTGCGTGGACCAAGCCTTTTACCTTCTGTCTCATATTCATTGAATGTGTTTATATAACTCTGTAATGCTTTCTTCTGCGCACATGACATCTATTGCTTCTGTTTCTACCTCGTTAAAGTTTGTTTTTCTATTTCTTAGGAGTTTTCCCTGACCCAATGTGAGGTCCTGGGGTTATCCATTTCTTCTTAAATACATGTCTAACTCTATCATTACATTTAGCTGACGCTTTTATCAAAAGCGACTTTCAATCAAGTTACATTCATACACCCTAGACGGAGCAACTCAGGATTAAGCGTCTTGCTCAAGGACACATCAACTAGGGTCGGGATTGAACCACCAACCCACTGATTGAAAGACAGACCTGCTAACCACTGTCCTACAGTTCAGGTATCATTAATCACTCTATTAGGTATCATTAATCAGCACATATAGCCGTTTCTTTCCCCATTATTCATTTGCAAAGAGAAGAACAATCGCCTCGTTGAAACAATAGTTCAGACCGGTCGAACGGACTGTGCTTTTTTAAGAGATAGTACAGTCTGCTGTGAGTTATGGATTACACGTCATTGCAAATTGAATATTTCATCTAATAATTCAAAGTGACAGCCCTTTGTGTAACTCTTCAGAACTCAAAATCCATTCTTTTGAGTCAACTTTACAGAAAATGAAGAACTAAAGAAGAGGAAAAGAAGGAGAGACTGGCACAGCGACAGATTGAAGCCTATATCTGCGTCTCAGATATCACACCCGCAGTCTGCATTCATTATCGACAGGAGATGCACGTGGGCGTCTCCATCCACAGGTTGCTTTATTCATGTCTAATTGTGTCGGTTTATGCATTTAAAATGTAAATAAATGTGCATGTTTGTCCTCCTCTTTGTGTCTGTTATGCAATACCATTCGGCGCTGAAGGTTTTCATGGGTTTATTTGGAGATTTGACATACCTCCGTCCTCCCTGCCACAGTTTCAGTCCCGATAGAGTCTCTTTTCCGAGCTTAAATGTTACGATACATTGCATAAGATTCGAGGTTTTAAGAATCTTGAGCTCCTCTTTCTTCTAATTGGGATACAAATGCTCAAGTAATGCCTGTCAGCCGGCCTGCCCGCCGTCTGGCTCGCTCTCCATTCCCACATTTTTTTCTCACAGGGATATAAAGGAACCAAAAGGTGCTAGGTTGCTAAGGCAACGGGTCTCCAGGCTCCATCACAAGTGTGTTCAACAAGCCAGTTGGTTGAAATCCATTTGAATTTGGGAATTAACACGCTCAAAATAAATTATCCGGGAAGAGTTTTAAATGTGGATGTTTGGAGCGAACCCAGTTGAGATGGGAAGTGAAAAGAGAGAGAGCGAGGGAGAGCGAGGGAGAAAGAGAGAGAGAGAGAGAGAGAGAGAGGGAGAAAGAGAGAGATAGGGAAAGAGAGAGAGAGAGAGAGAGACACACACACACAAGTCGATCCTGTTTGATTTTTGCCAGGAAAGATCATTTTGCATTTGATAAGAGTTTTGTGGTGAACGGTTGAAGTGCAGGACGGAGCGAACACGTGATTAGGAAGACTCTTCAGCTGAAGTCTTCTGCTGAAGCTGGAACGTGTGTGATTTTTTAAATTTGATTGGAAGCTGAAATAATTTTGTGCAGGGATGCAGTCACACGAATAACAGGTGTCGTTTGCTCTTTTGCTTCCCGGCTGATAAAGAGAGACGCTGGATGAACACGTCGGGTGATAACGATATGGGACAAGATAACAACGTACCAGTGTCTCCATGTGGCTGACGTAGCTCAGAGATGGAGTTCACTGAGGGATGGAGTTTACCGAGAGATGGAGTTCACCGAGTGTTATCACTCAAAGCTAAAGGCTTCTTAGACCAACCCAGACTTTCTTTACACGTCTTTTAAATTAATTATCGTGTATCTGGCAACCCTGAGATCGGTTGACCAATGACTGTTCTATATATGCCAGATACCCAAATTAACGTATAGAAGCACAAAAAAAGTGCAATTTTCATAATATGTCCCCTTTAAATATGTGATTCATCGCATAAACGGGTTAACATAAGTATTTTTCTCTGACTGCTGCCCTTATCTTTTCTCAGATAAGTTCCCATTGGGGCCAACAGAAGGGCCGGGACTCCCTTTGGTGAATGAGTGAATAATAAATGGAAATAATCGAGTCGAATTGGAGGTGTTCTATCAATATACGTAAAGGTTTATACGATGTGGGGTTAGAGATTATCCACCCCGTTCGTACGATCAGAGGCAGACACACGAGAATAAAGTATGGTGATGGTTAGGAGTTAATCAACCTGTTAATTGCCCCTCAGTGACAGGTCGATGTTTTTGTTTTTATCTCTCTCTCTTCTTCCTTCATCCTCTCTTCCTCTAAGATCCTGCTGTGGTAAAAATCGGACCCAATCAGTCATTCGCAGAAGCAATTAACTGCAATTGGCCGGGGCTGGATGGGAATTGTCTGTGTGCGTGTTTGTGTGCGTGTGTGTGTGACATTCTGTGACTCATTGTTTTCTCCAACATTGTTGACGTGAGTTATACTTCCACCGATTCTGTGAGCTAATTATAACAAGTTAATTTGTTATTGAGCCAGAAAATGTCACAAACATTATTTTGACAACCACAAAACATATAGTAAATCTCAAATTACAATGTGACATAGCATAGGGGGAAAACACTCAACGTATTAGTCTCAGGTGTTATATCTAAAGGTCGAGCCCACATACGTGTCACAGGTATTTTTTCTGTGCATGGAGATACGATATCTCGTCCTTGTAATTGCCTTGCAGCATGATCTCTGGACCACGACTCCAGGGGGAAGAAACTCTTATCGGCTGGAGACTGTTGGTGTAATTTCTTCTGCAAAACAAATTAATTATTCGAAAAGTATCGGAGGTTGAACGCTGCTGTAGGACTCGTTGGGATTTAAAATATATTAAAGGGGGAAAAAACAAAAACGAGCACAATTAGTCTCCCTTCCTTATTCTTGTCATCTGATTTAATTTTAATTTCAAACCATTATTGTTAACGTGTATTTAAAAAGGCCAACTGGGTCTTATTAAAAGAAATACACGTACACCAACATGTTACAGCGGGTAGCAGGGGAATATGAACATGGGAGGGGGGGGAGGCAGCACAATTTTGTTGTCTGTTGTGTTCACGTTTCCACGGCGATTTGTCGCTTTTTAGTTTGACTCTCGGGGTCTTAAAAGCATCCTCTTTGTTGTTGTGTATTGTTGTTGTGTACCGCCTGTGCATAGAGTTGACCTCTGTAGATAATGAGAAATGATACCTCTTTTTTCTACCATATAGCTACATGGAATATATTACATTAAAAGAAGAAGAAAAAAGAGCGTTTGGACGACAGCCAGAGACGGTTGAAAAGCACTTATGGGAAGAGGATGATATTTTCTTTGTGCTGAATCATGGATTTGTACAGAAATGTTATAGTGTGTGTGCATATGAGTGTGTTACTCATCAGCTTTATTGTTACAATCTGCTGTGTGTGTGTGTGTGTGTGTGTGTGTGTGTGTGTGTGTGTGTGTGTGTGTGTGTGTGTGTGTGTGTGTGCGTGCGCGTCCTTTGCCCTTCATTGGGAATTCAGAGCAGCTATTTTTGTGCCTCACATTTCTCATCAATATTTTACTCCCTCTCCTCCTCTTCTCTTCTCTTTCCCTCACTCCCTCGCTCTTTCTTGGGCAACAAAATAAGGTTTTATCTATGCTCCGCCACACACTATTGAAGGGCTGCCTGGCTGGCCGCGATCCCGTCGGGACGCTATGAGTTGCATCTGGTGCTATAAAGAAACTGCCACCGCCAGATGGTTGCAAACAATCCTCTCGCTATTCGACTTCAACCTTTATTTACCCGCCGCAGGTTTGAAGGAGTCCGACGCACGCTATGCTCGCGAGGTTTTCCAGCTACATCCACGGAGGGGTCCGCCCGCCACCATCGCTTTGACACGGGGTCAATCGGATAATCCCTCGGAGCAGCCGCGGTCAAGGGCACAGCGGTCCGTGATGGCTCTCGGATACGGTTCGGTCCAATTCCCCCGCCGGGAATGTCAAATCCTACCCCCCCCCCCCCCCCCCCCCCCTGCTGAGTCCATCAGGTGCCCCCATCAGCAGAAATGACACCCAGCAGACAAAGGGAGACACGGGGCGGGTTGAAAGAGCACAGACCCCATGCGGCGCGACATAATAGCATCTTCCCCCCCGCAGCGATGTCCCGCGGCGGACGCCACAAATATAGCCGCAGATCCAAACGTTTAACCTCTGACTGGACGTCTCTGCAGGGGGCGCTCTCTTTCCGTTTATTGCTCAGTCTGGGTTTCATTTCGGCTTCCTTCAAGGGCGAGGCCAAGCTGTGAGCGAGAGGCCGTCTGTATGGGAGGCTTTACGTTTTATTTGACAGGTCTTTAAATTCCTAATAATTTCCTCAGAATGACATAGACACATTTGTCACTCATTAAAAGGTGGAATAGAAACGCTGTTCATATACGCACCCAGTTATATCAATATATATCAATTTAATGTGAGTATAACCGAGAGTCTAGACCACAGGTGTCATACATAAGGCCCGCGGGCCGAATCCGGCCCCGCCACGTCATTTTATGTGGCCCCTGATGGCTTGAAAGACACGTGAAGAAATTTCTGAAAAATATCCTATCCTATATTTGAAGGTTTCAAATTAATTCGATTTTCTTTGATAAAATTAGAGATATGTTCTCATGTACAATATTTGTACATGTACAATAAACAATAATCACATGTAAAGAGAGTTATTTAACAATATGTTCGGGAGTAGTTTATACAGTGTCAGGTACAACCGGCCCTTTAAGAGGCAGCCGTGATGCTGATGTGGCCCACGGTGAAAATGAGTTTGACACCCTGGTCTAGACAGTGCACAGCAGGGCAGCGAGCATGCACACATACGCAGCTTTTGTCTACAGGCGAGCAAAAGATTCACTATAGAAAAGTCAGATTATGAATTAATGATGAATGAATATGCGCTTGGGTTTTTCCCCTATAATAAGCATCAAAGGACATTGTTCATGACAAATCTTTGAAAAAAATCTCTCCTTCCTGTTTGCACAGTGCGATTAGCGGCTGATCCCGAGGTTTATTCGCTGCATGCTTTTTTAAATATTTGTGCTTGGTGTTAAAATCAAAGTAGAGTGGCAAGTCTTCTCTGATTCTGTCAGGTGGCCTCTGCAGGAGCCAGATCGATGACAGCCATGTGCCTCGAACCAGACCTCTGGTATGAGGGCTGAATCCAAATGTCTACCCTCTAGATTTGGAGACTTGTCCTTTGGAGCACCCGTCCTGTGACATGCTCCGGTTATCATGTCAGGGTGTGAGCTTTTGAGACTGCAGGGCTACAGAAGCCCCTACGAGGACAGGCTCTGCCTTTTATACTTTATACTGCATTAGAATTAAAAAATAGGGCCATTAGCGAAATATGAGGCTGCATCTCCAGTCGAGCATAAACCCTGTTGAAGGATCAAGTGAGATGCTCATTACCTGCTACTATACATACATGTATGTGTATATATATATACACAATTATTTATATAGATAAATAAATATATATAAATATAAATATATATATATATATATATAAATATATTTTGTGTGTAATGATCACGTCATTAACTTGGTGAGATGCTCATTACCTGCTACTTTACATATATATATATATATATATATATATATATATAAATAAATATATATGAATACATATATATATATATATATATATATATAAATATGTAACTTATATATATAAAAAAAAAAATATATATATATATATATATATTATTTTTTGTGATAGTCACATCATTAACTTGCTTCATCATTTCAGTTACACACACACACACACACACACACACACACACACACACACACACACACACACACACACACACATCGTGACTTGCATCACAGTGTTATTTGTTCAAATAATGAGATTAAATTATGATGCCGCTTTCAAAAAATAAATGTTTCAGTTTAGTGAATTGATTTAATCCAATTAATCAACTCACCAAACCCGAGTCCCTGCGTCCCTAAATTATGAGGACACGCGGAGCACTTTATAGCCTGACTAATTATATACTGTCATTACAGTATATATTAAAGTATATCAGGGGTTACA
Source organism: Liparis tanakae (assembly GCA_036178185.1). Lineage (NCBI taxonomy): Eukaryota > Metazoa > Chordata > Actinopteri > Perciformes > Liparidae > Liparis > Liparis tanakae. The sequence goes on along the minus strand of CM070101.1, from coordinate 14,987,611 downwards.
CACGTTGGAGGCAACAAATCTTTGTATTTATAATTATTTCATTTTAATTGCTCAAGCATTTCAAAAAAAATAAAAATTCTTAATTAATTGCTGCCTAAATTTGAAAAAACCCCGTGTCATACTTTGAGTGCACGAGGAAAAAAAAGGTGGCTGGCGCTCTGACTCGCAGGAGCCAGCTGACACCCAAGGGAGCAAAATCATGCTAATTAACTATCAGGCTACTTTTGAATATTCGGCTGTGCTCCAGCCACGTGTGTCTGTGTTTGTGTGTCTTTTCCCTTTTCTTTTTGTGAATCAGAAAAAAGGTGTGATTATAGAGGACATTAGCCCCTCCGCCTGCCTTTATTAGGCCACACATGAAGGGCTTTATTTCATCAGAGCTGACACCCTCCCTAGGAGTCATTTCTTTTTGTAATTTTCTGCTCGGTTTCATGTTCCATTACCGGCAGATTATGCTTTTTTTTCCCCATCTTGCACATACGCTCATTTATGGATGAGCTCACCCACAAACACATTTTCAGAACTAACACACACACACACAGCTACACACACATATTGTGAATGCTCATGATCCTGTGCACTATTGTTATTGGACCACGAGTTGCTGAATGGTGAATAGGAGAGCTTGCCTGGAGGAGAGGACGGTAGTTAAACTGGTGCTGAATTGGTTTCTTTACTATCAAAGTAAAATCAATTCCGATCCAATCTATATATATATGATTTACGGGCTCTTTGTGAACGTAACGCTGGCGTTTTTACTCCCTATTTCATCCGTGGTTCTCTCTGGGTGTTTACTCATGTGCATGTGTGTTCGGCGTACACAGGGAAGTATACAGGGGAGGATATTACACACTTTTATTGACTTTCATAGTGTTGATTAAATATATATTGATTCTATTAAAGAGGCACTCCACAGATTTGATATTTGACGACCCCGTAGTGTATGAACACAGCTGTATGTCTTCTGTAGTAGTCCGGAGAAGCTTGGCCAAGTCTTAGAAAGAAATATTATAGAAGTCACAAGTTAAAATAAAAAGAAAGAATGTAAAAAAGAAAGAATGTAAACGCCGCATTATGAACCTGGGTGATGGAGTTTGATGGATGGAGTCTCATGAAAGTTGGTTTCAAGCCGCACTAGCTCGGTCCACAACTTCCCTCCGGACTCAAATGAACAGTCATCGTCCCCAAATGATGTATTTTAATGACTTTAGGGGGATTTATTTGATATTATCAAAAACTGTTGGATGGATTGACAAGAAATTTCATTTCCTGGTCAAATGGAGGAACTTGGGTGATTCCTTCTGTTTCCATCCAGCACAATGCACATCTAAGTATGACCCGGAACATAGTACAACATGTTTCAGTGAGTGTGTGTTGGCTCTAACTGTACCTGAACGCACCATGCAAGCTGTGTAGACTTTGTGTTAATCTGTCTTTCACCCAAGTCCCTTAACTTTACTAGAATGCAGCACTAAATCACATAAGTACTCTTTTAAGTATATTTGTTATTGGAAATGTGATGAATGGTTGCTGTTGTATGCTTTATTATGCAGAATCCTTGTTTTCGTCTGTGATGTTTCCAGTCTGGATAAAAAAAGTGGCTTTTATTCTGCTTTGCTAGATAAAACATCAGCATGCCTCCTTTTGTCTTGCACAGTGTGTAACTCTGTGTAAGAATAATCAGCCTTTTGGTGTTATCACAACACACTTTTCCATGACATTGTTTACCAACAGCTGTTTATTAATCGAGCAACTCTTCTTTGTTATACAATCTGAAATAGCATTTGCCCTTGGATTGAACCTTGAGTATTGTCCCCCTGTTACGTTGTGTACTTGCTCATGAACAAAAGCCATGAATGTGTTGATTCCGCCTGCACTTTCAGCATTATTTCTCCTGCTTTACAGCAGACTTGCCCTGAGTACGCCGACTGAAAAGATTGTTTCTTGGGCTTTCTTGCGCTTAAAAAAAAAAAAAAAAAAAAAAAATCAGCAAATAACAAATTGAGGTTTTGTTGCAAAGTCGATTTTCATTCCAACACATAGTGCTTAGGCTTCGAAATTTCCATTCCTAACAGTGTGGGTGTCTTTTCCTGCATGACCTGACAAAATAATGGTGGGTTTGATTCTCTAGCGATATTAAAGAAATGCATTTATTAAAAACAAATCTAAAAACAGAAACCCCACACGGCTTCACTGAGAAATGAGTGGGAGAGACAGAAGAGTACGAGAGGAGTGATACACAGTGTGGAAATGTGGAAACAACAATCACAAATACCAGCAAATACATGTGACGCGTCACTGAAGACATCATTGTGTGTTTTTTGGCAATCGTCTGTGTCACCAGTGGAAATATTGGTAGATGTATCATCATTAATTGTATATTAACGCTCATTAACTCCTTAAATTGATATGTGTCTGTCTGTCTGTCTGTCTGTCTGTCTGTCTGTCTGTCTGTCTGTCTGTGTGTGTGTGTGTGTGTGTGTGTGTGTGTGTGTGTGTGTGTGTGTGTGTGTGTGTGTGTGTGTGCGTGCAAGCAGTGAGTCATTCGCCTCCTTCGGCGGTGTTTATCAACGGTGGACATTTCATCCGAGGGATTTTTAGAAAATTATTTTTAATTTACAGAGGAGGAAATGTCGTCAGCCTATCAACAGAGCCGTTAGACTCTGGCGGAGGTTAGTCTCTCATTGTGTGTTTGACTGAACTCACGACCACGTTGATTTTCCAAGTTAACCCTGAGTGATGAGCACCGTGTGTACCGAAGACAGATCGTGATTTCAATTAAAATGCTGCATGTTGTTATGTTCCACTACAACGCTCTGTCACAATATTTCTACGTACATGGCAGAGTGAAGAAGTGAACATGTGCATCTCTACAGTTATTCAATAAGATATGACAGAAAGTGCTATCATCGACATCTGCCTTTTAGCATGCTTTTTAATCATGTTGCCGCGTTAATGTTTAGACGATAATCTACATGCCGGCTTTTGGTGCAAGGATGAGCATGTGTTAGCAAAGGAAGAGAGATCTTCTGGCTTGTTTTATTATTAGATCACATATAAGCTTGATGAACTAGAACGGGCACTCGGTAGAGCGCATACCTTCACATATCACAAGATTGGGCATTGAATTATGAACATAAAAAATGACTGTGCTATGGTAAAAAGAAGATGTTAACCTTTTCTTGACCTTGACCTAATCAATCCCAAAATCTAATCAAATGGTTCACGGATAATAACCAAATTTTATGCGATTTGGTTTAATACTTTTTGACTTATGCGAATAACACGGACGCACGCACACAAATACACGGCGATCAAAACATTACCTTCTGCATTTTCAATGCAAAAGTAAATATAAGTCCCAATTTCTTTCAAAAATGACATGCCAGGCACCGATGATCCCACCACTCATACTTTTCTGTAAGACGTGTCCACGTACAGGAACATAGGTCGGGAAGGAAGGCCACGCCCCTTACTCAGCCAATCACTCGAGCCATCGGTACTTAAACACGTCGGACATATTCACTCCCTCTTCGTCTCAGCTCCGACATCCCTCCCTCCCGACCCCGTTCTCGTCTTCCCATTTCTCTACTACAGGACTACGGGAACAACGGGGGACTGTGCACCGCCAGAGCCTCAAAAGAGACCACCCCCACCCACGAGGCTCCGCCCCCCGCCGTTTCCTACCACCAGACGCCATGCAGCGGTCTCCAATCGCACCCTTCCAACTGTAAACCCGTATCACCGTTGGCGCGGTCTGCATTCGGGAACTCGTTGTGGTTCCATGGGCTTCGGTGTCTTGCGATACAGCTACCGAAGATAACCTTCGTAATTCAAAATGAAAAGATATATTTATTTTCTGTTTAGAATACACATATGATAATAGTCGGTAAATTATCAAGCTCCTCTTAAATCATTGTGTATGTCTTTTTGGTGAATACAGTTATGATTACGGACTCTCTTTTAATCTATATTTTAAGTATTATTAATTTGCATAAATAGAAAAAAATGAACAAAAAACAAAGTAAAGGATGCCATTTGACTGATGCCATTATTATTATTTTAATATACATACATATATACATATATGTATAAATAATGCTGTTATCATTAATATTTTTTTCCCAGTGCAGTAAAAATCTGCCCTAGGTGTGGCGTTATGATAATTTAATGAAAAAAATATGGAAAATGTGTAAAACTAGCCCCCTCATTAGGACACAGCTTCAATACCGGGCAATCAAGGCGGACTCAGATAAAGTGATTAAATATAGAGCTCTGCAGTCTATCATCAAAATATTGAGACATAATTTGTACTGCCCAGCCCTACCGTCACACACACTCGGCTGTATTGAGCTGGCAGCGGGCTGCGGTCATAAATATGCACACACACGCTGCCGACCCCAATGAACCTCATGTGTATTCACACACCTCTCACTCGCCTCAGCAGACCACACACTAACTATCAAATGACCACACACGCGCGTGTGTGTGTGTGTGTGTGTGTGTGTGTGTGTGTGTGTGTGTGTGTGTGTGTGTGTGTGTGTGTGTGTGTGTGTGTGTGTGTGTGTGTGTGTGTGTGTGTGTGTGTGTGTGTGTGTTCCCGCTGCTCTCTTTAAGTCGTCATCCAGGGAGACGCAGATCACCGGCGTCCTCATGCAAACCTCTTTGGAGCGACGCCGAAACACAGAGACACAACTCAAGGGTCTCCGTTTAAACCCTGCCTGTAATAAAATAATTATCTGAGGGCTTTTATTCCTGCAACAAAAAAAAAGATGGGAGAGGAAAAAAGTCTGGGTGAGAAGAGTACATTTATGAAATGGTAAAAATATGAACCTTTACTGGGGGATAAAATACTGAAGTATAACCAAATGTTAAGAGAATGACATTTAGCAGCGGGTTATTCAGAGCACGGCCGGCAGGAAGGTTGTGAAATGCCCATGATGACATTTACAGTAACCTTTTCCTGGGAGTTTTTTTTCTTTTCAAAAAGGGTTAAAACCACAGAGACGGAAAGGATCGGGCCACGTCGGGTCCCTCCCGTTCATCAGACTGTGATTGTGCCGGGCCACAGGAGAGGGGGGGGGGGGGGGGCGAGGGCCACACACATAAAGCAGTCGCGGTGGACTGATGGGTGCAATATTTGTCCTTTATCCGGATGTCTGTGCCGCGGCTCGTCTAAGTCCTCGTTACACAAGTTTATTTTGAAAAATACCCCCCAAAAATGATGGCGGAGCTGCGTACTTTGAAGCTCAGAGTGCTTGGCCACGCTGCAGTATTTGAAGCATTGGAGAGGGGAGGGGGAGGGAGGGAAGGGGGGGGTTGCGTTGCCTTTGAGCCACACAGTAAAGCAACGCGTCGTCATTAATCAAAATGAATCCGAGCCGTAATCCCCTCGTCCGGAATGTTTTCTCGGACATTTTTTTATTTTTGCTCGCATGAATATTTGATCGTTGCCAAATTGCTGATTATTATGAGGAAGGGAGAAAAAAATGTGTTTTGGAAACGACGCACATTAATTATGTGAACGGGCGGTTTAATGGAGCTGATTTAAGAGAAAGACGGTTGCTTTGAAAAGCCCTGCTGATCAAAGAGCTCTGAGCAAATGGGATTAGACGTTCGGAAAATCTGGGAATGACACCAACCTCCGTCTAGGGAACGGGACACGGCTTCTGCAGTCAGATGTCATCTAATGTTTCATCAAAAACATGTAATGCATATCTTCATCTTCATCTTCATCTGCAGAGTGAACACAAAGTACTGTACAGCTGACGTCCAATGAATGGAAGACACACTTCAACTTTGCTGACATGTAGCCGTCAGTGTCTCTCGACCGAGGCCCGGAGAGCCGGAGCACATATACCCCGAGGCCATGCGGTCCCTGAACTCAGCACAGAACAGTCAGTTGTCGGAGCGCCATGCCCTCGGAGCAGAACATGTTTGGGCTGGAGAACATTTGTACTGTTGTTGCAGCTAAAAGTGTTTTTTTTCCCACTGGTTTTACAGATCTTATTTAAAAAAACACAGCGGGTTCAATTCTAAAAATACTAGCTTCATACAGCGCTGGTTTTAGGAGCGGTTGCTTAAAAAAAAAAATCCCCCAGAGATTGTTTAGAGGAGTCACCCAGCCACAGCAATGGATATTAACTAGTGGAAATCTGAGGTTATCCTTAAAGGGGACATATTATGCCCATGTTTCCACAAGTTGGGGTCTTAATGAAATGTTTGTAACATATATTGATCAAAATACCACAAGAATCATTTCAAACAGCACCCTTTTTACCCTGTCAAAAACACCTCCCCACAGATTGACCTGTTCTGAGTTGCCAGATTGGAGATGGTGAAGTATCGTACCAAAGGCTCAAAATGGTTGTATTATTTGGAGGGTAATTATTGTGTATCTGGCAACCCTGAGATCGGTTGGCGCAAGAAGGTGGAACGTAAGGGAGATACCATTTCCAAAACGTGTAAGGGGTGAATACTAGTTTGTGAGAACCCAGAGAAACACAAATATCCGACGAAGCAAAATCCCGGACGTTTTTGGAATCCCTGCCGGACACATTTTTTGTGTTGGGAGACATGCCAGATATCCAAATTAACGTATAGAAGAACTAAAAAAGTGGAATTTTCATAATATGTCCCCTTTAAATTAAATTGTTTACTACTAACGCCAAATTTCAGAGGGGAATATTGTGTTGTTTTTTAACTTCATACTATGTTACTAGTTACTTAGCAGGAATATCATATGCAGCTAATTAAATATTGTGAATCGTTACAGATTAAGTATTTAATGACCTCTGATCTATTACTTAAGAACACTGTATTTGTATCCCCCCCAAAATGTGGCATTTCTACTGTATGTAGAGATCTGAATACTTCCCCTGCATAAACATACTTATCCACTATATATATAGCTGCAAAAGTCTGCGAATGAACTTCCACACATAAATCATGTCGTCCCAGTTTGTGCTCGGCGACCCAGTCGTACGGTGGGAGCGAGCAGGTGTTGGGCGAGCGCGGCGCTCCGTCGGCAGGGCCGGGTGCGGCCCAACGATCTTGTTTGAACAGAGGTGTTTATTTGCATGTCAGTTAGTCCACCTGTGGTCCCCAGAGCTGGGCACGGCACACACACTTATACCTTTTTGCATGCGGGTGTGTGTGTGTAGGTGGGGGGATGCTTTGTGTGCTCCACACAAACACAAGTTTAAAAACAAACCCGACAACATGCATCAATAGAGCAGGGAATCCCCTTTTCTCTTGGGAGTCTTCCCTACGATAACTTAAGATCCCACAAAGCAGGTTCAACACACACACACACACACACACACACACACACACACACACACACACACACACACACACACACACACACACACACACACAGACAGACAGACACACACACACACACACACACACACACACACACACACACACACACACACACACACACACACACACGTCGGGTCCAAATATGATACTGTTATTATTTCAAACTCAAGTTAAAGTTTCTTTTGAGTATACATATGCCATATCTGCCTTAAACATATTGTGTTATCCCAGTTATTATTATACTCTCTTTATTTAGCCACACATGTCATGTCATGCTAGGCCGTCATTAGCTGCAGGTGGCTGAATCTTACCTAACAATGGTCGACTCACTGAAATGTTGTAACTACGACATCCATACAACAATAAGTAAGTAAAGTGGTTTAGTTTACTGCCATTTACAGTATTTGGTAGCCACTCTGCGCTGGTGAATGAATGTATTCCTCTCATTGTCAACAAAGCCCTCGAAAAAGACCGACACCCCCCAAGTGTTGGGGTCGGTGTTTCGAGGCCTCCCAGCATCCCCCCCCCCGGCCCACGAGACCTTGAAAGTTGCGCGCCGATAAAGAAAGCTTGCAAATATAAACTTTAATTTAAAAAGTCCGCTAAATAGTTCCCTAAAAGAGCTGGGCGCTGTGTTTCTTTTAGCTAACGTTACTCACACAGGAATCAATAGCGCATTTGTCGAGGACTAATTGCAGCTGCGGGTTTTGGTGCTCCGGTGAGTATTTACAGCACTTAGACGATGTTTGTGGTATCGAGTCTAAATAAAACTACAGCGCTCATGTTCATCATGATAATGTAACGCGTCAAGACAGGGGCTCAATGAGTTTGTAATATGTTATAACGAAGGTGCGGAACAATACCCACGCAACATTGGAATGAGGAGGAATTCAGTATTGGTGTTTTTTATGGTTTTTGGAGGGGAAATATGTAATATCTCCTGACTTGTCCTTTGAAGGGGACATATTATGCCCATTTTTCCACAAGTTGATATGGTTCCTTGGGTCTTAATGTAATGTTTGTAAGATATTTGGGTCAAAATACCACAAAAATCATTTCAAACAGAAGTTTTTTTCCAGCGTTTTTTGTGTTGGTAGACATGCCAGATACCCAAATTAACATATAGAAGCACAAAAAAAGTGGAATATGTCCCCTTTAAGACTTTATCCTTTGATAACATCCAGATGATGTACTTGTCTGCTCCGTTAAGTGTGTGTTCATACCCACCGATTACAGGTCGAGTCAGTCTTTCACAAAGACTGGCTTTCTAATGTCCGTCAAATTACCAATGTGTTGCAGTGTTTTTTGAATTACAGAATAAAGGTCTTGGTTCAAAAGTGGAAATATTGCTTGTGATGTACGCACACATTCTCCCAACAGATGTTGAGAGGAAACCACTGTTAGCAACGATTTACCAGCGTGTTACCCATTTGCCACTGCCTCATTTACATCTCCAGCTGTGCAGTTGTCGTCGTTGTTGAATAAAGCGACCGTTGTGAAGAGCGACGGAATGGGAAGAGGAGACATTGAAAGCGCGCTGGGAGTCTAGGCCGGTGTCTGGATGAGGGGGGGGACCCTCTTACAGAGAGGATAACCTCCTCCGAGACCGCTCATCTAGCTAGCAGCAGGTCAGCGGGGAGCGGCTTTTTTTTTTGTCCAGATGCAGAAACACACTGAAGACAAACGAGTGAGCATGGAATACATCCACAGCGCCGCACAGAGGACCGGGAGCTGGTCCCCGGTGAGTTGGTGAGCACGGGGGGAGGGGAGGGGGAGAGACGGGGCTGCCATGTGTTAGTCTGACATGAGTAGTGGTTCAGGGTCACAATTAGCTTCAAGCTATGGAGAGTTTGCACACACACACACACACACATGCACACACACACACACACACACACACACGCACCAGTGGATGATACTAGCTGGAGTTGCCCTAGTAACAGCGTTTACTCTCACACCGTTGCTGATGGATGCAAAGATGCAGACCTTCATGAATATACATGCACACAGCATATTCTACACACTTTTTATGTGATATGACACAGCTTTGGTCTCACACTTTCACACATACACATGAAAGCACTCACACACACACACACACACACACACACACACACACATATTGTAGCCAACGGTAAATAGAGCTTAAACTGATACACCCACACATAAACTGGACAATGACATGTCAAATGGCAGAATCTTCTCCTCAAGTTAACAATGTGGTGCGGATTATCTGCCTAGGAGCACACACTCACACACACACACACACACACACACACACACACACACACACACACACACACACACACACACACACACACACACACAGGCCTATTAGTCACGGACCACAAACACACATACTAACTCTAACACCGGCTGCCCCAGTACCCTGGATTTTATACTCACAGGGGGATGTCTGACGCACTCACACACGCATGCACAATGGCACAAACACAAACACACACACATACACACAAACACTATCACCCACCTGGGGCAACCTCAGCTTTTACAGAACAGACGGAATAATCATCAGAGGGTGAAGCAGATGAAAACAAGGAGATTAAACAATGATCAATTTACGCTTATGTAAATTCAACCCGAATACATATCTGTTAGCAAGAACAACATTTTTTATTTCTCACTTAAGTGCCGGGTTTAAATCTGAAACACCTGTGTTCATACTTCGGCAAACAAGATTTATATTTTTGCCAATTTCTCAATTTCAAAGTGGGTATAGCGAATCAGAACTGCGTGGTTTCGTTGTGCTGGCGGTTAAAAGGAATGGAAATGGGAAATGCAGATATTTGGCCATGGGAGAAAACAATGAGAAAAACAAGTGAGGAAATAAAGCAATACGCAGCAAGACTGGAGAAATAGCAGCTAACAGCAGAATTAGAGGAGAAGGGAGGTGACAAGAGAATTAGTGTGTCGATATAATCACAGCAAAGCTGACAGAATTAACTATTTGGGTCAATAGCTTGAGAATATCTCCTCAAGGCAAATTTACAGGATCCACAGGCTTAGTCGTGTGCATTTTGACATGAAACATGTCTGAGGGCTGAGATTGCACAACATCTGTTGCCTGAAGAAGATCCGGGTCTAATTGAAGTGTGCAACAACCCATCACCTCCACCGAACACAATCAGACCCTCGCCGAGACAAAGACACACGCATGCATGCTGGCTTCGCGCTCTGCCTCTCTCCCACACGTACACACACTCTTTGTCTGACGTTCCAGGCTGCAGCCCGGGTTATTTATGACCACGTTGTGACTAAAAATCACGAGAATCCCACAGGCGAGGATGCAGGGTTGAAACAGTTCTTTAGCTGCAGCGTTATGTACACACCGTGAAAATCTCTGAAGCTGGTGTGTGTGTGTGTGTGTGTGTGTGTGTGTGTGTGTGTGTGTGTGTGTGTGTGTGTGTGTGTGTGTGTGTGTGTGTATTCAATGACCAATCACAGGTGTTATCACAGGCAGAACAAAGACACCTTATACAGCAGAACCTTGGATCCACTCTCTGGGCCGTTCAAGACTCAATTAGGCGAGAGCGAGGGGGACATGGGAAGTTAGGCCGAGGTGATTAATCCCACCGTCGCTGATACGAGCAGATCACAGGAGGGAGGCAGTGAAGGCACCGTGTGACTCTCAGAGCAGGAGTCACAACATCACTCCAGAGATAACGCCACCGCAGACACATGGTGCCAAAGCAACACAATGTGCCCCCCCCCTCGATGAGCATTTGTCCACAATGCAGTGGGGGAAATATGATGTCAGAACATGTGTAGTTTAGTAATGCAATTGAAAGAAAGGAATATGACCTGAAGATCAATATGCCTGTGAATGTATGAAAGCCAGCTGGGAAGAAAAAAACAACATCGCAAGGAAAGATACAGCCTGTGGCCGAGTATACCGTATGTTCGATATGCGGTAGCTCCCGGATCCTTTATGGATTTTTCATGAAGCCGTTATGCGTTTGATGCAGATGACCGTTTTAATGCCTCTAAATAATGTGGAGATATATGAAGCCCATTTGGCTTAAGGCATGGTCAGGAGGCACTCGAGTATAAATAATGCATATACATCCCTTGTGTGTGCATGTGTGTGTGTGTGTGTGTGTGTGTGTGTGTGTGTGTGTGTGTGTGTGTGAGAGAGTGTGTCAGTAAGTATATGTGATCAAACAACACCTGCCAGACCAAGTGCTCATTTTCATATTTCAATCTCCATTTATTTGAAACAACAAAAGAGATCAGGTTTTTAAATTCCACTAAACTTAAATACAAAAATAAGGGACTCAAATTGAAATCAATATATGAATACAATTTACACTTACATCCAGCGCTGTGGAGCAGGATGGCAGCATTGTGAGAACGACAATACTCTTGTTATGGCAAAAGGGGAGCTCGAACAAGCCAACTGCTTTGGCGCAGTCAGAGGTCTCTGATTTAGTGGATCTGTGTTATGGCCAGTCCCGGTCTTAAAGCTAACAGTAAAAAAATAGAAGGGAGACTTTTAGAGAGCCATCCCATATCCTATCGTTCATCTCCCTCTCCCACCCAGCCCATCTCTCACCGTCTGGTCTGCCGCAGCACGCGCCCCACGCCGAGAGGGGGGCCAATTCCATTATCCCGAGAAATTAAACAGAAAACCAAACCGAGCCGCGTGCGCCGGGTCGGGTCTGTAAAGGTGATTCGGGGGAAATGGGTTTCGCAGAGATCGTGTGTCCCCACTCACGCACGGATTCGTATCTGAAGGGGCGTTGTCTGTTTACATGGCCGCTGTCTCTCAGTGTTTTCAACACTGTGCAATTGGATGGAAATTCCACTGAGCGCCTGCGGTCCAGACACAGCGCGCGCGCGCGCGGCGTGCCACCGTGGCCCCACAGACAGGTCCTTTTGCATGTGCGTGCGTATGTGTGCTTGTGTGCGTGTGTGTGTGCCAGTACGTTTGCTTGTGCGCAAAAAACTGTGCGTCCGTGCGCAGCGGGGAGGGGGAGGATGGGGAGGGCAGGGGGGGAGTTGGAGAGAGAGAGAGAGAAGGGGGGGGGGGTGATCAAATAGAATCCCTGATCACTCCTTGCCCCCGTTAACCAAAGACAGCTCTTTGAGAATTCCACTGGCGTCCACGCGCCTCCTCTCCCGGATCATGTCCTCCAAGCTGCGGAAGACCAGCGTGTGCACGCCGCTGCCGGACAGATGCACTTTGAGGAAATACTGCTGCTCCGCGGAGTGCACCTCTCCGCCGGCCTTGAACTCCCGTTTCCCAAAGCGGCACCACGCGGCGAAACTTTCCGCGTTGGTCCAGCATATCTCCTCGCTGCTCAGGCCCAGGTGTCCCGCCGCGTTCTGCATCACGAGGTCAGGAGGAAGCGGTCGGTACCGGTACCGATTGTTGACTATCCTCCCGTGGCGCCCGTTGCTGATCTCAAGCAGGCTGTCCTTGCGGATCTCGCCCTTGTGCAGGTGGATGACCCGGTCGTCCTGCTCGTAGATGGCCCAGTGGGGGGCTTGCGCTGTGGCCACCAGCTCCAGCAGGTCCCCCGGTTTGCACATAGTCAGCAAAGTTTTGGCCGAGTACACATTCAAGTCCTCGTTCTCCCGCAGCTTGGAGAAGATGCATTCCTGGGAGCAGAAGGCTGAGTACTCCACCTCGCTGACCGAGAAGGGTCCATCCTCGGCCGGGCTGTGTTCCTTGGTGAAGCCGCAGTCGGACGGAGTGCGGTCGTCCACCTCCTCCTCTTCGTCAGAGAAGAAGTAGGCGACGCCAACCCGAAGCTCGTCCTTCTCCAGCCCGGACGGATCCCCCGTGGGCAGCTCGCTGTAGTTGAGGTGGGTGATCCGATCCAGTTGATTTCCCATCAATGACCTGGCAAGGCAGAGGCATGGACTGCGGTGTCTATGGAGGAGATTGGGAGAGAGATGGAGAAAGTGACAGAGAGAGAGAGAGAGAGAGAGAGAGAGAGAGATAGAGAGAGAGAGAGGGGGGCTGTCAAACGCGTAAAATAGAGCTTTCATAAAACAAGACACGAACGCATGGCTGTGTTTAAATCCCTCTGCTCAATAGATAAGAGAGTCGGCTGAGAAGGCACTCAACACGTCTCAGCAGTCCCTCGCATTGAGGGACTGGAGCTTTCTGGTGTTATTGAGCCGAAAGAGAACACTAACGCAATCAATGATCCACTGCCCCCTTGCTCCGCTCACACCCATTAGTCAATCATTAATTCCAGTGGAATGTAAATGAGTCCGCGGTTCCCATGTAGAAGATAGAAGGGTAGGGGAAAAAGGCAGAAGGACATAGTGTGAGGTGTGTGGCTGCTAAAGGGAGACCGCTCTGTGATTCAAGGTAAACCCTGGGTCTTTACGCACGAGGAGAAGCTGGAGGAAAAAGAGGATACCTGTGCGCTCCCCGGGCAAATGGTTAAATATCCGTATGGTCCATTAATACAGAGGGCTGTTCGGTCCCCTGCTCTTCTTCCTTCTCGCTCTTCTTCTTTCCTCTTTCTTCAGACACTTTTTCTCTCACTCTTCGCACCGCGCACCGCGCGCTCCGGCAGTCGTGCCTGCTAGTACTTCACTGCTTTCAGCACCAGATCCATTTAAGTACAACGGAGAGCTCCGCCTCAGCCGGCGCGCTCCGCCCTCTCCGAGTTCTACTGGAGTCAAGTCACGGGTCCATTACCACCCGGCCAATAGGGGACACGTGGAGGTGTGTGCCAGTCCATCACAGCAGCCAATCGGGAGCGCGCATGGCGCCTGGGCGGCGACAGGCGGCTGTTACCGTGGCATGGGTTTTGTTGTCAGAGAAGCGGTGGAATTCTCCACATGATCAGCGGAGTCCGCGCAGCCGAGTTTTCAAGGCAACAGTCAGTAGTGATAACAGCCTGCGTACCTCAAGGCGGGCATATGAAGAAAAAAAATCGAGTTTTTATTGCTCCCTGATGTGCTATACACATTCCTGCCATCTCTCAAATAATCCAACACCACGCACACTTATGGCACGCGCACGGTGGCCGTATATGACATGATCAATGTGTTCTCACCTTCCAGAATACCAGAGCAGGGTCTGTCCTCCAGTTTCCATGCGTAGCTTGTAAATTATTTCCACATGCTTCACTGGCTTCACTACTGCATCAATTAATCTCTCTTGTGTGTGTGTGTGTGTGTGTGTGTGTGTGTGTGTGTGTGTGTGTGTGTGTGTGTGTGTGTGTGTGTGTGTGTGTGTGTGTGTGTGTGTGTGTGTGTGTGTGTGTGTGTGTGTGTGTGTGTGTGTGTGTGTGTGTGTGTGCGCGAGACGAGAACGGGAGGGGCTGGAGTCAAGGTGTGTGTTGGTGCGCTTGGAACAAAACAAAGGAGTCTACAGGGAGTTCAATACCCACTCTATAATATTCTAATTTGCATTGATGTTGTGCCTTGGAACCACACGTGACTGAAAATAAAATGCATGTTGAATTTCAGCCTCACTTTCTTTTTTTTTCTTCATGCATATTATTGTCAACCTCTGCATATTGTGCCTGGAAGAGACACCTGAGGACACTTATATCATCCACACTGTGGTCACGTGTCTTTCCATCACAGCAGATAGCCGTCTGAGGGTTTTATGTCGAGCCCTCTATGATGTGAATGTTCCGTCTGTCTCCACGTTGGAAATCATCTTTTTTTTCTTTTTCCCCGCCAGCATCCGGAGAGCTCCTCAGAGTGTCTTTTATCTTTTTTCCTCCTCCCAGATGGGTGGAGATAGCAGCCCTCCAGTGGCTGACACAGAACGGGCCCCTGTTCCGTTGTTTCCATGGTGGCTTTTTTTTTTTCACTGGGTGAGATATGATTGTGCAAAATTCCACACACACACACACACACACACACACACACACACACACAGTCATCCATGTAGAGCCGTGGGTTTGCCCCTCTATGTATATACACCTCTATGTGAGAGCAGGAGTATGTGTATCGGTGCGATCACCTCTTTTTCTTCTACTACAGTCCTGCAAGAATGATATATGTTTGTGATGTAGTGCTGGTCCCTGTGTGTGTGTGTGTGTGTGTGTGTGTGTGTGTGTGTGTGTGTGTGTGTGTGTGTGTGTGTGTGTGTGTGTAGGTACTTAAAGTCAGACAGGAAAAGAATAGTAGTACCAGTAGTACCCTGGCTCCCCCCCCCCCCCCCCCCACACACACACACACAGTGTCATGAGACACAGCAATGGTTCTGGCTACAACACCTGCAGGCATGTGGTCCTGCCACCTATAATCTACAACGAGCAGAAATGAGTTTCTTTTGTAGATGCCGCCCTCCTCGGACACACACACACACATTGTATTTTCTCTCTCTCCCTCACACACACGCACACCTCATCATATATGCAGCGGGTGTAATAATAAGGCAGTATTGGAATAACTACTGAGACAGGGTGATATTTCACAACCCCAATAATTGGATACGTCTCTATTCCCTAATTACTAACTAAATCATATACGCTGCAGTGCCATAGCATACAGATGAAACAGACTGACACACACACACACACACACACACACACACACACACACACACACACACACATGTATGCTCAATGTTAAACATCTATGTGTCTGTTTGTGTCACTGACTGACTCACAAACAATGCACGCACACATGCCAGCCACACACGTGAACACCCCTCTGTCTCTGGTGCAGGCTGACGCTGTATACAGCCCCGTGGTGGGTGCTGTATACAGCCCTGTGGTGGGTGCTGTATACAGCCCCGTGGTGGGTGCTGTATACAGCCCTGTGGTGGGTGCTGTACTGCACCCCTGCATGCAATCACACCCTTGCTGACAATGTACATTTATAGACAGTAAGACGGGAAACATATCTATACGTGCTCCATAAAGGAATGTGTCTTGTGAGAAGAAACAGCGCTCCACGAGGTCATAAACCTCCCAGGCACAGGATGCGTATGTTTTTGTGTTCCAGCTGATATCAGCACATAGAAATGGACAACATGTCATGTCAACATTTTACAGACCTGTGTTACCCGTTTATCACGTTGTGTGCCGGTGCGATTCTTTTCTCCAAATCCCTAAATCATTAAAAGAGTGTATCCAAACCAAGAACACGAAATACGATGTTGTGTCAGCTTGTTCTTTTTCCGTTTGTGCTGCTCTATTGTTGCCTGTGGGTGAGATTGTCTTTTTCTTTTGCTAGGGTCTTTCCAGGGGGGTCAGCATGTGGGTATAGAGTACAGAGCAGTCAGGTGAAATGGCTCTGTGTGCAGCACAATTCCCTGTTGTAAGGCGCACAACTGATATTTGGTGAGTTTGAGTGCAAACAGGTGTGGTTGAGCACAGTGAGGCGGTGGACCAATCACATCGTCTGAAAGGTATTCCTTCTCTTTAGAAGAATGGGTACTCTGTGTTCCCTCTCAGAGAATCTTGTAAACAACCACCGCAAAGAAATCATCTCCCAAGGAAGAAACTGAATATTAGTTTGTGGAAATAAATAAAATATATATATATAAATGGCTCAGAAGTTTCCTTAAAAACAATGTATAGACGACTTCCGCTCAATCATGTATAAGCATGTGGGGGTGTCTATCTCCAGAGACATTGACATCTGTCTGCATTTTCTTGTTTACTTCTTTTTCTGCTGTGCCAATGTGTGTGTGTGTGTGTGTGTGTATGTGTAAACCCCACATATGTGCACACACGCATCCGAGAGGAAGTAATGGAGGACACAGAACTGGAAATAAATAACGCAAATAGAGCGAGGCGAAGCTCCAAGTGGACACAGCTTATCGCCGCAACGAGAATAAATCTGGGGTTGGCTGCCGCGCGCGATGCTGCAGGAGGGCACACACACACTTTTGGCGTCGCTGATACGTGTGGGGGGAGGGGCCGACGCCTACGTCGCCGGGCCTTTTACATTAAATGGGTGAGCTTGGTGCCATGGTTGCAGGAAACAGCTGTGTGGTATATTTAGTGACCATGCCGACACCAACAGGAAGCAGAAAAGCCAAGGCTTCCGAGGCATCGACACACACTCTATAATTACCTCCGCGTGTGTGTCTGTGTGTCACGGTAACGACACGCCGGTAAATGCATGGATTACAATTATTCACACCTGTGCCACATGTGTACGTATGTCGTTGGATTGTGATGTAAATGAGAGAGGGGGTATTAATTCATCTTTCTAATGAACACATTTGCAAAACAAAATATCTCATTGTTGTTTTTTGGGGACACGGGTGTTAAATAAAGAAATATTCAATATCTCTTGTGTCGGCAAACAATGGGTTCAAGCAATTATACCCTCCGGCACGTCGTGTTTGTCGCTGTGATTGCAGGTGCTGGGTTTCTGCAGGTGGGAGCCATGGACGTCATCGTATAATCACAGTGAAGAGTTGGCTTTGGGGCGTTGCTCCTACCGAGCATGGTCTTCATCGTAGTGGGGAAGAGGAGCAATCAAGCTCAGTGTGTTTGCTTTGTTTATTAAACCACATAATAGGTCATTACAGTGTAAAAAGAAATATGCATTGAAACAAAGCAAATTAATGTAAATTATGTTTACATTTTTTTAATGTCTTTAATATTTTTTTAACTACAGTGCTGACATAAATGAATGTCAATACACGCATTCATGCGTGGTTAAGTGCTTTATGCAAGAGCTGCTCAGCAGGGGGGGATGCGTCATCACCGGGGGGGCTTGATCCTGGCTCCATGTCTGAGGAGCAGCGCTCTGTTGGCTTCACATGTTTAAGTGCGTGGGTCTTTACTTTATTTAGAAAAGTGCAGAGGCACTTGCTCCAAATAAGTAGGGGGCAGCATTTGAGTTGAAATATTTCCACTTTGAGGCGGTTATCGCGCAACTCGGGCCAATCAGCTCTAGAGTTCCGCTCTCGTAGCGCTGGAAGCGGAAGTCTCTCAGGCGTAACAGTAACTTCATCTGTGAAAGTGACCGAGCTGAGTGAGCCTACGGGTGATGTCATGAACCCAAACACAAATATAAAGCAGAACTAGTGGTGAGTTATTCTGGTGCAAGAAGGAAATTATAAACGGTCTTTGCAGAGACTAGACACAAAGATAAGCCCCGCCCCTAGTGGAGCGTCTCGACGCTCATGGCGAGAACACGGTGAATGGTCGAGCGAGTAAACTCACGCGTTTTGGGGCGCCGCTTTTTGTGTGAACGCACCTCAAAATGCTGAAACCCTGCAACGCTTTAGTCGACGTCAGCCATCTGCACGCTCGCGCTAATAACCGGGCTCTGTGTCCGCCGTGGCCATTTGTTTACGTGGTCATTTGTTTACCGGATTCAATTCAAAGTGGCAGAAAGGAAACAATGACCCGCACCTTTTGTCTCGTGTCCCCCCCCCCCCCCCCCCCCCGAGGGGCCAAGTGGCGACACTCTCCCTGTCAACAACCCCCCGTTTGTATTTTCACGAGGTATTGAACAGAGGGCCCAGAGTGCCGAGCTGCTATAAACAACCGGATAAACGGCAACAATCCTAGCGGAAATCAATTAGGCTGTCCCGTCACGGTCCGCGATGCCATAAAGGACGTCTGCCATCGCGTCGGAGCGTCATCTGCTCCCGCAGACGAGAGGAGAGAGATGGAGGATGTCGCTACAAGTGTTACTGGCATCGAATTTGCTTCATGCGGTTGCGTGAAGAAGACAGCGAGCGCGATTGGTTTCATTTGCTGTTTTGGAACAGCGTACCTTTAATAAAGATGTTCCGCGGTGTCTCAACAGTCGAGTCTCTTTCTGGTTGAAGACCCTGGTTCACATCCAGGCGGTCGCATATGGCATCAAGCTGTCCCTCGACGTCGCACCGTTCAACACGGGAAGCGGCTGCCACAGTTTGCTCACAACACACTCCCTTTGCCAATGGGAGGATTGGATTGGCAAAAGTCTCCCTGTGTGCCGCCCGCTCCAAAAGTCTCTATGTGCCGTCCGTTCCTGTCACTGGAGTATTAGGGCGGACCCAAATGCACGACTCAGGAGACAAACTGGAAAATAAATTACTTTACTCAAAGTTCCAGCAGGAACAAAACAGACGGGAACGGATAAACACACTTGGACTTGGTAACGCTGGAGAGCTTCAAGAAGAACACAAGACAACCTGGCAGAGGACAAGTGGAAGTGAGGGAGCTAAATAGTGAGGGAGCTAAATAGTGAGGGACTAACGAGGGGATGGGCTGGAGGTGAGAAGGACGTGAGGACCAGGTGAAGGTAATGAGGGACTAACGAGGGGATGGGCTGCAGGTGAGAAGGGGAGAGGACCAGGTGAAGGTAATGAGGGACTAACGAGGTGAGAAGGGCGTGAGGACCAGGTGAAGGTAATGAGGGACTAACGAGGTGAGAAGGGCGTGAGGACCAGGTGAAGGTAATGAGGGACTAACGAGGTGATCAGAGGCAGGTGAAGGGAGTTGGACTGACGAGATGGGAAGCAGGATCTGGAACGACATGATAGTTAGACCCCGTTTACACGATGGAAAAACGCATATAGACGCATATATTTTCATGCGTTTTGGCCTTTCATTTACACGAAAACGGAGGTTTTATCACGGAAAACGATCATTTCTAAAAACTCCGGCCAAAGTGGAGATTTCTGAAAACGCTGTTTTTGTGTTTGCGTGTGAACGAGGGCAAACGGAGTTTTAGGTTGGCAAACGTCACAGTATGCGATTAAAAATGCTTCACAGCGCGCCCCAACAGCGTTGTGTCGCCAGGGCGGGGATCGGCTCTCGTAAAAGGCGTCGGGGGTCTGCGGCGATGTCGGCAACCCACCCGACCCGTCTTGAAACACGAACCAAGGAGTCTAACGCACGCGCGAGTCAGAGGGTGAATGGAAACCCCGTGGCGCAGTGACAGTGAGGGCGGCAGCTCGACCCGAGGTGGGGTCGGCCCCGAGGTGGGGTCGGCCCGAGGGGTCGGGCGCACCACGGCCGTCTCGCCCGCACTGAGCGTGAGCGCGCGCGATAGTTATGCGGGTTCATATAAACAGGAACTTTTTTGAAAACGACCTTGTGTGTACGACGTTATTTTTGAAAACGGAGGGCCAGAAATATTTGTTTCTGTAAATACCCGGCTATGTGTAAACGTGGCCTTAGAGAGACAAGATGAAAACGATTAATAAAAAAGGAAGGTGTGGAGAGGTTGCGATCCGCCATCCAAATTTAAAGAAGAAGAAGGTGTGGAGCTAAACTGTTACACTTTCCAAAAGTCTCTCTGTATGCCGCCTGCTCCAGAAGTCTCCCTCCGGGCGTCTCCGTTTCATTTACATTTGAAGGTACGATGAAGATGTTGTTATTTGAACAACACATCGGTTGTTCTTTGGGGTCAATTTGATGTAAAAAAGAAAAAATTACTTAGAAGTAATATAAAGCTATTAAAACACCAAACCATTTTATTTTTATTTCATAGGCTATTTAGGTCGTCAACAAACAAATATAAAGTACCTGACACCTAAACTTGAGAAAAAAATCTAAAAAATCTGGAGGTTTTAATTGCTAGGGGTCAAATTGACCCCGAGGACGATGCGAGTACATTTGAAGGTAACAGGAGGGTTAATAAATAAAGTAATCGCAGTATTTTTAGATCTTTTCACCAACTGTGCAAGTCATTTATTAACAGAGAAAATGCCACCCAAATCCTCTTTACTGACATTATACTTCCATCTTGTGTGTGTGTATGGACAGGTTGTGTGAGTGTGTGTGTGTGTGTCATGTGTTTTGTTCCAACTCCATCTGTCTCCCAGTGAAAAGCAGGTCCACCACCGGGTCTTATCAGCTCTCCTCAGACTCCGGACTGTGACTCATTCAGGGGCCTCATCCGACACGTCTGCAGCCCATCGACGCGGCCGTGAATGTTCACTTCAACTCGTCTCCATCTCCAACTTATTGCTGCTACATTCGCTCTGAAAAGACCTGTACCTTTCACAGACCTGTGTGCCAGTGTGTGTGTGTGTGTGTGCAAGGAAAAGGCCGACATGCTGAATTCTATCTTTCGATACTGAACCGACGGAACAGAATTATCGCTCGGTGTGATGCTGCGAACTTAATAACATCGTAGTGTCCAAAACGCTGAGCGGGCAGAAATTTGCTGCTCAATGAACTGCGCTGTGACATAAATCCAACCCAAACATAGTGTATTAAGCGATGTAAGTGTAGCCTTTAATCTTTAATGTGTTTCACCCCCTCCTTGCAACTCTTGAACGTCTTTCGATGCCAACGATTATTTGTGCTCATGTTGCATAAGGGAAGTGGCGTTTGGCATCCAGGCGAGTTAACCGGCGACTTTCAGCCAAATGCGTCACTTTCTGGCAGTAACTTACCCAAATGGTGAGCGTATGGACACCGACGCCTTCTGCTGACCAGATAAGGCAGAGGAAACATCCAGTGATCATGTCAGCTGATTTAGGTGTAATGTTGCAATCTGAGTTTCTCCACTGAATAAAACACCCACAATATGTATATCTTGCCACTAATGGGCTGTTTGCAAATGTATTCTACCTGCTCTACCAATAGCGCACATATTTACCATGGTTGTAGTACACTGATCATATCGGAACATTTTGAAAGGAAAGGTCAAACATGAGGACGTTTTCTACGTTCTATAGTGTCATCTTAGCTGAATTTCCATGAAATCTGCTCTAAAATTAATTACTGTACATTTTCTATGGTCATGGTCATCCTAATAGGATTACATGGAACATTTCTAACCTCTAAAAGGAGAACATTTATTCATTGAATTATTAAAAAATTCAAGAGAGTTTAAAAACAAGGACATTTTCAACATGTTGGACATGCTTTTATGACCATAAAAAAGTTTTGAGCAGACATCCATTGCACTTGTATGTACACATTTAAACTAAGTGTGACTTCTTTTTTTTGTCTTTTTATGTAGAAATTTGTTTCCCCTAATTTAGTTTGTCTGTTTTTAATTTATTTTTAATTTATTAGTTTTTTAATTTATTAGTTTTATTTTAATATATACTTTTGAATGCAATATTGGTTTCTTACTATTCCACTTGTTTTGCTTTGACTCTGTGGAGCACTTTGTAAACATTGTTTTTAAAAGGTGCTATATAAATAAAGTTATTATTATTATTATTTGATGCCGTCATATATTCAACAAGATTTATTTAAATACATGACTGTATCATGTAGTAAATTACTGCTTTATCAATATCCAAGCGGCAACTTAACCGCACAGTGTTTCCAAGAAAGTGTTCTCAGCATCGAGGAAAATAAAGACAAAAGTCATTAATAAACAAGGTGGAACGCTTTTTAAAATCCCGGAATATTCGGACTGTTATTGTGAGGCGGTGAAGAATAAAAGCCAAAGATAGTTGTGCAAATAGAAAAGAAATTGCCACATTGCCCGGAGCAAAGTGACAATATCTTCTCCTCCCTTTCCCCTCTTCCTTTATCTGAGTCTGGATGGCGTCGCGGTCCATTGGTATGCGGGGGGATGTTGGCTGCCGTTTGCAGGGGGAGGATAAAACGGTAATCAGTGCCGATGAAGCAGCGCTTGTCCCAGAGAGCAAATGTGCCAACATCAGCAGCACCATCAGACCATGTGTGTCAATGTGTGTCAATGTGTGCGTGTGCGTGTGCGTGTGTGTGTGTCTTTGTTCTTGTGTGACAGAAAGGGAGCGTCATCACAGAGGTCAGACAGATCATCGTCTTCACTTCCATCAAAACGCAGCGATTGGCTTCTCCTTTTCTCTTCTGGTCCCG
The DNA here is from genome assembly GCA_036178185.1 of Liparis tanakae. NCBI lineage: Eukaryota > Metazoa > Chordata > Actinopteri > Perciformes > Liparidae > Liparis > Liparis tanakae. The sequence continues at coordinate 14,964,572 of CM070101.1, read as the reverse complement.
TCTTCTTTCTTGACCTCACTAAATTGATTTGGGAGGAAGATTTTTTTTGTTTATCTAGACAGAATCACTAGATATAAATATTATACGCGCACAAACTCGGGCACACTGGCCTGACTAGTACGGTCCGGATGCAAGTGGTGGGACATCTTATAGGATGACCGTTTGGAAAATGTAACCAGATGCATTTTGTTATTGTTGTCTGCCTTTTTTTGGAGGATTTTATAAACGCAATGCAAACAATCTGGGTGTGTTGCGCAATATAAGTGAGGTACAAAACACAACCTATAAGTAAAAACATCATGCTTTATATAATCTCTTTTTCAGGGACAGAAACCTTGAAGGTGATCAATTCAATTAAGTTGATTTTTTTATAGCCCAGAAGCATAATTAGACTCAGAGGGCGTTTTCTAATCTGCACACATCACTGAACATCTAGTGCCCGAGTGCCGACATGAAACTCCGATTCCTCAGCCCGTGTGCGAGGGACTGAAAATTGCAAAATAAGAATCGAATATTTTAACATAGATTATCGTCGCCTTGCCTGTGATCGTGCTCCTCCTCTTCTCCTCCAATCAAAAGCACATTCATCATCACGTCTTCGGGGCGACGTGGGCACATCAACATGCGTTCCCGCCTTCGTTTATGTCATCTGTCAATAAACTTGTTTGATTTAAACCGGCGATTGGATATCTGACGTCGACTGGGGGGACGGCGCCAGATGGCGGATGATGAGCACGTCGCCGGCGTGATTCTCACATTTAAACAATATCGTTTACCTAATTAATTTCATGTAGCTTTCTTCCTCCTTCTAGCTCGTTAAGTGTACATCCGAGGGGGGGGGGGGGGGGGGGTCGTCTGAGGATCTGTAGGCAGGAGGGAAACATTGTATAACTTCAAACCGTCACAAGCCGCCCTGCTCCACGCCATTCGGTCACGGTGGCGTTGCACAGCTTTTGTTACTCGCCTCTCCTCTCTACACCTCCTGCCTTTTGTGTGTGTTCCCTCCAGTTCTGGTCGTCTGCCACGCCCTGATTAGCTCCATCTGCCCCCCGTTTGCCCTGCAGTGACCAGACCTGCCCACCTGTTGCCCCTTCTTCATTAGTTCCTTTGTTCTTTGTCAGTTTCCCTTTGTTGCATTGTTTGTTTGGAGCGTTGCTCCTGCTCCCTCTGCAGCTGTAGTCGGGTCCTCCTCCTCCTCCTCCTCCTCCTCCTCCTCCTGCTGCTGCTGCTCCTGCCACATTAACGTGGTTGTTTATGATAGTGAATAGTCGGGAGAGGGAATTATTGTTGCTCTGGACAGTGATTTTTATAGTTGCAGATATATTTGAATCTGGCATGATTAAATATAATCGCAATACTTTTGCTGTGATGGCAAAAATGCAGAGCCGAGTCCTTGTGATGATCTTGGTTCATAGTCATGATGACAGCAAATACGTAAAATAAATTTGTATTAAACGTGTACTTCCCTGTAAAATTCAGGGTGCATTTGTTTGTTATTTCTCTGGACTTTTATTTCTCTAAGATATTTTTTTTCCTTCCTCCAGTATTTCCTACATTCCTTCAACAATGGTAAACTCTCCCCTCTGCTAGAACTATGAACATTGCACAGCAATAACAAATAAATCTGGACAATTATTGCGTGTTAAGAAAAAGGAACCACAGTAGAACTGCAAGTGTTTGACATTTTACCAGCTTCATGAGGATTTACTACTTTTTTTAAATGAATTTTGTATGTGTAAATGGCCCCAAAGAGCCAAAGATATGAGTCAAAGCAGTCTGAACGGAGGATTAACATTCATGAATTTAATTCAAAAATTGGGCTTTTATTGCCAAAAGATGGATGAGACCTGTGTCTCATTGTCTGACGGCTTTAATGAGGTATCATAATTGAATACACCAACAAGCGGTGTTCACCTCCACACATTATTTTCAAAATGTTTGAAATGAACTGTTCGGACAAGCATGGTGGTGGAGGGGGATAACACAGTGCACTTCCAACCTACTTGCAACATATTTATCAAAACAAGTGGTCGAGATAAGGTGTCCTCGCGGAGGACGTGCCAGTCATCCCGTACAGGCATCGTGATTGGCTCGTGGTTGTCATGGTCTTAAATATCTATACACCGCTGCTCACGTGTTGCTTTTTAATGAAGTGTTCCCCGCAATGCCACATCTCTCATTGGTTCACCGCACCAGGGTAAGCAAAAGCCTTATCGCCTGCCAAATTCATTTAATTTAATTTAAGGTGGCGTGTATTTACTTGTGCCGATTCTGCACCTCCTGCTCAAGGACATCGAAATCCTCTCGGGAGAAGCTTTTGTGGCATCTGTGCTGAAGACTGTGCTCATCAGGAAATGCAGAGTGCACAGCTTTTGCAGAGGAGTAGAGGCAGTGATGATAAGATTGGTCACGACTGATGCCAGCCGCTCCCAAGCTTACTGATAACATATTTTCCCAAATTCCAAGCTGTGGTGCAGTTCTGTGCCGCTGGACCAAAAAATAAGAAAACAAAACGTTACCAGAGCTTGATGACGAAAACTGTATTTGCCTAAGAGCCCGCTGCGTTTTTTCTATTTATTATCTGAGTTGTTACCAGCTTGCAACAGGTCTGGCTTCAAAAGGTGTGTGTGTGTGTGTGTGTGTGTGTGTGTGTGTGTGTGTGTGTGTGTGTGTGTGTGTGTGTGTGTGTTCAGCATGTGACTGCCTACTGGCCTGGTCCCTTGTCTGTCCCGCCAGTCTAATCTGCTATCAAACAGCCTTGTGGACCTTTACCTTCAATGACTGCTTAACCCTGATGTGTGTGTGTGTGTGTGTGTGTGTGTGTGTGTGTGTGTGTGTGTGTGTGTGTGTGTGTGTGTGTGTGTGTGTGAGACAATAAAACTTGATGTAGGGGGTTTAAATCAGGGGCAAGGTACAACATTCTTGTTATGGCTTACTGGGCCATGAGAACATCCAGTTCAGACTCCTCGTGCATGTTTTCACACAAAGATTACTGGAAGTCAGACGTGTTTTGGAGAATGACCGATGTGTCACTGTGGTAAAGTTGCTGTTGGTTAAGTTGCAATCTTCTCCCTCGAGCCCCGTAGTGACTCAGCAACGTGTCAGGAAGCAAACCCTGACATAAGCCCTCTTTCACAGCTACACACGCAGCTAATTTAGGATCCAGATTTGTTTTGGCTCACGGTGCTCTTCATCACAGTTGTTCCACTCATGTTCATATGCAATTAAACTTGCATCCAAGACCAACAAATATATATATATATACATATACACATATATATATATATATATATATATACACACACACACACACACACATATCTATAAATATATATATACACACACACACACATGTATAAATATGTATTCATATTTACATATATATATATATTTATAGATTTGTTTATATATATACAAATCAATAAATAAATATATATATATATATACATACATGTATAAATATACACACACACACATATATATATATATATATATATATATATATATATATACACAAACAAAAAGGAAGGCTGGTATTCTGTCACCACTACCAAGGTTTTCCCTAAGCGTGATTACATTTGGGATTAGAATTTGAAGTGTTCAGTGTGAGCGCCATACGAGCTTCGGGCACCGTGACCATCTTCCATTAGCTGCTCTTCTATGATTCTAATCATAATACATGTGGGAGAAAACCTGTATTCAAACATAAATCTAATTTCAAAATTTTGATCCAAATCGAGAAAAGGAAATGAAAAATAAGCATTGTGTAGGACGAGGGAGCATGATGTTTACATTGGCCGATTGGAATCAGCTGCTTCATTCATGTCATATTCACCAGGCCATTACAAACCTCGACTATTCTCCAAAAAAGTGTCACGAGGAGGTTTATCCATTACTCCCTGTGGGAATGTGCGTAGGCAAGTCTACCGTCAGTTAGCACGGTCGCTAGCTGTATTGCTAACGGGACCGATTGCAAACTTTTCCCCTGACAGAAGAGGTCAAATAAAAGTGGATGATGCATCACAGCTAATATGCCATGTTAGCTTCCTCCATTGGCCCGCAATTCAGCCTGGTAAAAATTGAACAGCATGGGTAATAAAAAAGAAAATTCACTCTTACTTTCCGGGAGTAAACGGACCGATTGCAGCGATTCCGATGACACGAATTGATTCGTCCGCTTTAAAAGCTGGTGGAACTGAGCTATTTTTCCTCTGCTGATATGCTCATGTCACTGCGTGCAGCAGCTCCCTCCACCACCTTGTCCCCTCAACTTTTGGTATAAACTTTTTCCTGAGATTTATGCTCCGTGTGGGCATTCGGTAAAGGTGTTTTTAAATTCGTTCCTCGTCGCTGCTTCAATTCTTTGAGAGCTTCCTCTGAAGAACTGGTCGGTTTCTTGTCACATATGTGGCTATTGTTGTTCACCATTTATACACAGGGGGCTTAAACACATGGCAGACTCACGTTCTCATCTTTTTTTAAATCCCAGAGGAATTATAGGAAGTGTGTCACGGTGATGGAATAGAGGGGACTCTTTGCAGCTGTGGCAGCGCCCTTTAATGCTGCGTAAGACGTTTGGATCGCCCATTGTTTCTGTGGGAGGGTTGTGTTAGCCTCCTCTTCGGTCCTTTCTTCTCCCACTCACTCGCAGAAATGCAGAACAAACGAACAAACAACACAGACCGCCGCTCACCTCATGATCCCTCTCTCGCTCGTAAAGCTTCGTTCAGAAATAGGCATTCGATTACACCAAAAATCCCTCAAACACAAAAATATGTGGTTTTATTTGTGTTGGTTATAACAACATTAGTTAATCGACTTTCTTTTCTGTGATTGTTTCATTTATAAATTTGTATCCGATATTTTTGTCCTTTTTTATGTCTTCTGCACGAAAGAGTCGATGACTGCAATGCAAATTAGTGTCTTCTCGAGAGTTTTTGGAGTCAAAATAATGAAATGAGAACAACCAAAAAAGAAACCCTGCTCAGCGAACGGAGAGAGCTGCAGTCGGCGTCGCCTGGCGAGCTCAGAGGAGCCGTCAATGTAACTTGTGCAGCTGCTCTTTTGCTTCTCACTGTAGTTTTGCTAATTAGAAAGAAAGGAGCTTGACGGTCTCCTAAAAAGGACGTTCTATTCACAGACGGGAAGACAACATGTTCTTTTGGAGTAAAATGTGAAACATTCATTCATCAAGCTTTTTTAATATAGAAAAGGGCAGAAATATATATTTTTTAAATGAATGTGGCTGCACCTCCCAAGTAGAGACGGTTGTGAAATGTAAGGCAGAGAAGCTCAGAGATCTGGGAGGAGCAATATGGCTGCTCAGGCAGCTGGAGGTCACAATCCGGAATATATATTCCCACTTTTCCCTGGGTTTTAATGCTGAAGGCTAAAGGTGAACACTCATGACTACACACACACACACACACACACACGCACACGCACACACACGCACACGCTCACAGAGCCTCCTCTGATTTCCCAAATCCTCCTCGAGCTTTCCAGGTATCTGTTCTGGTGAGCGTATGTGACTGTAATGTTTTCCCCTCATTTCCCCGTCCTTTACCCTATTCCCTCTCCTCTATTCCGCTCCCTTCTTTCTCGTTCTCCTCAGCACTCCATCTCTCTCTTGGCCTCTCCTCACCGACTGTCCTTTACTTTCCCCTCCACCTTTTCTCTTGTTGCATCCTCACTTTTTACAAACACTATTTCACATCTCCCTCCCCCTTTCCTTTCTCTTTCCTCTTCTTGGCTGTGAATGCTTTCTCTCTCCCCTTTCTGACATTTCTAGCCAGTAATCTCAGGATATTCCAAGTACATCCTGCCGTTTTCTGCAGCTTTGTGAGCTTCAGTCTGGCTCTTGCATTGTCTTTTTCTTTTCTTTATCCACCAGCTTCCCATGTCCATTTCTTACCCCGGCCGTGCACTCTCTGAATATATATATATGTATATATATATTTTTTTTTATTGCCGGCAATATATTGCAGCTTCCTTCAATTCCTCTATACTTTTCTTTTTCCTTCATTCCTTCTTTCTACTTGCTCCGATCCATCCTCCTCTCCCTATATGTAGGAGCCTTTTGCACATTCATCGTGGACACATCAGCCACCCTGGGAGACCAACAGCAGGCATTCGGAATTACTCTTTTCCTGTGAGCCCTGAACAGGATCTGCTCAGCCAAAGGTTAACCCAAAATATCTTGGGCAACATTTTTTCGATGCCCTAAATAAAATATAAAAATGTGCTGCAACTTATCGTCTCTTCTCATTCACTTGGCTACAGAAAAGAATTGTGATAATAATAATAATAAATAGTCACATACGGTAATACAAACTATTTAACCCTCCTATTATCTATGGGGTCAATTTGACCCCGTTCAATGTTTGACGTCTCTAAAAAATTATTGATTTCTTTTTTTTGGTTAATATTTTATGACTTTTCCAATTTTTTTGCGGACAACTGGGAAAACATAAAATTCACATGGTGATATGTTTTCAATGTCCTGTACAAATTGACCCCAGGCCGTTTTTCACCATGTAAAAATAGAAGAAATATCAACTTTTTTATTTATTTAAAGGGTTATTTAGGTCGTCAACAAACAAACATGAAGTACCTCACACTTAAACCTAGGAAACAATATTAATTATAATCATTTTCTGGAGGTTTTAATTGCTGTGGTCAAAAAGGGTAAAAGATGTTAGTAAATTTGAAGGTAACAGGAGGGTTAAGTATGTTGGGGCATTTTTAACAATAAAGCCAGTCGGCGTCTTTAAACCTCAAGTTATTGAAAATGTATATTTATTAAATGTTTTAAGTCATCAAAAATAATTTGATGATTTGGTAACACTGTTGGTGTGGCTAACAGAAAATCAACTTCCAGCTGAACATAGTCTGAGAGCACACGTCCATGAATGGAAATATTCAGCTTGAAGGGAAGAAATCCCCTCACGTCCGCCCTGAATGTTACCGCTACTGTATAATGTTCACACACAGCTTAAAGCTAGCAGCTTGGTGTTGTGTGTCTACACATAAGCTTACATAAAAACGTTTATGTTTGTTTGTTTGTTTGTTTAAGCCCATGTGTTAGCACTGCTGCAAGTTACCACTTTTTAAAAAGCCACACCGGCTACACCAGAAAATGGGGACAGGTTTTTTTTTTTCAAGTTACATTTTCTAACTTGAACTTTCAATTTGTTGCCGTAAAGAATGGACAGAAATGTGTGTGTTTGAAAAAAAAAAAATCGTTTAAATCGTTAAATCGTTTTTCTTATGTTCTCTGTTCTCTAATGACCTGGCTTGTCAACTTCACAACCTAAGTGCGTGGTTTTGTCGTTTTCACCTAACTTCCTGTTAAACTATGTATGAAACAAGCCTACATCGACACGCTGTCATTGATATTTTCCAAACCAATGCCAGAGTGTCATAGTTTAAAACTTGGACCGCCGACCAAGCTGCGTTCATGTGAGAATGTGTTGGTTACGGCTCGACTTCACACGCTGGATATCAAGTGCGATGATACCGATCTTGTATTCTATGCACATTCCAGCAATGCTGGATTGTTTAATTTATGTTTTAAGTGAAATATGGATCCTTGACAGTGTTGTTCTGCATAGACCTCATGCATATGTAACATGTTTACAGGTTAGGGATTGTGTGAGTGGCTGCATCTGCCATGTGTAATACTTTTGCTTTGTGGGTGCTTGTTTAGTTTTATCTGTCTGAGATCAGGCGCGTCTCCCCCCCCCCACCCACGCCCCAGCATCCTATTTCCCTCTCCCTGTGATATGTCCTTGCCGTGTGTTGCCTGTCATACATTATGCTGGTGTGCTGTATGCTCAGCCACGGCGTATGCTACTGTATGCATATTCAATTTCATTACTGATGCTCCCCACTGACAGGAAGTTCAGCTCTGTAAGGATCTTCGCTTCTTTTAAATATCCCAGGAGATATTGGCTCGTGTGGTGGTTGTGGTGTGGAATGTTTAAAGTGTGTGTGTGAGAAGCAGTATTCTCAGAGCAGATGCCTTGTTTGCTGCATACACCTGTGCTTGTCCGTGTAGAGATTTATTGGAATGATTCTTTCATGATTTCCTATACATTATATGATGTGCTTTTGTGATTTATTAATAATATATGTTCCTCTTGTGCCGTCACCAGGTTGATATTTGTTGTTTGTAGATATAAGTGTCTGGCTGCTGCAGACCGCCATTCATTCTGGTACATACATCCATATTCCCTGAACTGTATCGCTAGCATCGACATTTCAATTTCTTTACTCAGTTTATTTGTGACTAAATACCTGCAAACTCACCTCAGTCTCACATGTACTTTGCATCTTATGGTAATTAGCACGCTAACGCTCTAAACTAAAAAGGTGTACGTAGACCTCCGATGTGAGGTCCTGGAACAGGGATGTCATGTGTACAGATTCTAAATCCCTCTAAGGCTCATTTTTAATTTGTGATAATGGGCTACACAAAATAAACTGAATTGAATTCACCATCAACATGTTAGCTTTGCCATCCTGGCGTTAGCTGAACGTATTGCTGCGCCTGACTGCAGCCTGGCTGGAGACTAAATTAAAAAAGCAACATAAGCAGGACTTTATAGAAACCATCTAGTTTAATCGAATGCGTAATACCCCAGCAATGTCTCGACATGAAAGACGCCCGTTGTTCTCAGCCTTAACGTAAAATGGTTCAATATGTCGCTTGGGATAAATCCTTTAATGATGGTTCATAAAATGAAATGAAAAAAATAGGTTTCGTTTGTGAGAAGCATATGTGCTTAGGGAAGCACGGTTAATGCGTGTTGTGTGTCCGTCTGAGCCGAGCTCGACGGAGAAGCCACATTGAGGGACGGTCCTAATCTCTCCCCACACAGACGGGTCGTCTCTTTGTCAGACAGCCGAGGCGAGAGGCGAAATTAAACCTGAAAGTTATACTTGTTGGCGATGTCGGCCATTTGCATTTAAATATGTTTGACCTCCCCAGCAGCAAGGCCCGGCTTTGTCAGATGGTCGGCAGTAATTGCGTCCTATTACAAGTAGCCCTTTCTTCTTTTCTTTTAATTCTCAGGTGGCCCAATGTGTGCGCCAGAGGATTTGAGAGGCTGCCGTTCAAAACAGGCACATTACAGACGACCCTGAAGAAGAGAACATCTTCTTCTTACACGCGGCACTCCAAACGTAACAATATTGATCATATACCACAGCTTAAATAGGGCTAACTCCAAGTAACCCTCTAGCATCAGTTGTTGCATCTAGGGTCCTACGTTTCCCAATTAACTATTCTGTTTTCATGAAGTAAATATTTCAAAAGGTTTTATATTGCTAATTTCCTCAGCACACTTTATGTCCAGCTCCATGGTACGTTCCCTTTTACAAGTTTTCGCAATAGCCCATGTCAATTTGCGTGAATAAAGCTGGGGACCATCTTTTTCTAGTTCATCTTTTGTGATGTATAGTTACCTACCCGTTTTTCTTTCTCATCCTCAGAAACATTCTTGTTTTAAACCAAGCCAAGATCTTTTCCTAAAATTTAGGAAAGTAGTTTTGTTGCCTAAAACCAAATGAGGTCAAAACGGCCATGACCAAGCCTCGGGGTAATTGTGAAATACCCTGTTACATGCATTGGGTCTTACGCAACAAAACTATGTTCAGGCAATAAAGGCACTTTGTTAAGTCTGTAAGTTACGTAACAAAAGTAGGTTAAACAAAGTCAACATTGACTTTGTTTAACTTACTCAACTCAAGAGCTGATTGGCTCGAGTTGTGAAATTATCGCCTCAAAGTTGAAATATTTCAACTAGAGGCAAAAATCGCGACCTAATCGCGTCGCCCAAAACGGGCCAAACTCGCCGCCCGGAAAAATGCGTCTGTACGTTGACTTTGTACGTCTGTACGTAGACTCTCGTCACGCCAAAGAATTGCGTCGCTTTCGGTGCGAACATGGCGTAAGTCCTGCGTTTGTTTGAAGCCTCCATCGCCCTCCACTCCCACCAATGTTACAGAGTTTAGATTGATGTCTAATAATGACGCAGACGGTTTAACACTGGAGTGAAACGCCTCACTCCGTTATCAAAGAACCCGGGTTACGATAAGTAACCCAAAGTCTCCCACTGGAGTTGGTTGAAAGCCCGCTGAATGGTGCATCTGTGCATTGGTATCAGACTGAAAACTGGTTGTCTGGTCTGAGAAAGACCTTGAGTAGGCGAGGGACTTCTCTGGTTGTTAACCGCACAGGCCGTGCTTACACGCCCAGGGCTGAATAATTAAAATTCTGGTCATGATTCTGCTTCTTTTTTAAACATCCGACTCAGGGTTGTAGTTGAGGTTAAATGCACACCAAGAACCCAGATCTTTAAATGCATCTAAAAAACATTCCCAAAGGTGTTCATGCTTAGTTCATGTAGATCAGTCTGCTCCGATATTTTTTTCTCCAGGACATTTTGCTTTAATTTTCATACGCTTGATAATTGTATTTCCATGCAAGCGCTGTGCAGCCATTAACACGTCGCCCACTCGCGCCCGTTGTTGATGAAAACAAATGAACCTTTCTCTGCAGGAGTCAGCAAATGGACTACTGACTGCTGCTGATGCTGCGGGTCAGACAGAAGACAGAGGTAAGGCAGAACGAACATGTGGCTGCCACATCTATAAAAAAAAAAAAAAAAAAAAAAATAATAATAATAATAATAAAATCAACGGAATAAAAAAAATATGATTGCAAATAATTATCAGTACAGCTAAAATGTTCCTGATCGTTTGATTCACATTTTGTATTCATAGGTTTCCATTTTCACACCCTCGGGTAGTGAAAGTTGGTTTGTCCACCAGATTGGTCCAGATGGAAATATCTCAATAACTAATGGATGGATGACATTTGGTAGAAACTTTCACTTTGGCCATCAATCTAATGACTTCTGATCCCCAGACTTTCTTATAATCTATAAACAGAATCTACTGAATACGGGGACTTTTTTTTTTTTTTAATAAATGGTGCCATCCTCTTGTAACCCCCCCCCCCCCCCCCCCCATTATAAAACCCAAACAAAGTGGTTTATAACCAATTACCAGCAACACAAAATATATTAGACTAAGATATACTTTGTGTTTAGTGCTAATTAGCAAATGTTAGAATGGTTATTAAACATTGTACCTGTCAAAATGTGTCTGTAAGTCAGGTCATCGAGAGCTGCCAGCGTAGCTTTCGTCTGGTTTCTTTCTAAGCATGTTAGTTAGGGCTAATGATTGATATTCTTTTTTAACATCACAGTTGCAGTGGTCAAATGTTTAATTACATTACAATTTTTTTTTTTGTTACTGCTCGGCCTTGAATAAAATGTTCTGCCTTCTCTCCCAACTGGGTGAATACAATCTGCTACAAAAGAGGTTCCTCTTATGAAGCACACGTTTTTCTGAGTAATCTGACCAAACAAAATCAACATCAATGGAGGTTATTTTACAAAAAAAAAGGACATTCCTTATATAATTGTAGATATACAGTAAAAACAAATGGGAATGGGGCTAATGGGAATGTTCCCGAGCATCACTTTCTTCTGTTGTCTTGTGTACATTATTCTTCAAAGTTAGATACTGTAGCCATTCGTTATCAGACAATAAGTTTGTAATTGTTGTTTACGTCAACAGACTATTTTCTGGGAACATTTATCTCCTTGTCTCCTGAATATGAGAAACATAGTCTGGTAAAGGAAAAGTGTTCAAATGAAATAAGGATTTCAACTCATACCGAAGCCTAGGAATGCCCCAGTTAAATATATTTTTAGTGAATCTCTGATCGGACATCTTCACTCATCTATTCCAAAGTCAAAGCATTTTACATTGATGTTTGGAGGTTTTCGTTCCATACCTTCACTAATGACCAAAAGTGAAGTAAATTAATGGACTCCCAAAATAGATCAAACATCTTCACCATGATGAGACGATCTGTTGCAACTTGTATCTTTTAAGCCAACACCAAAAGCATATCGTTAGACACAGGTCACATGCATTAATTACAGCTAATACAAGTTGGTGGGGGCAGGGCAACACCACAACAATTGGTTCGATCTTTGACTATTGTAAGTCACTTTGGATAACAGCGTCTGCTAAATGACATGTAATGTAATGTAACTAAGAAATGCAGCCAAAATCAGAATTGATTATATATATTTTTTATTGATCCTGTTGACGGCAGCGCTAACTTTGAAAATGTCATGGGGGGATTAGGGTGGACCCAAAAGCACGACTCAGGAGACAGATAACGCAATAAAGATCCTTTACTGAGACCCCGTTTACACAATGGGAAAACGCATACATTTCCATGCGCTTTGGCCTTTCATTTACACAAAAACTGAGGTTTTATCACGGAAAATGATCATTTCTAAAAACTCTGGCCAAAGTGGAGATTTCTGAAAAATCAGTTTTTGTGTTTGCGTGTGAACGTGGTCAAACAGAGTTTTAGGTTGTCAAACGTCACAGTATGCGACTAAAAATGCTTCACGTCATATAAACAGAAACTATATTCGTTTGTGTAAATGTGACCTGAGAGCGTCGTCAGGAACGGAAAAAACAGAATAATAAAACTGTGGAACGCTCAAGGGCTTGATCAGAAAAACACAAGAGAATCTGGCAGAGGACAAGTGAGGGGACCTCAGTAGACGGGGACCAACGAGGGAATGCAAGGTGAGATGCGCATGAGGACCAGGTGAAGGTAATGAGGGACTAACGAGGTGATCAGAGGCAGGTGAAGGGAGTTGGACTGACGAGATCTGGAATGACATGATAGTTAAAGAGACAGGATGAAAACAACTAATACAAGAAGGAAGGTATGGAGCTGAACTGTTACAGAAAATATGACATAGCATATTGATAGAATTGGTATTGAATGCTATATTATTATTCCTCAATGATCATTTATGATCACAATGGAACTAAAGATACTCCATTTTCAACTATTTGTGTTGTTGAATGACTCATCAGCTGTGACCCACGGGTCCGTTTCAGATGTCAGGTGTCCCATCAGTCCTCCCTCCATGCCCCCGTACCAACAGTTTCACCCCTCCCCCGATGGCAGGTGGTTTAATGTGGTCCTGAATCGATACTGTTTTCACATTAGTCATACATCAGATGATGATACAGGCAATTTTGGCCACGTATTATTCGGCCATTTCATTAGATTTATCCTATGGCTCACCTCATTCTTACTTTCTTTCGCTTTGTTTTCATTGTAACCTCCATCAGCTGATGACAGAATTATTTTTTACCTTTTTATTTTTTAATCTACTGTAAATGTTATCCTTTTTTTTGGGGGGGGGGGGGTAGATGAATAAGACTTTAGCTGGAAGTGTATATATATTTTTAATCTTTAGCCAAATTTGTTATTTCTACCCTCCTGTTGGTTCATGATGCTTTACTTTTTTTAAACTGCAAAACCATTTAGTTTGGTTTAGAGGGCTTTTAATCAAAACCCAATTATACACACACACACACACACACACACACTATTGGATTCGAGTTGCCCTCAACTGTACAGAGTATCATCATATGTATACATATTTTTCATTCTATAAAATAATTGACTCAAATCTGTTGAGCCGTCTGTATTTTGTCCCTCCGCAGAACATTATCAGATTATCACTTCATTTGGTGTCTCGGTCTCTGGGTGCTTATCCGTACGTGTATGTGTGTGTGTTTCTGTGTGCGTTTGTGAATGTGTGCGCTCACAAACTGAAATATTGCCATAGATAACCGATCTTCCCATTTTCTCATGTAAATACAATCTTGGTTTGGGCTTCTCAAGGCTTCCTGAAGGCTTTTTGGATCAAGGATCTGATATCCCTCAGATTTTGCACAGTCACACTTGCAAAACAGTTCCACACACACACACACACACACACACACACACACACGCACGATCGGCGCAACGGGAGGTCTTTTAACTTCAGTTCTTTGGGTAAAGCTTCAGAGAGTCGGCAACAAACGGGACCCCTGTCTCTCTCACAAGCACTCACACACACAGCGTTTTTTTTACATGGCGGTAGACACAGTGGCCATTAGCAGTAATTATGAGGCCCAGTTATTTGTTACTCACACATCAAGGCCCACAAACAGCAGAGCACAGAGAGATGAGAGCGAAGAAGCAGCTCTCTGTTGGTCTGAGTGGCACACACGCGTCATATTTTGAGGAATGTTTAGCAGCTGAAGTGCACTCACATCCATCCTTTACCCCGATCTGACAGATATTTACAATCTCAAAAGGCCTTGGGTAAAAGAGAATACGATGGATAGGAATCGCAGGAGCATTATCTATAGCGCGACAAAGGGAATATGGATGCTATTTTAGCTGTTAATGCAATGCGCTTGTGTTTGTTCACACCGGGTGGCAAAGAAAGAAAATCCCCTCGTGATTAAAATATAATGAAAAGAGAAGGAAGAGATCAATAATCTGCACGTGTGATGCAATATCAATGGGGAGCTGGGTAAACCTCGGGAGGCCCATGACAGCGTCTTGTCTAAAAAGACATTCAAGATGACAAGCAATTACATAACCACACTGGATAACAGCATATAATTGACAGCACAAAACATCATAATGAAAAAACAACAAGATCCATGAATTGACCGGGGAGATGAACAATAATTAAAATGGCCACAACGCAGAGACATGATAGACATCCTTAGGGAGGATTGTGTGATATTGAGTGGTATGAAGGGTGAATATGTACTGCAAATAATGATTCATATGTGCTGTGACAAATTACAACATATAATTGCTTTTAAAAAACACGTAAATATAATTAAATGTTGAAAACAAATCAATATCTTGGTTACACTTGAATCTTTTCCATACTAGAGCTTATTTATTTTATAACATGATGATAAAATAATCTAAATTGTGTAAATTCTAAAATTCCGAAGCGTCTAAATTTTTCTTTTTGCATGCCGTCTCATTTTGTCGTGCAAATATTCTTCAGTGCACCGGAGCTGTGCGTTTGAAACACACAATACACCGACTCAATGAGGCCATTAGAAGATGTGTGAAATTTATGTTTTTCTTCCGAGGCCACGGTCATCAATTGGTTTCTTCGGTGATGTGTTTATTTTCAATGACACTGACAGAACTTTTTTTTTATCACCTTGAAATGGTTACGGAGGCAGAAA
Organism: Liparis tanakae; assembly: GCA_036178185.1. Lineage (NCBI taxonomy): Eukaryota > Metazoa > Chordata > Actinopteri > Perciformes > Liparidae > Liparis > Liparis tanakae. Next base: position 14,949,410 of record CM070101.1, on the reverse strand, counting down.
CATTGACCCTCTTTGGCAATACTTCTAGTTTTTAATGTTCAAATGAGGCATAATCAAATGCCAGGAGATACTTCTCTTTATAGCTAACTGGAAACACAAATATGTTTACTTTGTCTTTACTGAATCTCTTTTGATGTGGATGTCATTATATTTCTGCTACAACTACTGACACGTCTAGCAACTGGACACGTGTACTGTTTGTGACCAAGAAAACCGCCTTTCAAAAGACTGATTTATACATGTTTTTATATGTAACCAATTTTGTAAAGATCTGACAACAACAACAACATATTTATTTACAGAGAACTTTCAACTTACAAACTAATAAGTAGATAACCGTAAAAAATTGAATTAAATGAATCTCTTTATTGATAAGTATGAGGAAGGTCTTAGGGTGGGATTTAAAAGGGACAATAGATTAGGATGTATATGCCGAACTGAAATTGCTTTAGGAAATAACCTCCAAACTAATTCATATCATGCAAATTTTGAAATTTGAATAATGTTGCAAGAGCGAGGATAATGTTGTACAATTTAAATGCATGAACCGAACCCTCCATGTTCCCTTTCCTGCATGCAATAATCCATGCTCAAGTCTACCTCTTCCTTTATGTTCATGTTTTTATATACAGCTACAATATTAGTACACATCACCCTACTTCCCTACTATTTCAACAGCTTCAGTAGCCAAATTAATGAATAAATAAGGAGGTATTTATGGACACTGATAACAACAAAGCACTGTTTTCAGTCAAAATCCTGTCCTAGTTTGTTAACGGTGTAATTTTGCACAATTTTTCAACATAAGCAAAGCCAAATTAAACACACACTAAACACAACTAAATACCTTGACACTTGAGACCTCAGAGCCTCAACAGCAAAATCAATGGAAAAATCTTTCAAAAAAAACTATTTGCTCGTAAGAATCTCTTTTAGTTTGCTATGTCCGGTGGTATTCATCTTTTAAATTGAAGTACACGCATTCATAGATATGAATAAAGAAAAAAATGTCTCTTATACTGCTACTAAATCTGAGGTTGTTTCTTAAGAGGCCTTTTGCTAAGGGTGTTGAAAAAGGTCTGCTATTCAAATGTTGTGTCGTTTAAAAAAAAAAAAAAGTACTATATCTTTTTAAAAGGTAAGATAGGGATAAGTTTTAATCTCTACTCCATGTTCCCTGTTGCTAAATTGTGATAGACCTAAGCTGCACAATATTTAACAATATTATAATTGGAGGTGTGTCTGCAAAGTCTGGTTGATTGCCTAGGCTTGCGTCTGTGTAGGACTTCAGGAGCACTAAGTGGACTCCCATAATGACACCGGGCATTTGGCACACTGGTTAAAGCCATAATGTACTTTATATTTCTAAATTACATTTGTATTACAATGTCAGTACAAAGACACAGCTCAGAGTACAGCAGGAGCAGGTGAACCCAACACAGAAGACTGTAGGTAAGAGGAACTAGGAAACAACCATTTTTCATTCAAGGCTTGTGCAGGCGAGGCACAGATGGAATAACAAAGCAAAACCAAGGTCACAACAAAGAACTGAGAACCGGGACTTGAATACAAACTAACCTGACGAGGGAACGAAGTGCAGGTAAAGAGATGGGCGGAGGCGCTCAGGTGAGGTAACAAGGTGATTAGGCCGGAGCACAGGCAGGGAGCTGATTGGCAGGGGGAAATACTGGGAACAAGGAAGGACTAACGAGGCTGATGCAGAGCAGGTGTGTAGAGGGGGAAAGGAGGGAAAGTCCGCACAGCAAAACAGCTAGGAAAAGAGCGAACGGACTCCGAAAAATGGAAATACTCTTGATCACTGAGACAAATTTACACGTAGCTGGGTATTTACAGAAACGAATATTTCTGCCCCTCCGTTTTCAAAAATAACGTCCTACACACAATGTTGTTTTCAAAAAAGTTTCTGTTTATATGAACCCGCATTAATACGCCGTCTGCATACGTCCCATAGGACGCTCACATGACGTGAAGCATTTTTAGTCGCACACTGTGACGTTTGACAACCTAAAACTCTGTTTGACCTCGTTCACACACAAACACAAAAACAGAGTTTTCAGAAATCTCCACTTTGGCCGGAGTTTTTTTAGAAATGATCGTTTTCCGTGATAAAACCTCAGTTTTTGTGTAAATGAATGGCCAAAACGCATGAAAATATATTTGTTTTCCTATCTTGCGGTCCTTTTTTTTTTTTGCTGTCCGGATTTTCGAAAAATCCATCTTAATATGCCAAAAATCCGTTTGAGTTCAGAGTCCGGAGTGAAAACAAAAAACTGACTCACCAATAAATGATTTTGATGCCAGATTTTCTGTTAAAGATAACTCGATCTTCAGTTCAGTTTTTCCGAAAATTCGGTGAGCCAGATTGTAAGAATGTACAAAATAACAGTTTTCGCAAAAAGCATTATTGGAAATTGGAAGAAACACTGTTGACTTCTGGACTTCATTCAGCCTCAAATATTTCCAAATGTGTTGTTGAAAAGTGCTCCCACAGCAAAAGAAATAATAAGTAAAAAGCATTTTAATTATTTGGATACAAACGGACACAAAAAGTCACATAGCCAAGATTGCTTTTGAATAATTTCTCCCATTTAAATGCCTTTTCTTTTCTTTTATGCAACTTGTAATTGTCTAAGATGCAATGCAAAATGTCAAGTTGAATCACTTTAATCATGGGAAAGAGTGAAAGGTATTATGCACAGCACAGTGAGCAGGAGGTAGGCACACTAAAGTAAATGTATATTTCTGTAGGCTTTTGTCTCACTGTCTGTCATTTGACACTTTTATTACAATAAATTCTTAATTTTCTATTGTGTTTCAGGATTTTCATATGTGTATACCTATTGTCTTTTTCTTTTGCGTGTGCCGTCAAGCAATTCTCTCTCCAGCAATTCTCATTCAATCTCCAGGAGAGATTGAGTTCAGTAAATCAGTGTTTTATTCAAGTGTGCACACACAGACACCGGCATCCAAATGAAGCCTTGCACACAAAGTGCGAAGAGAAATAAAAAAGATGTCTCTTTTATGAATTGCATCTACTTTATTTGAGTTTGATTTATTCTCTCCTGAGAAGCTCATCATAGAGAAACCAAGCACTCAACAGCACGCCGTGTGTACCGGTAATAAATGGAAAGAGAGTGGAACAAGGGAGATGGTCGCTCGGCAACGTATATGTAACGATGGAGAAGAAAGGGAGGAAAAAAAAGGTCTTGCCGGAGGATGTATGAATAAGGTGGCGCTTATGCGTGCGCTCACATGTGTGTGTGCCCTTGAGCACGCACATCTGTGAAGCCTGCTTTACTCTAACCTCCATTGCCATGCGTGCCTGTGCGGGTTTCATCCATATTCAAGTGCTCTTACCTTATGTGCTCTCTTTTTGGGGAGGGGCGTCGAATTCAGATATAGGGGCTCGGGAGAAAGGGGAGATGATGAGGAAAATACAAAGATGTGTATGACAATGGGGGGGCGGGGGGAGGGAGCAGGAAGACAGCGAGGAAGAGGTTACAGAGGTGGCTGCTACATCCATGATGGAAATTAAAATGAAGATTCGAAAGACAGGAAGGGCAGAGGAACAGAGAGGGATGAGTAATGGTGTCACACAGATGCCCTCACTCACTGCAGAATGATATTATTTCTTTCTTCCTCTCCCTCCTCTGCAGTGAAAGGACCTGCAGCATGTTTGCTGGTCATGCCATCAGCGCCTGATGCTCGTCCCACTGAAGCATTACATTAACTGGAGACTGTGCGTGTGTGTGTGTGTGTGTGTGTGTGTGTGCTCTTAAGTCAGACTAAGGATTTCTCCCTTCATGGTCACAGATCTGGGAACAGCTTTTCTTTAAACCAAATCCTTATTCTACCCATCCGAGCGTAAATGGAACTACAGACTTACAGTCAGCGTGAACAAGCAGCTTCACCCTCAGCCTGTGGGAAGCAGCTGCCACACACACACATACAGACACACACAGACACACACTAGTCTAGACACATCCACGCGTTCCCTTTTCTATATCAGCAGGTTCCATCTTTGATGTTATTTTTTCTCATGGTTGGCCACGCTGAATGCTCGGTTTCCCCCGTTTATGTTCTTTCGTGCGTGTGTGTGTGTGTGTATGTGTGTGTGTGTGTGTGTGTCGGTAACTGCACGATGCGCAACGTTACACGAAGCCATCGCCACGTGCTCTGTGCATATGCCTAAACAGCTTTAAGGAAGGCGAGATTAGCATTTCTCCGCTCCCATTAACCGGTTCGTTTTTACATTCAGCGAAGCGGTCGGTCAGCTGATCACTCAACAGATGCCCAATTCAATTCAATTCAGTTTATTTCATATTGCCCTATATCACAAATTACAAATTTACCTCAGAGGGCTTTACAGTCTGTACACATACAACATCCCTGTCCCAGGAGGACCTCACATTGGATCAGGAGAAACCCTTTCACAGATGAAAAAAAGGGAAGAAACCTTCAGGAGAGCAACAGAGGAGGATCCCTCTCCAGGATGGAGAGATGCAATCGATGTCATGTGTACAGATAAACAGTGATACACAGTTTACATAAACACATTCAATTAATATGACAGATGAATAATTAGTAGGCATGGACCACGATCCAGACCTCCATAATCCATGAAACAGAAGGAGGGAGAGAGGAGGAGGAGGCGAGGAGACACACAAATAGTCTTTCTCTCGTCTGTTATCAAAACATGTCTCACTGTCATCATTATTACAGATAACCCGGTCCTCCTCGTGATATCTGACTTCAGCACCATTAACGGCTCTCGTGATATCAGACGTGGGGAAATGTGAGAAGTGCCAATTAGCTTATTCAAAAGAATGCACATACGCCTTGAGGTAACGTGGGTTTCCTACGCATGTCAATGCCCTTACGCTGATGTCTTAATGTGTGTATCGGTTGACTTCTGGTATGTGTGTGTGTGTGTGTGGGGGGGGGGGGGGGAGCTGGGGGGTGATGTACAAGGCGGCTGACCTTTTGGGGGAGCTGGTACTAGATGAATAGTTCATTAGGTGGCAGAGGCGCCAGCTGACGGCCACATTCTCAAACAGCGGACCGTCGCTCTGAAGAGACCAATTAGGGTTGATCATCAGCTCCAATTAGCGTTGTTAGACTCCGACGTGGTGGGATTGCTTAATGAGAAGAGTCAGAAGAGATGAGAGGACAAATGACAGAGGGATGTAGTTCGTCAGCCTCCGTTGGGAAGAGTTTTCCCAAAGCTTTCTCTGAGTGATATTTCATTTGAGTGGCCAGAGAGGGGACAGATTGACTGTGTGCAACAGATAAATACAGAAACCAGAGGAGGTGCTGGTTTGGGGTGGGTCATTGAAATAAGTGACCTTAAAAAGTAGTGACCTTAAAAAGTAGCACTTGAATGGCTCTTATTGTGGTACTTTTGTAGTTTGACTACGTTGAGGAAATGTTACTTTCTGTATTCTTGCTGTTGTTAGTTTTATACTCTAGGTTGAAATGCACTTATTGTAAGTCGCTTTGGATAAAAGCGTCTGCTAAATGACATGTAATGTAATGAAATGTAATGTAAAAAAGTAACGGGCGTTCGGAAAGTATGGTAGTTGACGCTGAAGGATGTTCAGTTCGTCGGTGTCAGAACGGTTTGCCAGGTCAGTATTCATTTGGTTGATTAAAATCCTGTCAGATATAAGATATTCTTATTTTTTTAACACTTTTGAAGCCAACAAAACTTAAATAAATATAAATTGATCATGGACTCATCATTTCTCTTTCATTATACTGGCTCTAGGAGTGTTTTAAACTGCATTTAAACAAGTGTTATGGAACATTTAATGAACAAAAAAACTGAAAACCCATACATATTTTTTTTATGGTTTTCTTAAAGTTTGTATCGAGGTCTTTTGACTCATGACACAGACTTCCTGCTTGTACATTTGGACTTTATAGCAAAGAGACGGATATTTTCTACAGTTGATTTAGGAGAACTTAAAAAATATACATATTTTCACTCATTTAGAATTTCCTATAGGCACCAACACAATTGAGACCTGTCGTAGGAGTCGTGTGCAATTAGCCTGCTGTTAACCAATCCTAAGTTTTTTCACTAATACATCATATATTTCATATTTTGAAGCAATTATGTGCTAAACATTTCCATATCAATTACACTTCATAATGATGCTGACATTATCCACCTTGACTCATGATAATATCATTCAAAATGGGCTATTAATGCTATTATATATAACACTACAATATTAATATGAACAACTCAAGCTCCGAAAACGACAATATATCTGCACTAATTCAAAGTTCATCCGTCTCTGTTCATTTTAAGGTTAGTGAGAGGTGAAACCAGATCGGCCTCATGGCTCACTTTAGTCCTTTTTGGGAGCGAGTGTGTCTTTAGACTGTGTCCTCATACCGGCAGTGAGAGATGGATGATTCTTCACACTCTTCTTTGAATGGTTTATTCAAGTCGCGGTCCGGGGGTACATCCACCGTTACGCCTGAATGTGCAAAATCACCCCAAACTGCACATATTCTTTGGTCCCTCTCTGTGATGGAGGCGTCCCGTTGCGGTCAGCGAACGCCTCGCTGGGGCTGTCGCCACTTTCACTTTAAAACCATTTCTTCTTTTATTTAAGTGACAGCACAAGCCTCAGGTGACGCAGTATTATCTTGTTATCTTGTTCCCATTGTATGACAATAGCAGCTCCCATAATTATGATGCTGTTAAATATATAGATAATGTACACTACCGTTCAAAAGTTTGGGGTCACTTAGAAATGTCTTTATTTTTAAAAGAAAAGCATGTTTTTTTAATGAAGATAACATTACATTATTAAGAAATGCACTCTATACATTATTAATGTGGTAAATGACTATTCTAGGTTGAAACACCTGAATGTTACACAGTTGTATAGAGGCCCATCTCCAGTGTTCTAATGGCACATTGTGTTATCGCCTTAGAAGACTAACGGAGGGTTAGAATTTTAGAAAACCCTTTTGTTATGTTAGCACAGCTGAAAACAGTTATGCTGGTCAGAGAAGCTTTTCAACTGGCCTTCCTTTTGAGCTTGAAGTCTGAAGAACACAATTCATATTTAAAATAAAACCTAACCTTGTCAATGTATTTACTATATTTTCTATTCATTTTGCAATTCATTGGATAAATAAAAGTGAGTTTTCATGGAAAACACAAAATTGTCTTGTTGGGTGACCCCAAACCTTTGAAGGGTTGTGTAGATTCACCTTTTATGCACTACTCGGCGCCGAGCCTGTGTGGTATTATCGTGACGTTAATTATGCAGATGTATAATGTGTGCACGGGTGGCATTCATCATGATTACGCTGGATTTACACAATTATCGGAAAGTTGCTGAATCTGGTGTGGCACGAAAAGTGAAAGTTAAGATAAGAATACAAAAATATTCTCGCAAGAGGTGCATTGACTGTGCAGAAAAGTAATTGTACATCTGGATTTAAAAATAAATAACTTTGTTATCCTGTAATATACGTCTAATGGTGTGAGGAGGACAATGAAGAGACCAATGTATAGGACCAATGTGGCTGGGAATCCCATTTTACATCTAGGTCTAATATAACATTTCACTAGGGAGGCGTACTTTAAAGCACCAAAGCGTGCCTTGCAGCAATGCTTGGATAATCCGGTTAGCGTGCTGGTGGCAAGGTAAAAACAAGGAATCAAAAGAAGAAAAAATAACTCCCTTTGAAAGTAGAAAAAGGAGAAAAATGAGAAACAACTAATGCGCACATGAGAGATTTTTTTTACTCTTTTCACACCATCAAGGATAACACCCTGAAAACCTGCTGGGAGTAAATCACCGGCAGGTAATCAGTGAGCACGGCGGTGTGTGCAGGTCTACGGTGATTTGATTTGTGATGAATGTTAGGCCTCTCTTTATTGCTCTCTTTCCCCTTTGGCCTCTCTCTCTCTCTCTCTCTCTCTCTAACTCCTCTCCAGCCTCCGCCCGTCCTCTCCGGTGTTATGGTGACGGATCCGAGTGGCACAGCTTATCCCGGCACACTGGAGCGGCTCTTTGGATCATCGGCCTCGGTGGTGCTAAGACCCCCAGATGAGAGAGGGAGCAGAGGCCCTTCTCCCCCCCCCTTCACACAATAGAAAGCTATTATTCTTCTCTCTGCTTTGTTCTTTTGTTCCCTTAATGTTTAGCTCCCATGGACCCCACGTCTGCTCCTTTGACTCCTATTGACTCGCATGCCTTTGTGTGTACGTCTTCAACGAGAAGACATGAAGAAATATTCAATTTGCATTTTCATTCGTATGAAGTTTAAAAAAGTCAAAGGCATTCAGCAAGTTGAAACCCACAAGCGTTAAATAGGTCATTCGATTTTTCAAAGGGCGGGATTCTCGCTTCATTGCAGCTCTTCCCTCATAAAACAATCAATAAATTATGAACTGCTTATGTATTCAATAATTGAATGTACACCGATTTGACTCTCACCAAATCACTTAGGGTCACCCTAAAGACGTTTTCTCTACGCCCGTCTCGACACTTTGACCCAATTTATATGGTTGTTAAAGGAAAGCTGGCATTTGTCAATATGATTAAGGGAGGAGCCTATTTCTTTGATCGTTATAATCCAGAGCATCGCTCACACACTGCACGATAAGATGGATAATGGAGGATAATCGGAGTAAAGTGGGGCATTTAAGCAGAACATTTGACTTTTGTGAGGGTTGACCTTTTGACCTCAACAGTTAACACTGATAAACGGTAACAGTGCGCTACAATCACGTCTTGTTAGCTGCTCATCTCTGTGCGTATGAAGGAAATTTGATTCCAGCGCGGGAATGACTGACTCTGGTCGGCAATTTATTTTTATTTTTTATATTTGTTGAAAGTGTCACAACTTCTCCACCTTTCATAGTTATATTCATCCTGCCTGCTTAATTAACTCTCCTGTCATTCCAGATCCTGTCATCCTCACCTGATTGTCTCTCATTCCCTTCACCTGGTCCTCACGCCCTGCTCACCTGCCTCTGATCACCTCGTTAGTCCCTCATTCCCTTCACCTGGTCCTCACGCCCTTCTCACCTGCAGCCCATCCCCTCGTTAGTCCCTCACTATTTAGCTCCCTCACTCCCACTTGTCCTCTGCGAGATTATCTTGTGTGTTATTGCCAAACTCTTCAGCATATTCCAAAATCTTGATTCTGATCTGTTTATTCTAGCAGTTTGCCTGTTGACCCGATTTCAGATTTTTTGCAGAAAGTCTCATTGCACCCTGACTGAAATCAATCAATTAAATGCTCTGATATAAAAAATAGTATATGTGGGTGAGGCAGAGATCAAGATAAGGAGCTGACCTCCAGGATGTAGGAGAGAGGACTTCTTCTTTGAAGTTATCACATCATTTATAGATTCAACATTTGTGTTTGTTTGACTTGGGCCAGGAGGTGTGACCTAGATCTGGCAATTTTGATTCAGAGACTTTATTCCTTCTTTCCAGATTAACAGAGAAAATCTTCCACTACACCCGTCCAATCATTTCATTCACCCCGGGCTAACTGAATGGACGGGCTACCTGCCTCTATACCTGCACAAACGATGGGCATGGGGAGTCAAGGTTCCGAGGTGCTGCAGCAGCCATGCTTTTTGTTCGTTTTCTCTCGCCATAATGTTTAACCACAATGGAAATATACATATTTTAAATGTGTCCTCTGCGTGGTGAATGCGCATCGGTCGATCTTTGCTTGGAGAACAAAAAAAATGTAGCACAGGCTGCAGTATCGACGAGTATATTCCGCTTCGTATCTTTCTGTGAAACACGCCTGTGAAATGTCGTTGCTTTAATCCTGGCAGAATCCACATATTTAAAACCGAAACATCCGGGAAATAATAGCAATAACGAGAGGCCGTTATACGTCGGTTCACCTGGAGGTAGGCTTTTGGATCCATTCTTCAAAAAGACAGCAAGAGACTCCCCCCCCCCCCCCCACACACACACACACACACTCCTCCCTCTCCCTCAACGATGAAAGAGCCCTAATACATTTTTTTCACATTAGTTACTTTTCAAATCTAACTCTCGCCAATAAGCCTTTGGCGGTGCTTTGAATGTGCGCACTAATGTTTTTATGCTTTCTCTTACTCCTGGCTATGATTTAATAACATCTTCCAGAGAGCTAGGACCAGAGCTTTTCTTTTTTATATATATTTAAGCCTTAATTAGCAACAACGCCGCCTCTTCTTTCCATCTCTCTGCTTAATCCCCCCCCCCCTCTTCTGTTTCTTACATCCAGAAGACCACTGCCTGTCACTCTTCTTCTCTTCTGCCCCCCTTCCCTCCCCTCCCCCTCTTGCTTGCAACTTGTCTTCGCCCTCCTCACTCCCTCTAGTCACTCAAACATATAAGAGATGACACGTCGCTGCCTTGGGCCAGCAAAGTTTGAGCTATATCTGTACGTGTGTGTTTGTCTGCAGTTGTGTTTGTGCGAGTGTGTGTGTGTGTGTATGTGTGTGTGTGAGTGAGTGTGTGTTGCCATGTGCCACTAATCCGATATTCATATGTCCTCTCTTTAACCTGCATGCTTAATACACTACAGAAGTGAGGCGCACGCACAAATTCATGAGGATACACACACACACACACACACACACACACACACCAGTTTATTTGTATAGATCAATTTCACAAATTACAAATTCGTCTCAGAGTGCTTTACAATCTGTACACATAGACATCCCTGCCCCAAAACCTCACATCGGATCAGGAAATCTCCCAAATAACCCTTCAGGGGAAAAAAGGTAAGAAACCTCCAGGAGAGAACAGAGGACGATCCCTCTGCAGGATGGACAGAACAATAGATGTAACAATAGAACACACAAAACACCTGATGCATCTTAAACTTGGTAAACACTCTTTTACGCCCTGCGAAACATCAAGAAGAGAGACGACGGAGAGGCCAATAAGACACACGACAGACGAGCAGACAGACCGGCAGCGAGGTCGATGAACAGAAAGAGGGATATTCCCACCAAGCTCTTGTTCTTACGGCAGGATTTGCTGAGATTGCACCTTTTTACAGACAAGACCATATTAGAGTATGAGCGTGTGTGTGTGTGTGTGTGTGTGTGTGTGTGTGTGTGTGTGGCACCACGTATCGTGCTTATGGAAGGAGTTAAGCTTTAAAGCGGTGCAATATCCGAGATGGAATGAAAGACAGGGTAGACATTGGCTGTGTGTGTGTGTGTGTTACCGCGGCCTTGCCTATACACACGAGTCATGTGTCCCGTGTTGCACGCTCTCGGAGCAATCAGGGTGACTCGGCGCAGGTCCCAGGCCACTTTGCCGTGACTTGATTAGGATGATTGTCGATGACAAACGAGCGCACGCGCAAAGTGATTATGTCTGCTGGAGAAACAATCGCTCCTTCTACGGTGCACACCGGTAGAATGAATAAAAGGCCGGGAAAAAAAATTAACAGTCATAGAGGGCAGACCGCAATCTCGCTGCTCGGCGAAAAAAAAAAAGGCTTTGGGTCTAATTTGAAATAATTCTAATGTCAAACGAGTCTTGTGGCCGGCGTGCATTTATCCCGCCGCGCTGCTGCGCCTGGAGAACACTCCACTAATCAGGATTTGAGTAAAGTGCGCGTCTCAGACCCGGGGAGTAAAAGGAGCGCAGCGATTTCAGCCCACGCAAATGGCCCCTCAGCCCGTAATGGCTAGTCCTCGAGGCGATCTGAATCACGGTGGAGGACTTTTGAGTTTGTGCGACCGCTCGGTTTACTCAGGTAAAGGCCGTTTATCGAAGGGCAAATTGGATTACTGCATCCAAGCTGGATTGTTGTTGCTTGTGTATGTAAAAGTGGTGCAGCTCTTCTTTTCTGTTGTATTTGTAAGGCTGCTGTGTAAAGACACACAGAAATCTAAACATTCTCCTTTACACAGATTGTTATAAGACACATATAATGGTATATGGACCTGTACTTTGTGTCTTCTGCCCACTCAAAGCACTCCAACACTATTTGTCATCATTTACCCTTTCATACGCTACAGGGAAAACGTGGGGTTAAGTGTCCTCGCTCAAGGACGCGTTGACACGGACTAGCGGAGCCGGAGATTGAATCACCTATTCTCTGATTGGAGGATGAGCCACTGAGCCACAGGCGCCGCAGCCTAATATAGATAACAGCTGCTTTGAGTAAAACTGTAGAAATATCATCGGCAAAATGTACTTCAGAAGTGAAAAGCATCCTTCTTTAGGTGGAGAAAAGGCTTCTGTGAGTGACATATTAATAATGTGTGTGTGTGTGTGTGTGTGTTTCATTGTTAGATTGTGATGATGCAACACTTGTGTAATGGCGTTGTGTGGTTGCAGCTGGTCCAGATGAAGCTAGCTTTAAACCAAATGGTCACATAGATCTGAGGGTCAGTGAGTTGGTTTAACCCTCCTGTGACCTTCACATTTACTAATATATTTTAATATATTTTACCGCCAATTTGACCTCAGCAATTAAAAGCTAGAGAAAATTATTAGAATTAATATTGTTTCCCAAGTATAAGTGTGAGGTACTTTATGTTTGTTTGTTACCTAAATAGCCCTGTAAATAAATTTAAGTAATAATTAGTTTATATTTCTTATATGTTTTACACAGTGAAAAACAGCCTGGGGTCAAATTGACCCGAAAGAACACAGATGCGTACAAGTTGTGTTCAGGACAGTGAAAAAATATGTTTTCCCAGTTGTCCCCAATAAATTAGAAGAAAAAAAATGATGTCATTCATTTATTTAGAGACTTTAAACATTTAATGGGGTCAAATTGACCTCAAAGGTAAAAGGAGGGGTAAAAAATGAAAATGAAGAAAGTGTTTCCTCTCAATAACTTGAAATCTGATTATTTTACAGAGGAAATGACTATTCGGTGGTACAACAACAACGAATAGACGTCTTGAGGTGGATGGGTCCGCGAGCACAGGACCAGAAGGCCGTTTGAAGTTTAATTTTCTCTTTAGAAACATGAACCCAAACCATGAAGGGTTTTTTCCTGAGCCTAACTTGGTTTAGTTGCCTTAACCTCAGCAAGTAGCACAGTAGTGCATTCCTCCTCCACTTTCTAAGTTACTTTAGAGATGCATTCAGGGTCCCGCCATATTATTATTCACAATGTTCTGTCTTGGCTCTTATCTCCAGCCACAGCAGCGGGATTGCTTCAGAGTGTGGACTCACTTTAAAGGGACCTCTGTCTCCGTCAACAGTTAGAGAGACGGAAAGCACAAAAGGGAAATGGCTTGTATCAGCGCAAGATTATTTACTGAATTGAAAATAAAAAGCAGGGAATGTATTCAAATACATCCAAGCCTTTGACTGGCCATCTCCTTTCTATCTCTTTTGGGGAATGACTGACTCACTAAACTTCTCTTTACATTACATTACATCACATGTCATTTAGCAGACACTTTTATCCAAAGCGACTTACAATAAGTGCATTTCAACCTAGAGTACAAACTAAGAACAACAAGAGTACAGAAAGTAACATTTCCTCAAAATAGTCAAACTACAAAAGTACCATAATAAGAGCCATTCAAGTGCTACTAAAGTGCAAGTCTGTGTTTAATCCAGAGATAGTCGGAAAAGGTGCGTTTTCAGTTTCCGGCAGAAGATGTAGAGACTTTCTGCTGTCCTGATGTCAGTGGGGAGCTCGTTCCACCACTGAGGAGCCAGGACAGCAAACAGTCTGGATTTCGAGTGATTAGCTCGAGGTGACGGAGCTAGATCTCTCTTTCTCTCTCTTTCTCTCTCTCTCTCTCTTACATCATCAGTGGCCACAACTGTTAACATCTCTTTGTTGCCGTCGCATCTCTCACTCGTCTCCCTTCCTCCCCATAAAACCCCCCAACGCTCCGTCCCTCTGTCCACTACCCTCACCTCGCCAAAATAGTTGCAGCGACGGCCATTTTGACCCACTTCTACACAATACCTCTTCCATTAGGCCCCGCCCTCTTTTCTTTCCCCTCTCGCAGACCCCGGTCTCTCATGAAGTTGCGAGGAGGAAGAGGAAACACTCTTGGGGGAGTCAGGTCTCCCCTGTGTCTGAATGCCTGAGAGGTAACCTATTTAGGAGCAGTGAGAAATAAAAGACGGAATGGTTTGAATGGCAACTCTACTTTCCCGTTTATTAGGTCAAATCTATTCATAGAATATGTTTGAACGACATAGACAACAGAAGAGGAACACAAATATGGGTGAGCCAAAGTTCACTCCCCTTTTCTCTTGGCTATACAGTGCAGCTCCAGAGAGGAGGCCGTAAAGATGTTTTCAAAAGCGATTACAAAATCAATACCGGTACACGGATCATATTCAGTGACCCCAAACAGAGATGAGAGTACATCCAAAGGACCTTTCCCCAGCAGCTTCATCTCACTTTACATCAACTCTACTCGGGGCGAGCATCTTTCTTCACACAGAGAGCGAGGACGGAAGGAGTCTCGCCGGCCGGTTAGCACTCTTGTGACATGGAGCTACTTTATTGTGAAGGGCTTGTTTGATGCTTTGCCTTTTTGATAAAGATAATACGACCGCTGGTTAGTTTACATAGAATATAATCTGTTCCAAACACACTATCAACATGTGTATTTCTGCAAATTTCTGGCAAATTTATTTTAGAAGCTTTCATGCTATTTAAAAAAGAAAAATAATCTTTACATGCCGACATAAATCAATCAACGAAATGCTCTGCCGAAATAAAACATTTAAAATTAAGTTTTGACTGCTCCAGGCCTGTTATAAATCCGTCCAATCACAGGACGGCCTACCTTCCCGTCTCACTACCTACCTTGTTCATGTTTTTTGGGGGAGTGGCGTTCAGTTTAATACTTTCACAATCTAACGTACTCTTACTAGTTTCCACATAGTCGTTAACCCCAGCGTTAATCTAGAAATTGCTCATTCCATTTTTCCTTTTTTTTCTTTGCCTTTGCCAATTTTGAGTAAATTTCAATGAAGTACGGTACGGTGCCAATTTATTAATTTAAAAATAATCGTCATCGGGATTCTTGTGAAGTGAATTGCCCTTTCTCCGACCTTGATTCAAGTTGCTACAGAGCGGTCGCAACAGGAACTTCTCTCACCCTATAGTGACAAAAAAAAGCAGACTTAAAGATTACATTTGAGAGTTAACGACTTGCAAAGCTCTGTAACCGATGCTGTAAAATGTAGTTTTATTACGCTGTGAAACTAATTCCAGACGACAGCAACACACACACAAAAAAAGATAAGATGGCCAGGCGAGACTGCCTGGGAGGAATGTTATCCCCCGCATCTCTGGACACAGACTGCGTCTCCTCTTACTACAGCCTAGCTGTGGGCTTCACCATCGTACCCACGGACAGCCCAGATGGCATAGTTGGCGTACGACTCACTGGACAGCACAGCCTCAGAATTTCCTTTGAAACTCTATCAAAATGCATCTTTCATCAAAAGCCCAGAAAGCGTTTAGGTATATATTTACAGTATCCTGCGATACATTTTGAGCTGCTCGTGTATTTCAACACCCGTAGGGAGGTCAGCCCGCAGATGGGGAAATTTACAGAGGAAATAGATGTAATGTGCCGACAGCATTTGTGTTTGTGCAGCTTATGGCGAAGGCGTGGTCGCTGTGTGTCTGCATGTGATAGATACCTGATTGTCTCCGCGACAGAGCGCAACCGCCCCATTCACACGTATTGATCCGAGCAACGGGAACATGTGAGGGAGCTATCAGCCCCCATTCACACGTATTGATCCGAGCAACGGGAACATGTGAGGGAGCTATCAGCACACACGGCGGGCTAACAAGCAACGCCGTGCTGAAGATGAATCCCCGAAGAAGGAAAAACACAGAAGAACAATCTGCTCTTCTCCCAGTTCACACACTTGTGAACTGGGAGGCCCGATGCACGGAGGACATGTGAGAGACTTGGAGAAGACATACAAAACTGTATTCTACGTCTGTATTCTAGTTCTTCTCTTCTTATTTTTCTCTTATTGAAAATTGATTCACTCAGCCTGGCACGGGCGAGTAAAGTGTGTTCAGCAAAAGGGGGAAATTAATAAGATACAGTAAACATTAAACATTCATTTCCTTCAGGGCATCCGCTACATTCCATTATTCATCTGAGGGCATGCTATATGTAAATGAACAAATCCTGCTTGACTGCGACATGAAACATGAACACTTGTATCCCTCTCTG
Source organism: Liparis tanakae (assembly GCA_036178185.1). Classification (NCBI taxonomy): domain Eukaryota; kingdom Metazoa; phylum Chordata; class Actinopteri; order Perciformes; family Liparidae; genus Liparis; species Liparis tanakae. The sequence goes on along the minus strand of CM070101.1, from coordinate 14,933,188 downwards.
ACTCGTACATCCCTTCCAATAAAGGATTTAAAATGAGGCATCGCGCATATTCATAGTTTTAAGCTCTCTTTCACCACCTGTAGGGACTGTAAAGGGATTTTTAATTCCCCCTTCTTGTGTTTCTTGTGGCGTACAAGGACGCTGTGTAGTATTGGATCACATAGAAACACATTTGTTTTCCCTCCAGCTGCCCAACCAACACAAGAGCACGTCAGTTATTATTCTGCAATAGTTCCCTAATTTTAGTAGCAACACGTGGGACATGTAATCCAAATCTCCAATGTTAAATGTCACCAGTATTGTATTTGCGTATTTGCACGTATGTTATGTATATATATATATATATATATATATATTATTTTAATTTTATATTTCACTTTGTGCACACTCACTGTTTCTGTTTCTGTTTCTTATATGTATATTTTATTCTTGTGTGTTTAGTTTATTGGTGCTACTGTAACAACAAATTTCCCCTTGGGGATTAATAAAGTATCTATCTATCTATCTGTCTATCTTAAAATCCAAATTATACATAAACCAGGCTAAAAAATATTTGCAGCCAAATTGATTTGGCAAATTAAAATTCAAACTATAGATTTCTAAAAAGTTATTTTGGAGGAAAGATAATTGCCTTTGATGTTTCAGTGCCCTCTGCATGTGTTATCACATTGCTGGATGTCTCCATCCCCTCGTCTCACGTGGAGCGGGAGCCTTGGCCCTGTGAGGCATCTCTCCAAAAATACATCCAACGGCTTTAGCAAATGTGATCTCTCGATTTTCCTGGCGAGTGGTGACCCCCGCGTATGGATATAGCATGCGCCGCTCCGGGGAGGAATAGATGCCGCTTCGCCCCAGGCTGTTCACGATGCTCCTGTAATCCGACGTCGCCTGTTTCCTAACCAGCTGCAGACGCTCGTCTGCCTGTACAGAGAGGAACACTTAAGTGTCTCATCGCACGCTTCCCCCGCCACGCGCTCAAGGTACCTGGCAGTGCATACACTCACGTCATTTACATTTCAAAGTCACACACACACACATATACAAACATATTTGCCATCTGGTATCCGTGGTTCTCTCACACCCACCCGTTGGTTTTCAGACCCTATGAGCCGACATGGGGTTTTCAGTGGGATGCATATATGAACGCTTGTGTTGGGCGCATGTTGGAATGCAGCAGCGGGAGTGGATGTTTCCGCGCATATTTCTTTATATTATAGAGGTGCGAGTCGCGACCTGTGGCTGTGTGCATGTTTAAGCACCTGTTAATACAGTCCCCAGCTCATACGTATCCTGTGTGTGTCACCAGCTCTTCCCCCGGGTGTTCCAAATATGTATGTGCAGGGTGATGTACGGGCCTACACACAAACACACACATATATATATATATATATATATATATATATATATATATATATATATATATATATATATATATATATATATATATATATATATATATATATATATATATATACATATATATATATATACACATATATATGTATATATAGACATATATATACACACACATCTATATATATATATGTATATATATATATATATATGTATATATATACACATATATATACATATATATATATATATATATATATATATATATATATATATATATATATATATATCATATGTATGTGTGTGTGTGTGTGTGTGTGCTGGAAGAAGCTGTGGCATTGAGGGAGGCCTTATCTGTTCAGAGCTCTAACAGGAGATAGAGCTCTCTGCTGAAAAGACTTCTGACACACACCTCCAGCTCAGGCGTCGAAACGAACCGAACGGAGACGCGCTGGAAAAATGGAGAAACACATTTGGAAAGGGATGTTTGTGTGTTGATGTGTGTGTAAAAAAGAAAAACCTCAAATATGTGAATTTAATGTAAATTGTTTCCAAGAGAAACAAAACAATTGGTAAATGTCTGCGTGTGTTAATGTCTGTCTGTTTCTTGCTTGAACCCGTATTGTCTCAATTTTAATGCCTTTTTCATTTATGAATGCTCTTCCATCCGTGTGCCCTCCAGAGGTTGCGTGTGCATAATTTAGAAAAACAGGAGAGCTGCATGTGCGTGCGTTGGCGTGCCAACGTCCACTCACCTCCGGCATGTCCGCGAGGCTGAGCGCCAGTCGGAGGTTAATGTGCGCATGAAGCAGCTCTCACTCTCTATTAAACTGTCCTTCATGTGGGAGAAGATGAGCCTCATTATATCAGAGTCCCCAGTTAATGACCACTAATCCTTCCCTACTGAGCAATGAGTGTGTGTGAGAAATAGAGAGAGAGGGAAAGGAAGTTGGGTTGAGAAAGCTCAGCTCCGGAATGTAAAGAAAGACGGATGAGTTAGAGGAGAAGAGAGTGTCTAGAGGCGGCCGTTAATATTCAGTCTGGCTGTTATTGACCTCTTCCCCTCTCTGCTTGCACGTCTTCCTCTCTCTGTTTTCAATTGCACACACACACACACACACACACACACACACACACACACACACACACACACACGCACACACACACACACACACACGCGCTTGTTCCTTCTCCTTCGTTCCCCTCATGCAGAGATCAGTGCGAGGGAAACGGACTGTGAATGCATTAGTGTCATCATCATCATCATCATCATCATCATCATCATCATCATCATCATCATCTTCATCATCATCATCGTCGTCGGACACAAACCCTCATCCGTCATCATCAAGCGACAGCCGGGGAAGTTCTCCACAGGGCGGGGCTATTACTCTCCATTATCCACTCACACACACACACACACACACACACACACACACACACACACACACACACACACACACACACACACACACACACACACACACACTCACTAACAGGTAATGAGGGGCTGCTTCAGTGGACGTCCTCAGCCTCCAGAATCTGATACATAATGTTTTTTCATCACAGTCTGGTTAAAAATGTATAAATCAATTTCCCTCACAAAAATACTGCACCATCGACCAAAGGAGAATGTGTTTTTTTTTTACCAGACTCCTGCCTCAACTGATCCAGAATTAAATTAAATCTTCTTCCCCTTGCAATGCCCGCCCAACAGTCACTGTTATCGGTTGGAGATGGAAACACAAACACAAACACACACACACACACACACACACACACACACACACACACACACACACACACACACACACACACACACACACACAATGATGAAGATGAAGGAAAGATGGGGTGGCGGGGGAGATGTGAGCGTGAAGATGGCAGAGTAGAGATTTCAGCAGCCGGCATGATCAATATTTCTCTATTCTTCATTCTATTAGAGCGGCTCAGAAACAATTTTCCGTTAGCTCTCACTCAGAATGGAATAAAATCTTTTTCTCCCTTTCTCTCCACTCCTGGCTTCATTTCCTCCCACAAAAGGGGGGCAGTTATGAAACTGTTACCCTTAGTTCCAGTAATAGTTACGTCATTATAAGTTATTACGTCGCTGATCAAAAATGCCTCAGAAATTGTGTATTTATTTATATTTATACATACCTTTTAATTCTCCAGTCTGATGACACGCTTTAGACCTTTAGGTCCAAGTCCAAGCTCACATCGTTTGACTCCAGTCTCCGGTCCATTAGCGCATCTCTCCTCGTGTCCTAACGCACTTCAATCTCAAGTCCTTCAAACAAGTCAAGTCTCGTTTAATGTGTATTCCAGTCAGGTATCAGGCCTTTCAGGTCAAGTCTCACATCCTTCAATGAGAGTCTAGGTTGAGTCTTCACTTCTTCAAGGAATGTCCAAGTCGAGTCTGAAGTCCTTCAGATCTAGTCTCATTTAGGGGACGTCTTAATACCTTTGGGTCTAATTTAAGTCTTTAAAAGTTGAGGCTTGTGTTTTGGGTCAAGTCCTTAGGAGCTCTTCTATACCTGCAAAGATATTATCTCTCTTTATTGCACTCTCTCCATTAATGACTCTTTAAGATCCTGACATCACAGTCACATCAAGCTTTTCAGATAAACTATACACTCAAACTAAGTATTTCATATTGTTGTAAGGCTGCCATCGATCATTATGTTCCTCCGAAACTAAACTACATAACATCATAAACAAACCCTGCATGACGAGCCTAGGGTTGGGTCCCGGAAACCGGTGCTAATGTAGCACCGGTTCCAATACATCCGGTATTACCCGGATCGAAACGCAACGCACATTCCGGTGCTTCTTTCCGGTGCCTGAGCCGATTGAAATTGAAAAAAACGATTGTTTTGAACGTCTCTGGTGACTCCGCCCTGTCAGCAGGTTACGATAGCCAATCATATTTAACTTTGACAGCGGAGGCATGCGCCGTGTGTGACTAGGTGAACCCGTGACGAGCACAACAGCGTCAGGCTGGGCGCGATGGGGAGACCGATGAATAAAAGAGCGGCCGTAACTCAGATTAGTACCGCAACGTTGATTGCAAGTCTTGCATTCATACAAGTAGGCCATGAAATAATAAATTATCCATTACCATCATGTTTAAGCTAGCTCGTAGCTAGCGCGAGCTACGTGAGTGACAGTCTGCTAGCAGATGTGTTGGTGTACAAAGGTCCCGTCTGTATCACCGGTGTTACCGGGAATATAATAACGGAGGAATAAAGACCGTGGGGCATTACTTTGTTTCAGTGGACCTCTTGCTGTCAGAAGCAAAACTTTATGTGTCACATGTCATCTTCAGGAACTCTGATTGGTTGTTCTCTTTGCCCATCAAAACAGTGACAGGTTTAACCATAAGGTCTGCACATGACGATACACATCATATAATGGAGAACATGTATTGTGTATGTTAACAGTCTGATATCCGTTGTTAGTCAGTGCTCCATGATAACGGCTTCTACGCGGAATATGGCCAAAGAGAATTTTAATGTCCTCATTGTGCGTTAAAAAAAGAAGTATCGGTTCAGGCACCGTTTAGGCACCGGTATCGTTTTAAAAGTACCGGTTTAGCACCGGTATCGGAAAAAACCCAAACGATACCCATCCCTAATGTTAACAGTCTGATATCCGTTGTTAGTCAGTGCTCCATGATAACGGCTTCTACAGGAATATGGCCAAAGAGAATTTTAATGTCCTCATTGTGCGTTAAAAAAAAGAAGTATCGGTTCAGGCACCATTTAGGCACCGGTATCGTATTAAAAGTACCGGTTTAGCACCGGTATCGGAAAAATGTATTTTTTTGGACAATTAAAGACTGATATAGGACTGAGAGGCTCCATGAGAACTGCAGACACGGCAGCCTCGCCAAATGTCTTTCTCGTGGTGTTCACATGCTCCTTCAGGGGTCACAGGGGTCACAGGGCTTTCTTAACACCCTCAGTTCACCCAGCGCCCCCGCTGCCCCTCCACTGGGGTGCGTGACAGGGCTTTTTAATGAGCCGGTGGCATGTGGCTCGAGGTCTGCTGGTCGCTCCACCCCTCAGACGACATCACATGGGTGTTCAGCCCGGCATGTTTAATTAAGGATTAAAGACGGAACAGAAAACCACTACCACCTTATGTACAGGGTGTTTTTTATATATATCTTTTTCTTCTTCTTCTTTTTATAGTGTGTTTGTACCTCTGTTGAATCGGAGAGCCCCGCAAAACCATTCCAACGTGTCGGACCTGTTGGTTTCAAATGGCAAATACAAAACCTTGAACCTTGAATGCAAGCAGAGATTATACGACAGATTTAATCATCAAACATTTAGTTTTGGCATCACAAAGAACGAGTAAATAGTCTCATCCTGTGAGGAAGCCCGGGGAGTATAAAAATATAAAATAAAATACCCACAATTGTACACAATGTGTTTTTGCGTACGCCATGGTCACGTGAGATGTTGCAGCAAAGTGTTGTAGCATTTATTAGACATACGGCATGTCAAGCCCGAGGGGTCTCACCCGAGGGTGCAGGATTTGAGTCCTGAGGGGGGGTGGGGGGGAGTTGGCTCTGGGCCAAACATGACACCAGCTCAGCGTTATCGTGTTCAGCGTTTCGCTCACAGCGGAGACGTAGAAAAGGCTCATGGCCGTAGACTTAGCGGTCCTGTTTCTTCAGACGTGAATATGAAATGCAACTTTACACACACAATATTTTAAATATTGATGTTCACATACACGAAAAGGCACATTTTCAAACGTAAGGGAACCTTTAAACTTTTGTTTAGACACTGTTTATGATGTATGTTCACAGTGCCTACAGGAAAGACACCTGCACCTCCAAATCCCACATTTATCTTTCCTTGTGTTTCATATTCTGATGGGCGGTCATACACAAAGGCACGATGGCAACGGGGAGCGCCACAAGGGGAACAGTCACGGCCTATTAGAGTCTAAGAATATGTGTTTATGTTAAGGTTTATGTAAGAAATGGCCATGATATGCATATGTTGCAAAATGTGTATGTATGTGTGTGTGTGTGTGTGTGTGTGTGTGTGTGTGCATGACTGACAAGACTAACACTAGAGGGCTTCTTAGATCGTCATACAACATGTTTTCAAGAAGGTTCAAGGAAAAATGTGTACAGCACTGGTAAAAAAAAAGGAAAGATATAAAACACTTAAAAAAAAATCTTATTGCTTCAAATAAGCCGAATCTTGATAATTACATGTTACCTCTCTAAATGCATAAGAAAACCTTCAATATCATTGTGTTGATATTTAGTATCATCATCTTTTGGAGATTATAGAATGGCTTGAACAGAGACTTTGCGTTCACGTCCGAAGCAACTTATTGAAGGGCATGTCGGGCCTTGACTCACCAAAAAAGACCAGCGATTTGCTCTAATGCTTTACCCGAAGCCAATCACAGAGCCCCTGATTAGCACTGGAGTGCCTTTCCAGGAAAGGCGAGGCCAAAACACAGGGAAATAAAAACCTACGCTCACTCCAACGACTCCCGCCCGCCGATAACGATCACGTCGAGTCCCGAAAACCACAGAGAGACGAGATTAGGACGTTTTGATCACAAGCTTCTCGGACACCGGGGGGGTATCGGTCGCTCTGATTACGAGGTTTAGTGTGGGCAACAATGCAGCGCGCAGCTATCGGATGTCTTTTGTGTTTACAAAAGGTGGACAAGAAGGTCAAAGAAAATCTGACAAAAGAGGAAAATCAATTCCTCATTAGAAACCAGGCCTTTCCCTTTTATTTGTGTGCGATTGATACACTAAAGGCTAATTTCCGCTGCATGGTTTGGGCTAGAGTCACGTCACTTTTGGGTTTCGGGTCCTTTTTATTTTTCGTTTTCCATCTAAGATAGGAACTCCCAAGTAATTGGGTTATCGTCACTTGTTCTGTATTAGCAAACCTGTGTGTTTATGGAAGCAGGACCGTTAACACTCGCTTGTAGTTTTGGCTTTGATGAGAAATGTTTCAGTTTAACGGTGCGACTGTGAGTCAGTTGTGAGCAGGTCTGTCAGTGTTCCCTGTAGCTGTGTCTACGGTGTATAAATGTATCATAAGCAAGTCGCTCTGGATTTAATGCTAAATGTAATGCAATGGATTATGGAAACGATATTTCTGATGTAGCAAACAATTCACTTGCATGACTTTCTTCTCTTGGCAGTGCGACCAAATACTACCAGGTACTACACAACCTTTGCTCATGGAAAACCCCCCAAAAAGTGTGGTAATAGGGAGAACATGGCCGTCCCACAGAGTAAAGAGGTAAATATAGAGCGACAGAGAGGGAGACAGAAGATACAGTTTGTGTGTGAAATAAGAGATAAAGGAGAGACTGTGTGTGTGTGTGTGTGTGTGTGTGTGTGTGTGTGTGTGTGTGTGTGTGTGTGTGTGTGTGTGTGTGTGTATGATAGAGAGGCGGGGAGTGACGGGGCATTTACAAGGAGGATTAGCACAGTATTGATCCGTTGACCTTGATTTGGTGTCGTTCCATTCAACCAGATTTCATGATTTAATTAGGCGCTTTTGAATTGATAGTGTGTCAGAGCTTCTCTCCATTCAGGTGTCGCCTTTTTCCGCAGAGCAGTCGGCCGGACCGACTCAATTGAGTTCAACAGACCTATTCAAAACAACCACCTCACCATTATTTCAGTTTTTTCTAAAATAAAATAAATGCTTGATACTTTTTTCCCAGAAATAGTATTTCAGAAGATGTATTTTTTTTTTTACATTTCTTCTTCCCATTCTCTCCAAAAAAGAGAACATTTCATAAATTGCACCTTTTTAACAACCTCCATTTACACGGGCAATGTCCGGGTGTGTCATTGTCACTCGGATGATCCGATCCTCTCGGGAAGCATCGACCTGTGGAGGACATCTAGTGGTCTGCGACTCACAAGTGGATGCACAGATGGATGGATGTGCCCGATCCGTGAAAGAAGGTGCCCTGCAAATTGGATTTCTCTCACCTCTGCCTGTTAGTCGGGGGAGGTGAAAAACAACAGGAAAATAGAAGGAAGTCTAAGAGATAGAGAGAGAGAGGCGATGGTGAGTTATCGCTGCAGGCCCTGTCAGAGAAGCCGCCGAGTCGTGGAGGAGCTCTTTTTCTCCCAAAATCCACGCCCCATTACCCCATCCCTTATGGCTACACCTGGCCTTAGCTACAAAGATGGAGGGCTGGCTCCGGGTAGTGGAGGCAGAGGAGGGTGACGCATACGTACACACGTAAACACACACACACACACACACACGTATAAACACACCTTCCACTTGACACAAGCGTCAAAATAAAGGTCCCGGTCCGCCAGATGTATAGGACGCAGACGGAGCTACTCGGGTGAGCGAGAGCAAGAAAGAGGTACGGAGGGAGGAGGAGGAGGAGGAGAAGAAGGAGGGAGGGGGGTGGGGTGGGTGGGGGATTGGAATGGGATTCACCACTCGTGATAAACACATCCATCCTCATCATTGTAATAACCCGCTTGCCACGCACCAGTGCAGCATCTCTCTAGCTCTATCTCCACCATTGGTATCTCTCTTTCCTTCACACACACACGCACACACACACACACACACACACACACACACACATACACACACACAGACACGGCAATACATTTCAAATAGAGCTATCAGTGCGCAGACAAAATCCTGAATTCCAGTTGTATACAGTGCCTGTCATATCTAATCTCAGACCTGCAGAACAAAATCACTTTTTCAGACGCAGTGGTGTCAGTCGGGAGAGGTTCCACACCGATACCTTCATTAGATTACAAATGAATGTTTCCTCTGGCTTCCACGTCGTACGCTCATCACATATTCCTGCTCTGTCCATGAGAAAAGCTGAGGGAAGCACAGCTAGGATTATCGCTAAAACTAAACTAGAACTAAAACACACACACACACACACACATACACACACATACACACACACTATGAATACAACTTCCTGTAAATGTAACCTTCTCCTTGCTGCACTCTCAGTTCGATTGAGGTGGTGGATTGTCATCAACCCCAAAAAACTCTCAAAGTTTGGTGCAGTGTGCTCAAGGACGTTAGGTTTTGTGTTGAAATGAACATTTTAGTTTAAAAAACACACATGCAGGGGCAAGGACAAGGGCAGGCTTCCTCCGGTTCATTGTGTGTGCGGTTCTGATGGAGCGGTGAGAGAAGAGCTCGGGGAACACTGGAGAACGTTACAAAAGAAGATGTAACATCGCCCTCTCATCCGTCAAATATGGCTGCTTTTGTGAAGTCTCCTTGTGAACTGTAGAGCTGCCACGCAGCACACATGAACACCGTGATGATATTGTTCATGTCTGAGTTTCTGAAGCGATGCTTCTGAAGACTCTGCTCTCCCGAACCGAGGGGAAGAGGGAGGTGAGAGGGGGAGAATAATCAATGTCTCTATCTCCATCACCTGTGTTATTAATAGGGTGAGACTTGGCCTCTCAACCCAGCAACTGAGAGAGAGGGAGAGAGGGAGAGAAGGGGGAGGGGCATATCAAGCTGACAGGGCGCGTGGACACAGCATCGGGCATTTGTGCTCGAATGTTTAGGAGTCAGCAATTTATTTTGGATTACCGCTAAACATCAACACAGTGATGGGATGAATGGATTTTAAAGTGCTTTAACATTATGACATGTGACAACGCCAATTGGTTAATCCCCGTTTTCTGTGCGCCGGGTGCTTAGAGTTCAGCGAGATGCGTTTGTGGACGTGGGAAAACGATGGTGCGGTGACAACGTGCAGCGCGTGATTGATGGAAGGCTGGAGAATAAAGCACTCCCCCGTTCAGCACGGGAGAGTGCTGGTGATCACTCTGTTGGGGGTAACTGTCAGTCTGGCAGCTGGTATGGATCCAATCTAACCCCACTCCGTCTGCCAGCCTCAGTAATGGTTAGTAGACGGGCGCTGCCCAGACAGACGCGCGCGTGCTGGTGCCCGAGGGCCTCTGGATGCAGAGCACACGGAGGACCAGCGGGGGTACCCGGCCTCTGCCCCCTTCCTTCATCTTGTGTTATTTGTTGGAAATCACCTGCTGCTTTGTGCTCGGGTTGCAAGAAAAGGTAACACACACACACACACACACACACACACACACACACACACACACACACACACACACATAGACACACACGGAGACACACGCACACACAGACACACAGGGCTCAAATGTACAAGAGAACAACCAAGAGATGAAGGTATTTTCAATATAGTTATATTTGCTTATAAAAGATATTGAAGTGAAGCCTCTTTTTGCATCCTGAAGATTTTTCTAAAGAATAATCCTACAAATATTCATCATGTCATACTGTGACAATGTTTTCTGTATGTGTGTGTATATATACAGGCACGTGCACAGACATTTTGGGGGGCAGGTGCTCAAACCCCAAAAAAGGGCACATGCCAAAAACAGATTCTGACAGAGTTAAAGCATAAGTAGCAATATGACCTGCGTTTCCTCTGGGCAGCATCAGACAGCTATCTTACACTTCCTTTATGAATAAAGATGAATTATTATTTAACAACAACAGTACAAGCGTTCTGATTGGCTAATGGGTCGCAAAAAAATGCGCTCCCCTCTGAAAAGAAATACATAATTTTTAAAATTTTGTTTAGCCACTGCTGGGTCCACCAAACACATGCTTCTACCCACTAAGCCACAGCACTCAGTAAGATTCTTTTTCACATTGCATGAACTTCCCTTCTTTACCAAAATTACAAAACCGGGGCTCGTGAGCGGCGCGAAGCATGTTGAGGCGAAAGTCTCACAAGAACTAAAATAAATGCCCCGTCGGATATCAAAACACATTTGGGGAGACTTGATGACAGAGAGAGTAACTTTTATTCTTTAACACTGATGAATAAGAAGTGTCTCCTGAAAAAAGGGCACTTTTCTCATCCAGGGCAAAGGGGGCTGGTGCTTGAGCACCACTAGGGCTCTATCTGTGCACGTGCCTGTATATATATATATATATATATATATATATATATATATATATATATATATATATATATCATATTGAATTGAAGGAATAAATAAGCATTTAACACCAGTAGCCAGAGGTAGAGAAAGTTTATTTAAACAACAAAAACTGCTGAGCTCTTTTACATTTTCCGGATTGTTGTTTGGTGTTCCAGACCAACTTAAATATATAAGTGGGCAAACAATATGGTAAAAGATGATTATAACTTGCATTATTCCTATTTTTTTCTCACTCGAATATATAGGGGAACATTTTGAGTGGTTGTCAATAGATAATATCCGGTATTTACAGACACAGAAAGCTAAGATATCAGGTTTGTTCCTGTTGCTTTAAGTGCAGCCCTATAATTTTGCTCCAAAGTCAGTCGGCACAGCCAGAGAAATGTGCTTTTAGACCCTGCTAATGCATTCAGTGTGATTCCAAATATCATTTGGTTGAGGCTTTTCAAGTTCCAAACATCATGAAAAGGTAGGAGGAGGATGTGTTGGGCATATCCAAATGATTTACAACAGAGCAGTAGCATCATAGTCAGTCCACATCACCCCCCCTCGTGCTTTCTCTATTGTACTAGATTATTAGCCCATCATTCTGATTTGATGCTGTGCTTCCAAACAGACGTTGTCTATATGCGAACAATGTGACTGTCACATCTTGGAGAAATTTCATGATTTGATGACCTCGTTTTGGCTACAATGAATGTCACACTGAGTAAATACCAACACTTTTCATGGGGGGGAAATGACAAGTGAGCTTTTTTATTCTGAAGATGAGGAAATGCATCTTGCAATCCTATAGTAGTTTACAGACTCGTACAATCGTAAGGCTCTTCAAAGTGTAGAAGCAAACTAGTCTGTCAAATTATTGTAATTACACAGGCGGTTTGTGATGTGCTATGCTATTTATTCCCTGTTTCCTGTTAGCAGGTTAGAGGGGTATTTGTGATGTCTGGCCGAAGATATTCTTTGGTGAATGTACAGCTGCAGCAGCAATATGGCAGCAATGAATCTAAATTAAAGCCAATATTAATCCTTCACTCAAACTAACATCATAAAGATAAAATAATAGTTCTAAGCCAGTCATTTGTAAAAATTCTAAGACAGTTATTTGAATAAATTAAACCTCACAGCGGAGGGCATCCCTGCCAACTAGACGGACATGAAGGCCGTGGAGGGAGGCCAGAGAACTGCCGATGCCTTGTTATATAATCCACTGAGTGTAATGCTGCCATCAGTTAAGATATGTCAGTCTCTGGTATTTTTCCAGATGGGGAATTGACATAAAGGCTCGAAGCAACACGAGTTACCAGCCTACACTGAAACAAACTGATGTCACATATTTGTCAGACAAGTCTCCAATAATATACAACAACCATATAACAGTCTTTAATTGAGTTTTTATCGACTATACAGTAGATTGTTACTTTTTAAAAACAAATTGCTGCCTTTTACAGTTGATCGGTTCATAACTAGGCTGCTGTTAAAGCCCCATTATGTAGTTTTCCCCTTGTAGCGCCCCCTTCAGGTATTTAACATTTACTTCAGTGTTGTAAATACCCAGTTACTATAGATCAGGTGTCGTGAACCTCTGGCTCTGAGCCATATATGGCTCTTCCGGTGACGCATATGGCTCTTTTGAGTTGGAGTTAAAAAAAAAAAAATCTCCGCCCGCAACTCTGTAATTCTCTCTATCGCGCCAGATGACAGCAGCAGTAATGTCAGGTCCCTTTCTTAAAGACGTCTTTGTTCTTTTATTAAACTAAACGTCTGTTATTGATCGTCTCCACAGCAGCATGTCTCTCTGTCTCTACGTCGCGTAGCGGAGCAAATAAAAAGTCACCTGCGAGCGTGGACTGGACTATGTGACGTTGGTCATCACTGACAGAAAGCAGGTCCAAGTACCGGGCGGCTCCAAAATGTTACATAGTGGAGTTTTCTCCCCACAGACCCCCGATGGCAGTGGTGGAGGCGCCAATCCCCATATTAAAAGTCATTGTAACGGCACAATGTTTTTCAAGCTGTTATTTTAAGGTACAATAGTTACATGGTGTTGCTTTAATGTTGACTATGGCTGAATACGTGTATATTGAGGCTGCACATTCTATGTAATCTCCATGTCGTCAGGGCGGAGGGCAAACAAAGGTAGACTTTGGTAAAACAGAGGATAATCCAAAAGTACGAAAGCCAGATTGTTGTGGTCAGAAGTGCAGTAGACTGTTTATTCTCTGATGCTCACAGTAGTGTGAAAGAACACAGTAGACAGGATATAAAAAGAAAAATGGTAGCAATACTGAGCAACACTGGAGCAGCAGGGCCTGAACGCTTCAGTGTTGTGTGGTTGAAATAAGGTTGTTGAGTTCTAAAGTCATCCACTCCTTTAGATAAAACAGTGATGGGACTTAATGAGATACTCTTATCACTGTGGGCGGAAATAACTGACTGGAGAAATTATACTTGTTTTCTTTTGGGTAGAGGTAATGTGAGGTATATAGAAAGGATTGTTTTTCAGATGTATTGGTTTGTTTGCATGCTAATAGCTGTATGTTATCTGTTCTTATGGTGGATATTTTTCCCATTATGTCCTCTTTCCGCTGCTGCATCGATATGAACAATTAAGTTAAAATGCAGGAGACTGCAGGCAGGAATCTGAAGACGTCATTTAGTCAGGGTTTGTGCCAGCGAGGCCAAACTAATTATTGCAGAACAAAACCAGGGATCCAATGAAGACAAAACTGCAAATTAGTACTTGAACGCAACGTTTTCTGACGAGGGGATGGAGTGCAGGTGGAGGGACGGGAGGAGGAGCCCAGGTGTGGGTAATGAGCTGATTAGGCCGCCGCACAAGCAGGGAGCTGATTGGCAGGGGAAACACTGGGAACAGGGAAGGACTAACGAGGTTGATTCAGAGCAGGTGTGTAAGGAGGCTGCAAAGAAACAACAGACACACAAGAGCCAGCGAGAACACACTTCAGGGACGCACAGACAAACACATGGCGACGGTGCTCGCCGTGACACTGCAGCTTCAGATTTTGACGATTCTTTTATTTTTTATCGGATCTGCCAATTTTCGGGCGGTGCGCTACTAATTCGCTGAAGTGTCCCTTTTAATTAACTTTTTTGGGGGGGACGCTGGGAGGACGAAGCAATTTTGGGAAGAAGTAGACAAAAGGGTCCAAAGTATGCTTTTGAAGGATGTATCGAGGAGGTCAAACTGACTCGGCAGCAAAAACGCATTAAAAAAGATAAAGATGGAGGCTAAAGACTACAAATCACCTGGTGATCCAGACAGAAGACCAATAAATGGAGGCACAACCTTCCTTTGAAGCAGGGTAGGTCTTTATTCACCGGGGAATGTATTGAAAAGCAATAGCAATGTTTACCTTTAGCATAGAAGTGTAAATCACAACCCTATCACCACACCAGACGGCCAAATCCCCAGATTATGTTAAATATAAATGTCCTTTTTAATGCCCCCAAAAAAAGAAGGGGAAAAAGCACTTTCTACAATATCTGTACACGTCAATTAGGATTTCATTAAGCTTTGGGATGAGATTGATGGGGGTTCTGGCAAAACTGCCACTTTATCAATTAGAAGCTGATAGAAAGATCGTGAAAGAATGCTGTTCATACAATTCCAGACATTCGTTTTTATAATTATACATCTATAAATTACTGACGGCTGACAGCTCCGAGTTAAGCCTTGTACTCGCTGATGGAAATCGTTTTTTAAACCGCTGAGTGGGCTTTTTTTTTTTTTTTTTTTTTCAATCACAGGGTCAGCCATCCAATTAGCCTGTTGTCGAGACCGGCGGTGACATTAGAAAAATCATTGAGTTTTGTGTGAACACGCTTTTAATTGAAAGCACGTGGCGGTGTGCTGTACAGTATGTGATTACTGACGAGGGGGGGGGGGGGGGGGGTCTTCGGGGGCGCCTCGACGTGTGAACCGAGCCTGCTGCTGGCGTCGTGGTCATATCTCAAATGAAATATTGGCGAAAGGATGGCGCCTACTTGATAAAACTGCTGACAAATGCGCACTTCCAACCAGCTTTTTCAGATTAGGCAGTAAGCGAACGGCACGGCTCGCCACCCGGTCTTGTAGATTTGTATCGCCATTGTCGTCCGCCACCGTAACCACGGCGTACATCATCCTGAAGAGGGTTCCACGTGGCTGAAATTCATCACGTCTGTCTCTTTCTTGCTCTCCTTCATCCCTAACGCGAACCGCGCCGTCCGCGGTATATTCGCGGCGAGAAGAAGACGCGCTCGTGCGTCTCGGCGTCCCCCCCCGAGGTCGCGACAATAAGAGATAAAGCGACGTGCCCGTCGGCCGGTTGTGCGAATTCCAAAACAAACAGATGTGCCCGGATCCCCTTGTTCACGCCGCAGAACGAATAGCACGAATCTCAAAAGGTGATAAACGAACGCGTCAAAAAACCCGTCCGTCTCCTCTCGGGGATCAATGCCGCGTGAGGGACGCGGTTACCTAAGGCACATTACGTCCACAAAGACATATCACTTAGTTTGATGGGCCGCATTACTCATGTGCACGAGATAGCTGTGCACGAGGGCGAAAATTGGATTTGCGTTAAATGGAACATGAAAAAGAGGCGATGGGGAGAAATGACCAAACACCGTTATTGGATACATATCATCGGCTGAGACGTGCTGTGTTGTGTTAGTGGCAGAGACACGCTACATGCATATTTACACTACATCTTCGGCCCTGTATCATATGTCGGCATTGTAGAAACCGAAGAGGAGGCCCAAAGATGAGCTAGGAGGTCTACCTGAGAGACATAATAAAAGTCACCCAGGATTTACCAGTCACAGTTACAAGTATTCTTTTCTTGTGATTTAACGTGGCAGATGCACATAAAGAGGGAACATCATTTGTAAGAAATACCGCTATCCTCACTATGGAATGTTTCCCTCAACATCTTATTATGATGTATATCCATAAATAATATATTATTAAAACTTTCCTCGGCGGGCGGCTTCGCCCACTCCGAAAAGTCCGAGCTTCCATGTGACCCGAGCCCGGTTAAATACTCTCGGACGTCTTTTCTCTCCTCGGCTGCAGTGTGGGAACATTAGTATTCAAGCTTCATTATCACTCGACATTGTGCATCCATGCTGGATGATTTTAAATGCGATTTGTGATATATGTTTTATTGCCCTGCGCGATTAAACTCTTCTCCACTAGGGCTTAGAGGAGCTTTAAAGCTTCTGTGATCAATAGTTTTATATTAACAACGGATCAAATAACAGGAAAGGTGTCCCTGGTATTGATGCGTTCACAGATTTGTATCAGTCAACTCTGCACTTCTCCACGTATCGACTTGTAAGGCCAAGTCTTAATGTTTATTTTCCAAAGAAGTGCAATTATAATGAGTGTTTCTGTAATAGCCGGGTCAGTAACTCGGGTCATGTCTGTTTATTGTTTAGCATTGTGGGTGTTTTAGCGGCCCGGGGGGGATTTCTTTGTACAACCAAAATCTAAACATCAAGGTTAATAAATCCATTTCAGTATTTTTATTTATTTTACAACAACCATTCTTGAATGTGACGTTTCAGACCAATACAAATGAATAAATTGAACATTTTTATTATTGTTTTTCTAAGCAATTTCAGGCCCATATTACAAACACTACATGACTGTTGCAGGGGAGCGAAGCAGATGACTCCGTGAGGAGGTGAAGGTGGAGGCAATGTGCTCCGCCTTCCTAATCGTGTCGCGCACGTGACGGTTCTGGAGACGGAGGCAGCAACACGGCAACCGCACGAACACGGCAAACTTCTCTCGACTCCACGGTTTTCTTAGCTCTCTCCGTCTGCTCGGCGGCCCCAAAGCTGTGGGCACCGGTGGAAGGGGGGATGCTGACTCCCTGTTAGAGGGAGAGATGGAGATGGAGAGAGAGCGCAGACAATAGGGATTGATTGCATTTTTAAACCCAGTAAAAAAAATCGTCTGGCCGAGGAGGCAGAGATGGGAAGAAGGGTGGGTGGAGTTGAAGTGTTTCTGTTGCCGTGATCATATACGAGCATGCGAGGGCTTTCAGATTAGACACTTCAGCTTCATTGTGTTGCTCGAAAATATAAAAAAACGATACGAGTGTCACCCGTCATTTAGATTGGTCGAGGCAGATTCCGCCGACATGCATAAAAAATATCAAATCTCACCATCGGCGCCCATCCCTCCTCCTCCTCCTCCTCCTCCTCCTCCTCCTCCTCCTCCTCCTCCCCATCCAATGAGCTGTCCGTACACAAGCACAAACTCAATCTGCCTCTAATGATTGCTTTATTGACGAGGCAAGGGTCTATTCACTCACGCAGGCCTGCGACGACTCTACAGGCCAAATCAGTTGGTGAGAAGAGGCGCTGAGCGCCGGAGACGGAGGGGCAGTGGGAGACAACTCCAGCTCCATTTACTCCGGACTACATAACACTCTGGACTAAATAATGGCTCATTTGGCCGGGTTTCATTCCCAATTGTCTCGTAGCCAAAGTACAGAGAGAAGTCCCGTCGTTCAACTGACCGAATATCCCGTACTTTCTGTATATAGCTAATGTTAGCATTATAACGGGCCAAAATAAGGGCCGGGTTTTTCGCTAGAAAAATAGGCAGTTTGTGTAATGACTTCTCTGATTACCTCGGAAGTGTTGGAAGCTGGTCCGATTGGTGGAGAGCCAGCCGGAGCCGAGAGGGTCGAGACATGACAGATGGTTTACAGACGGGGATGGACCTGACGCTCGTCTCCCATGGAAGGTTTCAGCGAGTTGCACCTGGGCGTACCGAAAGCTGCTCTTAAACTAAGATGAGGCATTAAAAAACGATGGTTTGAAATGGTTTCCACTTCCTGTCTCCGAGGTGGTGGTGGACATGGCGTGTGTGTCTGTCCCCATGCAGCCTCATCCTCATTTGGAGGTGTTGTGAAAGTGGAAAGATAGGACAGATTGCGTTACATTTGCGGGATGTATTTATACTTTCTTTGCTAACGGTGAATATTTAACACGGCTAATTTGGAATTACAAAAAACATTATCGTTAAATAAGTTGCCAGATATTGCTAGTGGGGCAGAGAAAGGTCTCGATCAAAGTTAGTCGTCCATCTAAAAATTCCTTTTTAGTGTTATTGTTCAGATGCATGAATAAATAATATTGACTTTGGGGGCGATGGACTGAAAGAGTCATAATCTGTGTTAATGTTCACTTCTCCCATTAGAATGAAGAGACTCTACCTCCCGCTAGTCTCTTAAAGGGGCGGTGCTGAACCCCTCTGACCCTCAGCGGGGGACGTCCGCTCTACACTCTCTGGTCGAACAAAATTCAATTCAATTCAGTTTATTTGTAGGCCTATAGCCCATTTTCAAACATTTTAAATTTGTCGGAGTGCTTTAAAATCTGTACACATAGACATCCCTGTCCTAGAACCTCATCGGATCAGGAAAAACTCCCAAATAACCCTCTGGGGGAAAAAAAGGGAAGAAACCTTCAGGAGAGCAACAGAGGAGGAGCCCTCTCCAGGATGCACAGGTGTAACATAGATGTCATGTGACCATAATGAATCATTATACACAAATCAAAACACAGTAACAACACAATCAATGAATTTGACAGAGTATGAATAAAGTGGCACATAGTTCTTCTTACACTCTCCTCCCCACTAAGCATCCGCACCGCTATTGTGAGCCGCTGGCTGTAGACCCCGTCGCTTAAATTCATATTATATCTATATATGAATCTGATATATATATATATATATATATATATATATATATATATATATATATATATATATATATATATATCAGATTCATATTTCCTTTGGCACTATATCTGAAACGGACATTTTGGTTTCACTATTAGTTGAGTGCAAATATCCATCGACAGACTCAGAGCTTGAAGTGGAAAACAAGTCTTTCGCCACACCATCATTTTATCTTTTATACACATCACAGCTTCCATTTGAAAAGTGAATATGTTCTGTGAATGTTTTCACATCACCTTCTCTAAATCAAAAGAGCAGCTTGTCCTCGCAGAAATGCAAGAAAAGGTCACTGGATGACAGTCAAGTGTAGATAGAAAAGCCAGCACTGCGTACTGGTGTGCATACTGGCCCACTCCCAGTACACTGATAACACCTGTCCTTAGATCTTTCTCTGAAAGCGGCGTTCAGGCGTTTCTTTGCCGACGGGTTCCCCTGAGACGATTCCTGAGTTTGGATCTTTTCTCATGAGGATTAAAATCTTCTTTTTTTCTCATATCATTTCAGTGTGAGCCTGCATTGATGATCAAATCCCAGAATAATTCTTGACAGCTGGCCTCAGCTGCCATAACACGATTAAACCTCCACGAGCTGCTGGTTAAATCCAGCTTGATAACAAAGTCAAGCTACTATTGCCAAACCACTTGGATTACACTGAAGTCGGTTATTATGTCTCCCAACAGACGTTACAGCTTCTTGAAATCTACGCACAAGCTGTCGCTTCTTTTCTTTGGAGGCACACTCACTTATGTACAATATGACAGATGTGAGGTCTTTAAAATATTTGTGATTCAACAAAATCTAGATTCCTTTGTGGGATTTTGTTCTTTTTGTGTTGGCCACTCTTTTTAGCAAATATCTTGGACGCCTTCTTCTAAATATTTCAGTTTTAAATCACAATTTACATCGGTCTAAAGCGCTTTTCAATTTGACATTTTAAAACACGCCTCATAAATATTACACAATGGCGATAAGACGACGAACATCGATTATTTCTTTTCATGAAGCACGTCTGGAACCTTTAAAAAAAAAGTTCCACGGAAATTCGTTTCAAAGAAAGTAACTCAATCTTTCATTTCTAAAGGGGACTGGTAATCCCAACACTGGAAACACTCTCACAAAAAGAAATTAAACAGTCTGATCTCTGAACGCCGGACGGATCCGATAAAAGCGTACTCGGCCTCACAGATGAAACCACGGGGGGGGGGGTGAAAACACTTTTTTTCCTTTTTTTTCCTTCATCATTTCTTTGTATCTGTGAGACAAACGTGCAGCATTTGACTTTTTTTCTCTGTGGAGAAAGATGCAGAGCTGCTCATGTCAACTTTCTGAATTAATGCGACGTGGTGGAGAAGTTGTTCGTCAACATCTGTGTGTTGCAGCTGGGGGGGGGGGGCGCTCTGCAGTGCAGCGAATTAAAAATACATTTGTGTTGCTTTTAGTGCGGCGAGTGGTAAAGGTCAACGCGATGAAAAGATCAACACGCGAGTTCGTCAAGGATCAATAGATGCAATTGTTTGCGGGAGATATTTCAACCAATCTATATATTCACCTTCGGCTCATGCATTTGAATAATCATAATTGAATAAGCATCAGAAGAAGAAAAAAAGCTGATTTCTGTGCACCGTTCTGTCATTTAGAGGCTGCAAGTCCTTTCCAACAGAAACACGGAGCCAGGACTAAATATTTCTTTACGTGTGTGTGTGTGTGTGTGTGTGTGTGTGTGTGTGTGTGTGTGTGTGTGTGTGTGACTGTTTTAGAGCATCACTGAGGCTGGAGAAAGGAAGTTGCTGACTAGTGCTGGAATAGGCCTTGAAAATCTGCTTTTACTCCCCCTCCCTCCTCTTCCTCCTTGTCTCATTTCAGATGCATTCCAAAAGAGGATCGTGTGTGTGTGTGTGTGTTTGTGTGTGTGTCAGCTCGAGCATATAAAGCCCTCCTCATACATGGTGTTGTCTGTGTGTTTGCGTGGGTACTTCTGGTGATTTGTAAGAGCAGGAGGATCACAAATTCCTCTCAAGAGCTTGGCTCTCTCTTCCTTTTCGCTGTCTTGTTTTGACGCCGGGTTCAAGCGTTGCCAACGGGTCCTCTTTGTGTTGTGCGTCTCTCTGTAGAAACACACACCCTGCAACTTCAACGCCCTGCATGGAACACATGTCCATATTCAATAAAGTCAGTGTTTTGCCGGGGGCTTGCAGCGATCACCTCAGGGTTTAGACAAATTATAGGAAAAATACAACATAAAGTGCCTGTGCTGGAGCGATTTAAAATCCTCCCTCTTTTGATGATGGTGTGAGAGAGAGTGATGTCCAGAAGCTCAAGAGCTATAACTGCACAGACCAGACCCGGTTATTCAAATCATTGATCCCCCGTGTCCTCTAACGAAAGATCTGCATTCATTTATTCTGTTTTTTTTCTTCTTCTCTTTTGAATTTGTCATCCGTTGATTCATTGGTAGAGACGCTCCGTGGAAGTGAAGCAGCAGGAACACGAAGAGCCGGGGAAACCGCGAGAATAACTCGACCTCAGCTCAACTGACGGGGACGGGTTTTGACGTATCCGTGCCTTGAGTCTCGGCCTTTCTGCATATAGTTGTGTTCAAACATGGTTTAAATGAATATGTATATATTCTGTTAAATATATACAGTGGACTGAAGAGACGATTGAAACGTTGACCGACAACCCCACTGCGCCTTTCTCCAAGGTGAACAATCAAAGTGTTTATTAGCTTTTTATTTCTGCATTAGAGCGTATATTTTTAGAAAATGATAATGCTCCAACCCCCCCCCCCCCCCTCCAGAAAAAAACAATTTTCAAATACATTTAAATATATATTGTGTCTTTTTTTAATCTGAAGAGGTCCTAACAGCGTTAGGGGGGGAACAGGGCCGGCTCTAGCCCTTTGGTTGCCCTAGGCAAGATTGAGTTTTGTGCCCCCCTCCACTTTCTTTTTTGTTATTTTAAATCATTTATTACATACTCAAAATTAGGATTACATTATCTCCATAAACTGTGCAAAACACTCTTAAGCACCTGTAAGGACATTTAAGCAAATTCTGACCCTCTATACCAGGGGTCGGGAACATCTGGCTCTCGAGCCATATATGGCTCGAGAGCCATATATGGCTCTTCCGGTGACACATATGGCTCTTTTGAGTTTGAGTTAAAAAAAATAATAATCTCCGCCCGCCACTCAGTAATTTTCTCTATCGCGCAAGATTACAGCTAAATAATTTACGGTCCCTTTCTTAAAGACGTCTTTGTTCTTTTATTAAACTAAACGTCTGTTATTGATCGTCTCTACAGCAGCACGTCTCTCTGTCTCTACGCGTCGCGTTAACACTCCTCCGCTCGCCGTCTCACGCGCCGCAGAGCTCCGATGCCGCCGTGTGTGCGCGCGCATCGGGCGGAGCAAATAAAAAGTCACCCACTATGCAGCATCAGAAGTCGCATTAAAAGTTAGACGTATTTAATTTATTATATGTTAAAAATACTATATGGCTCTTGATGAAATATATATTTAGAAATATTTGGCTTTTATGGCTCTCCCAGTCCGAAAGGTTCCTGACCCCTGCTCTATACCCTAATTATACCCTCTACAAACAAGTGCTTCTATGGATACTGTACGCAGTTAGTTGAGGAGGTGGCTGGAGAGAGGAGGAGTGGGGGGGTTCAAGAAGACTAACAAGGTGTCAGAAGTCTAGTTTTTCTGTTTCTGGCCCAAGTGGTGTGGTGTTTGCTGGTCTCGCTCTGCGTCGGGCGCTCCAGTCGAGGCAAGGCGCCCCCCCCTGTAGTTTTGAAGCGTCTCAGCGGAGCGCCTCGCGTCCGCACCGCTGCGAAGCGGACTCTGTTCCGCGGAACTGACGGCAGCGTGCGTTTACCACACGTCTCCGACAAATTAGCACGCTAGCACGCGCCGAGCAGCTAGCGCCGAGCAGCTAGCGCCGAGCAGCTAGCGCCTCGCTCTCGGGGCGCGCGGGTTGTTCCTGCGTATCGACTGAAGGCGTTATAACTGGCCCGAGTCGGCAAGAGGACACAGGTTAGGGCTAATCACGGCCTGCGGGGGAATCGATAGCCAGCTGGGATCGCTGGGAGGGGGGGGGAGAGAAGAAAGCAAAGAGGAGAGGTGGAGAAATAGGATTTAGCAGAAGGTGTTTAAAGCTACAGCGATTTGGATGTTTCAGTCCATGAACTCCAACTGCAAACGGTTTGCAATGTAGATGTCAACTTGGGTCTGTTTTTAAAAAGATGGCTGTAAGAAAAAGAAAACACTGTAGCCTAGTAGAGTGACCAGATTTGAGCGATTATCTCTTGTTCTGCCTGTTTTGTGATATATACATGCCTAAAAGGTCCTAGTGTGCGTTACGGGAGCGGCGGCGCTGGTAGGAGTGTATAGCATGTGTATCAGTAGTAGTGGATAGCATGCCGCACAAACAACAATGCAACTAGTGGAGGCGGCGAGGTGCCAGATTGGAAATGGTGAAGTATCGTATACCAAAGGCTCAAAATGGTCGTATTTGGAGGATAATTATCGTGTATCTGGCAACACTGAGATCGGTCGACCAATGACTGCTCTCTCTACAGTGGCCATTGGAAAGTTTCTTTATTTTATTCCTGATGCCAGGAGTTGCTGCGTGGCCATTGGCCGTGACCTGCGGTCGCAGTAACTGAGGATGGCCCTCGTGAGCGTTCAGGTCCCAGTCTCCCACTGGGCCCTGATGAGCAGAACAGAGCTCTTGTTGTTGTTGTTGTTGTTGTTGTTGTTGTTAGTAGCAGCTGTGCTGTTCTTAATGTGACACCTCTGTGAGAAAGATTTGAAGTGAGCATCAAAACTCAGTCATTTTTTTAAATGTATTTCTGTAGATAATTATGTCAACACGCTGACGCGTAGCTGCACAGGGGGCTTTGAATAAACTGTAATTAAAGTCAACGAATTTAAAAATGAATGTACAACAAAAAAAAGATATCTAACGGCGGCCAATTAAGAGCGTATTAAATGTCACAATTAGGGTGTGGAAGGGACATTTAGAACCTGAGCAAGCTGTTTATTAATGAAACAAAAACACATATGATGGCATAATCCAAAATAGGTGACGCATTATTTTTTATATTAGAAGGAAAATGTTTGCCACTGTTTGTTTGAAGCTGCTGTCTTCCCCTAATAATAATTCTGCTTGTAAGACTGTTGTTTGTACATAGAGAATACTCTTATGTTTTCCTAAACAGGCTTTCACGTGGACTTCAGATTCTGCTCATTTTCCGTGAGAGTTGCTGTTTGATTATTTATTGAGGTCCTAGAAGCAGTCCGCTCGAGTCCTGTCTCGTGGATGCCTGGAGGTGCTCCGTCTGCTGGATTTTACCAACTAGAATTCTCTGGCTTTATAATAAGGTTTCATTTGTGTGCATATTGGTGTTGTGATAATAAAGTATGTAATGTATTATTGAATCGGTAAATCAGCAACATGAATGTAGTTCCTCACAAAACCACCAACCATCAATCCTGCATTCATATGCCAGCACAGCACTTTTAATCTGTGAGAATAATGTTGGCACATATGAAAGAACAGGTTCAGACTACCACTGACACACACACACACACACACACACACACACACACACACACACACACACACACACACACACATACACATACACACACATTCATGCTTTAAAAATTGATTTAACATACACTCATTTCTATTTGAATAAGCCAAAATTAATGATGTTCAAACTATTCTTTCAGTGTAGATGACATTAATGTTGTATTGTATTCCCTAATTAAAGGAACGTTGTAAAGTAACTCTACTGTTTCCTTTGGGAAGAGCAGTTACGTTTCAGTTCACGTCTCTTTGGATTCATTTGGTTTGAACACCGGCCATTGGTCCAGTCTTTAATACAAGATCCTGAACTTATTTCAATCAAACAAACAAATGTCACAAAGAGCCAAACGGTACGAATCATTCAGGAGCTCTCGCTTTAAAAACAAATTAAAGTCTGGACCAATGTTTGCATCGATGAATGAATGTTTTATGATCGTCAGTGGAGTCGCCAAACAGTCACACCAACACACACATACACGAATATTAAGAAACAGAGAACCGATACATTAGTCTCTCTCTCTCTCTCTTCTCTCTCTCTCTCTCGCTCTCTCTGTCTCTGTCCCTGTCTCTCTCTCTCTCTCTCTGCATTTGAGCAAAGTACCTGATCCAGAGCACATTATTAGTTAAACAAAGTGCATCCTGAGGAAATTCGACCTTAATTGCAGTGCATTTCTTATTTTTGATTTAGGGTGCAGCTCCACTGCTTAACCAGAATATTTTGTTCTGCTGCATCAGTACGGATTGTTTGTGGAAATTGGATATTTTAGGAACAAAATACTCCAAATATCCCAACGGTAAAACATTGGTCTGGAACTGTCTGCTATAACTGACGGGAGCTGTTAAAGGCTCATTGTTGTCAAACCCAGTGTCGAAAACAAAGAGAGAAACATTTATTTATTTATTCGTTCTAACTTTTGGAGCGTTTGTCTGTCTGTGTCTCCGTCCTGAACTCACAGCGTAGGAATGTTCACCCGGGAGTTCTCGGTCTTGATCATACATAAAAGCGGCGCGGTCCGATGGAGATGTTAGCGGCCCCGGGGGGTCGTGTGTCCACCCCCCTCTGAGGGTTGTGATGACTTGTGAACGCGTCCCGTCGATGCAAGTTTACATCACATAGTGTTGCCTACACTCGGGGACACACGGCAGCTTCCTCGTGCCGGCACGTCTCCTGGGGAAGAAACACACAACCGGACGCTCTTCAATGGTTCATTTGTGATGCGCTGATGACACACAACTTTATGAAGGGAGAGTATGAGCCTTGATACAGGTTATTATTATTATTATTATTATTATTATTATTATTATTATTATTATTATTATTATTATTATTATTATTATTATTATTAACCCAAATGATCAATGTGAAGACAATTAAATTTGATCTCGTTGGTGGCAAAAAAGCATAAACATTCTTTTTTTTAAGATGCCAAAGTACCACAAAGAGACACTAAACAACTACAAATATGAAAAGATGACTACAAACAGGGACGACTGGGACCCCCGGATCCATGTCACCTGTCCGTGTTTCATCCACCACTAAGTCTGAGTAAAACGTATCAATTGTTATCATTTTGGGTAATAAACTTGTTTCTTATTCTTTCTGAGGGATACACGCCAAATATGGAGCGACCACCAGTCAGTTAGCTTAGTTCAGCATTAAGACTGAACAAATATAACAACATTAGATTAATCTGTAGGAAACGAGTTAGAGTGTGTGTGTGTGTGTGTGTGTGTGTGTTCTCTCCTTTTAAAACCAATAAGCTAAGCAATCAAGCTTGGAGTTGTTTATATCTTTTAATCAAACTATTGGCAAGAAAGCAAATAAGTATTACGGTTGATCAACTTCAAAAGATTGTTTCCAAAGTAACCATATTTGTTTTATCTTGCGTCTCGAGACAAACATCGAAATGACAGTGTTTACCGTATTAAATATTGTGTCTTTGCGCCTCGACTCTGTGTTTTTATTTGACACTTTTTGTTGTTGTTCCTTCTCTCCGACGATGCAGTGGTCTCATAGAAATCAATGCGGAAGCAGAATTTCTTTTGGGTACGCAGTGTTTATTTCACATGGAACAAATCCCGACTCTTTTGATGGACCGTCGCCGTGCAGGCGTTCAACGAATCGACACTCGGATGGAACTAAATGCAAATAAATACGTAGGGAAAATGAAGAAACGTGTCTGATGTGACAGAACAAACGTGGCGGATGTGACGGCCGCGGCAGAAGGCTTTATTACAAAGGACACCGCCACGTAATTACGATGCATTACTCCACACAGCGGAATTCCCGATGGGCGCTGGTATTTGATCTGCAGCGCCGCGTGAGATATCCAAAACGGGGCCTCTTCCTTCAGCGAGCAATAAGCCGCTCCTTTCTCGGAGAACAAATCAATACCAACGAGCTACGTGGGGAAGGACAAAAACAAACCGTCTTGGATTAAATAGATTACGTTGCGACGACCACAATAGCACTTGTTTAAAAAAGAAAAAGTCAAATGTAAGGTAAGTAAAATGAACAAATTCTTGTCTTTATAGAAACTAAAAGGAACAAATAAATGTATATGTTTTTCTTTATTCAATTTGACCCCATTCAATGTTTAATGTTGATGTTCTTTGGGGTCAATTTGTCCCCAGGCTGTTTTTCACTGTCAAACATATAAGAAATATCAACTTTTTTATATATTTAAAGGGCTGTTTAGGTCGTCAACAAACAAACATAAAGTACCTCACACTTAAACTTGGGAAACAACATTATTTCTAATAATTTTCTGGAGGTTTTAATTGTTGTGGTCAAATTGACCCGGAGGGCAAAACATGTTAGTAAATGTGAAGATAACAGGAGCTTAAGAGGCAGCATGTAGCCTACAGTTAAAACATACATGTCACCATGTCATGCACTGTAGCAGATTGTCGTTACAGTTAATAGCATCTGAGAAAAGAGTTGGAGTTTAAAGTAAATGAACCAAGGAAGTGTGGATGACCGAATAAGACATGGAAGAGGCAGGTGGAGGAGGAGACTCGGAAGGTTGGTTTGAGGAGGGAGGATGCCCCAAATCGAGGGAGGTGAAGAGACAGGGTTAGGGAGGGAGGTGAAAACGGCCACCGACGCTTTTTGAGGACAAACCCGGTTAAAAACTGGGCGAAGAAGAAGAAGAAGAAGAAGAAGAAGAAGAAGAAGAAGAAGAAGAAGAAGAAGAAGAAGAAGAAGAAGAAGAACGGATTTGCATCTGTATTTTGTTCATATTGTCATGCTTAGTTTTGAGATGCTTTTGGTGAATGTGAATACTGGAAAAAGGAAAACAGCTGTCTGGCTAAGTCGTAATTCATCTCTAAAGCTCTCCTTTTATTCTGTCCATTTTCGTTTTGTACAAATTTAACGAACAAGATAGAACATGTTGAATATTGAGTTTTGGAGAGGCCGGTCGACTTATTTGTTTGACCTTTGGATAATGTACCAATAACCTTTCGCCCCTTCCCTCTTCCTGCTCAACGGTGATACTTTAATTGAGTCTGATCTCCTGCTCTGGTTTTAAAAGAGGAACTCTGATCCCCATCACCTTTTAGTCAGCCCGTAATAAAAGCTTGCATCACATTCAAGATGTTTTTAAACTGTTTTGTCATGATAGAATTGTTGCCGTGGCTAATTCAACTCCATGCAGTTTCTATACAACTTTTATGGCAGCCCTTAAAACTTAAAAGAAAAAAAGAAGTCAACTGGCTTTCATATTGATTGCATCTCGTAAATTAATCCGCATGACTGTTCTATACGTGCAAGAAAATATACGATGGCAATCAGGAGCGTGTGAATTAGAGGCTCTCAAGTTTTTCCCATTAACGTTATAGCACACTTAAAAAAATTAAGGACATTAAAATGGAGTTCAATCATGGAAATATGCTCAGATATTTGAGTTTCTTGAAGTACCTCTGTGGAACACTGAGCAATTCCCCTTCCTCAGATATGAAAAACATAAACGTATAAGTACACCACAGATGCACACAAACTGTACGTCTGTATATTGTCCATGAGGATATAAATTACGAAAGATTTATGGCAATTAAATCGACGCAAGCGCTATCGGTTCATAATTTCATAGAATACAGAATGCAGGTGGTGGTGACCGTGAGAACTGCCACAGATTAGTGCTCAACACCAAGAGACATGATGCAATATATTCCCTCAAGTAAAAAAACATGTTTTTAATCCCGCTGCACTTATCTCACGCTTACACCTTTTTTAAGCTGCTTTACTGAAAAACAAAAATGTTTGTTGCTAGATAAGCGTGCCTAAACTCAAATCCTCTCTTCCAAAAGTCAGGACGAACTCTAATATCTCGCAGCGTTAACCACGGCGATACGCCGTCGACTTTAGAGAGGTGTTTTCTTCTTTTCTTCCTGTGAGCGAACACGTTCGCAGAAGTTCTGCCGTATCGTCCGTCTTCATTTGATGATCCGGGCAGCCGGAAAGACGACGCCGTCGTCGGGACGGAGCGTGGCGGTGCATCGTCAAAAGATGCAGCATCAGGTAGCTAATGCAATCCAAGGAACAGGCCGCCTCTCCATCCCACACTCGATGGCAGACAGATGTTCTGCAGGTGATATCGACTGCTTGTGTACAGCGCTAGGTGTGTGTGTGTTTGTTTGTGTGTGTGTGTGTGTGTGTGACTCTCTTATTGCTAAAAGCCTCACCGCTTCTTCCGTCTTTGTCTACAGGTGTAAGTGCTGCAGCAGCAGAGCAGGACCGGAAGTAATGAGTCTTAAAAGGTAAGATCAAGGGTAAAGTAAAGGGGGACAGGAGATGAAAGAGGGCCGAAAGGCCGGCGACAGTTGAGATGAGTGGGTTGCAGCGTTTTTTTTTTTTTTTTTTTTGTGCTTCCGTGTCCCTCATCCAGCAGCACAGCTGCGATGGAAATTATTCTTTTTTTTGTGTGTGCAAAACACCGTTAAGAGTTGTGCTTTGTGCGTCTATGACGAGGCCAGTGTGGGCGCACAAGTGTTCATCCCCTCGGCACACACACACTCAGCTTCAGTGCGATTACACGTTTGATTAAACTGCAAATTCTGTCAAATATGAGGATAAATACGCCGATTATGATCAAGCTTTTATCTCTCTAACAACGGGTGCCCTCGAGGTCCAAGTTGAGATTGTTTTCAGCTTTCACAATTTGCCTGAATTAAGGAAGCCCTGTGAACGCTGACTGGGTAACACAACAAAGGGACACAGAATAGTTTTGCAAATATTTCAATATAATTGCATTATTCATCATTCTCTCCAGTACATCCGAGCGCAATAAGTCATTTTGGCCTAATTCCCCCGACGGGCAGAGCTGAGAGTTCTTTATTTTATTCTGATGGACAATCATAAGCTGAGTGAAGCGGTTTGGGAAGGAAAAATACCTTTTTATTATTTTATTTAAAGCTTGATTAAACAAAGACCTGATTAAACTGTTAGGACTGCAGTGAGAAAGAGGGAGCCAAATGCCAAAATCCATTTATTTACCCATGGGCTAATTAATTCTATTTTCCTCTTCTGTATGGACCACCAACTCACCTAAACGGTGTTAAAAACAAGTGGCGAGACGAAACAAGACCAGGGGGCATAGAGGGCAGATTTAAGAACTGCAGAGAGCAGTTTATTATATCTATTTAGTTTAATGCACAAATACGGGTCATTAAATACCGATTTACAGATATTCACAGGTTTAATCTCCACGAACATGGACCTTTCTTTAAAATACAGCATCTTATGCACTGTGACTAACGGCGTCGATCAGATGCACGCTCCAACAGACTTCATCAGGATCCTGACGCACACGCATGGCAAAAGATAAACGCCGGGCTTTTAAAATAAAGTGAATCTGAAACACCGACTCGACTAGAACACAGAACGTCTCGTAACACGTGCGGACCGAGGGAGGGGCGGTGTGTGGGGTCACAGCTGGTGATTGATTGGTCCGCAACACAATGGGTGACACACCAATTCAATTATTGGGTGCAACGACCAGTGTTGCGTCACACAATGTTGCACTCAGGGGAGATAACAGGTGACTGGTATCTCCCCATAGTAAACCATGTTGTAAACTTGATGTTGTTCCCACCACAGATCACCGTGGTGATGATCCAGCTGGAAGCCTGTTCCCAAAGATTAAACAAGATATGAACTTCAGTGATAAAAAAAATCATTACAACTGTATAGAGTTATAAGGACGTGCAGTTGTTTGGGTGGCTGCCGATTGTCACTGATATCCAGCTATCCAGATACTTCATTCATTAAAATTGTGTGTGTGTGTGTGTGTGTGTGTGTGCGTGTGTGTGTGAGAGTCAGTCAGTCAGTACCAAGTCAGATGTCAAAGTCAATCTCTTATGATTACACTTAAAAACACAAAGTAAAACAACAAATAATGATGTATATTTCTCTACTGATATGTGCTATAAATATAATTTCTGTATGATTCCAATCATTTCAAGGATTTTCGTAATCAAAATCGCTGATTTTGTCCCGCTCAAACAACGAGGTGAGGCCTCTTCTCAGATTGTGCAACACCTCACACACTGGGTTGAGCATGCCTTTTACTTTCTCGCTGTAATATGTGTCGATATTTGTATGATACGTCCTTTCTTTCCTTAGAATAGGTTGTGTATTTCACAAATGTATAGAAACAATGTTGTTTTGCTGAACAGTACCTCTACCCATTAGGACCAGCCTGCCGTTGCTCTTCTTCTACACTTTTAAAACTCAAACAAGACAAGGAGCACTTTTACAATAAATTCACACATATGTTTGTCCAGAAGGACGAATGGACTTATGAGTAACGGTATAGGACCGTGTAGTATTCACAGAGGCTATGCAGCCTATTTCTATTTCTATTCCTAGTGAATGAGTATGCATTGTGGACTTGCGGTGGCTCATTAGAAAGCACGGAGCGGTGCAGAGGAAATGTGCTCTCTCTCTCTCTCAGGGCCGCTGTGACTTGGTGGAATCAAATCTGTAATGAATGCTGATATGAAATATGAAAAACAGTTGAACGGTGATTTAAGCTACTCCATTGGGCTGGTGTATTTGTAAAGCTGACTCTGAAGAGTTGGTGCCCCACCGGGCACGAACTTCATGTGGCTCGAGGACGGTTTCGTGGTGAGTAAATACTCGACTCACAAGAAGCCTTTCTGTCTCCGACAGGCTGGGATCAGATATCGACGGGAACATCTTCTTTTCCGTCTCCTGCGCCTCGGTTCTGACGCGATAAAAACGGCAACGGGATCCCTGAAGTAATGAGGATGATAACACAATACTTTATTGATCCGCGTTGGGAAATTTTCTTTTAGTGAACCCCTCGCCACCCTGAGTGGAAGAGGAGAAGGAACATCTTCATCTCCTTCGAGGCCTCAGACGACACTAAGATGCTCCGTATTCATTCAAAGACGTCTGACAGCTCGGAGAGGAAGAGGAGCGTGGCCCTTTTCGCTGTGTGGGTGCTCGTGTGAAGCAAAGCGAGAAGTCACATGGATTATTTTCTGCCGCAAACGGAGAACAATTAGGGCGCCCGGTGAGTGGCGTTATGAGAAACACTGCCTGGAAACGCTGTTTGTTCTGGTTGTAATTGCCGGGCTGTTTAATGTGATTGCAGCCATTAACTTTCAGGTTGCATACCAACAGGGTGGCGCCGTGCGTGTGTGTGTTTGTGTGTGTGTGTCTCTGTGTACTTAGTACATCAGAGTGTGTTCGCACGTGTGTGTCACAGTTTTTATTTTGGGGATATAATTAAGATGCACTTTGGATTCACTTCAGACTCTCAAATTGCGTGCGTCGCTTCGGCAAGTTAGCCATGTGAACTCATCCCGTCTCTCAATTCATTTTTCATTTCAGGAGGAGAATGGTGCAGAACTCAATAATGACAATATGCAAAAAAGCCCCAGAATCTAATTTACACTCTATCCATCTGAATTACAATGACATCATTATTATTCCAATGTTGGAATTATACACTCCATCAGCTGGAATAAGCAGTTTCCAGCAGCACGCTGACTTTGTGTGTGCATATTGCCCTTGTAGAAAGTGTGTGTTTGTGTGTGTGTGTGTATGTGTGTGTGTGTGTGTGTGTGTTTGTGAGGAAAAATAACAAGCATGCACTTTTGCACATGCATGCACACTTTATTAGATAAAAAGGTTATTTTTTTAGGCCTGCAGCAATTACACTGAGGTTATTGGCTGTGTCAAAAATGCAACTTTCTCAAAAAATAAATTCACAGATTTGACAGATTTGCAAAAATATAATGTGACATCCAATGAACGCTGAATAGATTAATTGTGATGGATTTCCCTCTGCATTAAACCAAAGAAGGACGCTTGCTCAGATTGTTCCTGTTCTGGCCAGCTGTGCTCCAATAAGGGAAGTCGCTGCAATCGTCCTCATATCAGATTTGCATTTCGTTACAACGAAGACTAGCATAATTTTACGGACTATTCCATAAATCTATGAAAACAGGGATTAGCTCTGCAGCAAAGTGTGTTATAAAGTCACTGTGTTGCTTGTGTACTTAAAGACAAACTAAAACAGTTGCTGCAGACCGCTCGTGGTTTAACGTGTCACCTTGCGGGGTTATCGGGCGACGTGTCCTGGCTCTTGAACAGGGAACAAAAGAAGGCGATCGTAAATATACAACTGCTTTCCTCAGCCTCGCCTCGAGAGAATCAAAAGCGAAATATTGCAAACGCACATATTAAAGACGGCTAAATCACTTTGGGCTGAATGAGGCTCTCGGCTTTTGGGATCAGCACAAAGTCCTCAAACGCCTCACTGCAGGTAAACATTGTGTTGGAAGTTTACATTGACATGGCTCAAAACTGTGTTAAAGCAAATCTTTAATCTTTCTCAAGAATGCACAGCTGTCAGATATTTGTGAAAACTCTAACATCTAATATGTGCACCACAGCCTTTATTCAACGATGCCCGATGGCTTTCATAGATGGAGATATATGTGCTCACAGTAATATCGTGAATATAAGTTCAAGTTGTTGGAGGTTAAAAGAACAGGGTGTAACATTTAGTAGGATTTAAATGGCAGAAACAGAATCTAATATGCAAATCTATATTTCCATTTGTGTATAATGATACAACTAAAATTATGTAGGGAGACCGCCATGTTGCACCGTGGTGTTTCTCTGACGCTTGGAAAGGAAGGGGTCAGCGGAAGGTCATGCTGTCGCTTGCAGTCTATAACCTCACCACTAGATGTCGCTACATCCCCCTCGCACTGTTCCTAAAGAAAGATTGGCTTGAAGTTCAGCTGCGGTTCCCATGGTAAAGTCCCGGATGTCAGGTCATCGTTCAGAGGGTCATTTAAATGGATCACTGTTTCTTAGGCAAAGATTTCAACACACATTTTATGTTGAGTATAATGTGGTTTGGCTTAAGAGCAATGAGTGTGAGACCTTCACAAGGTGGTGATAGACTACTGCTTTAAAAGTACTTGAAGAAGAGCGAAAGTATCTGTCCCTCAAAGTCAAAGTGTGTGTGTGTGTGTGTGTGTGTGTGTGTGTGTGTGTGTGTGTGTATGTGTGCCATAACTGAAGTCTGTCCAGATTGTTCATCACTACTAAAGAGAGATGAGAGGATATAAGCGGGTCAGGCATCATGACGTGCTATACTGTGTATATATATATATATATATAGCTTAATGCCACATCTGTCATTTATTTGGTGCTGTTATCCAGAGCATCTTCTTGGGCGCATCCATTTAGTTCCCAGTGGGAAATTAAGCTTTCAACCTGCAGTGGCGCGCTGTACTTATTGCGCCACTGAACACTGTCAAAACAGCAGGTTTACAGAAAAGCTCAAAACCTACTCGATTTAGCAAAGTGCGTTTGGTGTCAATCCCGTAGGCGGAAAACCTGCTGAAGCAAACAATTTATGGATCAGATTAATCACACCTCTGCATAACATGTCTCCAGTCAAAGAGGAATTCAAATCAAATTTGAAAGTTGACGTTAATACTAAAGAACATTTTATTAAATTGCACCCCCGTTGAATATCAGATGGGGACGACTTTTAAAAAGGGGGCCTGACCAAGAAGTTTGAGAACTACTTTAACTTAAGTATAATTTCTGTGGATTTTTTTTTAAACTCCACCTAAAGATGCTTT
This sequence comes from Liparis tanakae, assembly GCA_036178185.1. Lineage (NCBI taxonomy): Eukaryota > Metazoa > Chordata > Actinopteri > Perciformes > Liparidae > Liparis > Liparis tanakae. The sequence goes on along the minus strand of CM070101.1, from coordinate 14,898,315 downwards.
GAACACAAGTAAAGTAATATAGCATCTCTTTCTATTTGATCACACTTTTTAAAGAGAAAAGAGAAAAGGGTGCCAATTATAATGGAGTTTACTTAAGAAATAACTACTGCTCTTTTAACTAGTTAGTTCAAGATGTTTTTATGCTTTATAAATCAGTAATAAACTGCTATTAAGAACCAGCTATGCTTGTAGGATACACAGTACATGAGTGGGATTTTTGAGAACCAAATATCGGTATTAAACATCTATAACCCATTAGATTACAGCTCGATTCCCTACTTTTTTCACAAATTGTAGAACCTTTTTTATTGGGTCCCCGTAAAATAACTTTTTATTTACTTTTTCTGAGAATTTATATAGGAGAGAATAAAAGAAAAGCGCTTCACTTTGCCTTGAATTTATGTATTTTTTAATGTATTTCAATGACAATATTTTATATCTAGTGCATTATTAAATATACCCGGCGTTAGCGACGTATATGAGTAACACGCTCACTGTTACGTTATTGTTTTAGGGTTGAATTTACATCCTGACTGCAGATGCCAATTACAGTCTCAGTATTGATCCAAAAGAAAGTCCTCGTCAGCTATAAACATTCAAATGGCTGAACTCCTTTGTTCACAGGATCTGTCATTATCATTATTCTCAGTTTGTGAGCTAAAAACTTTTCCTAAAATGACCAAGTCCGAATATCTCCATGGTGTTCTGAGTTATAAAAGAAAAACTCAGGTTTTTAAGTTAAACAAACCAGAACCACTATTGGCCCTTAATGTGGAGCTTAATCCTCAGCTCCCCTTATCTTTCATTCTAATTGAACGTCCACTTTATTGATCCCACAGTTGGGAAATACTCCTCTGCATTTGGCCCATCCTTAGTGAGTTGCTCAAGGACACTTCGACATGCTACTACGGTTGCCCTCTCTTACCTTGCTCTGTGAAGGTAGACTTCTTGCTTTCTCCTCCTCCTCCTCCTCCTCCTCCTCCTCCTCCTCCTCCTCCTCCTCCTCCGTTCCCTGTTGTGCAGACGCTCTCGCCAGAGGGCCCAATCAAACCAGCAGAAAGCCAATCAGGAAGCTTATTAAACATGACACTCGGTGAGCTCACTCAACGCAGACGAAGGACGTATGGAGGCTCTGAGGTCTACGTGCCAATTAGAAGAAAAAAACGGATCAATCATGGGCGCCGATGGGAGCTCTCCGTCTCTCCTTCTCTGTTGCGTCGCTCTCTTCGCCCCTCAGACACATTATCTCTTAAAAATACTTCTCAGTTCTACGCATCAGTACTGCTTATAAACACGATCGCACACAGCGTGGCACCAAATACACAGGGACAAGACATTTGTCGTCTATGCACACACACACACACACACACACACACACACACACACACACACACACACACACAGACACAGACACAGACACAGAGACACACACACACACTCCATAAAGCTATTCATCACAGTTTCGCCACAGCAGTAGACATTGAGGGACAATAACGCCCCCTCGCTCTTGAATACCGTCCAAAACACACATGGCGACACACTTCTTCTCATGACACTTCTTCTCTCCTCCATTTTTCGACACACTCCCACACTTTTTAATTCCCGCTAAGCTGTCTGACATCACTCACACACTCGTTTTTTTTTCTCCTTAAAAACTTGGCTGTGTGATTCGAGTGAAATTAAAAAGAAAGTCATTGAGACAGAAAACTATATTCTGAGGCATTTCTTTCTAACTATAATCCATGTATTATGTCACCAGATTATAAACTGAAGCTATAATCAGTTAAATTCAGGTTATTTTGTATAGCCCAATATCACACATTACAAATTTGCCTCAAAGGGCTTTACAATCTGTACTCATACGACATCCCTGACCTTTGACCTCACCTTTGACCTCACATCGGATCAGGGAAAAACTCCCAAGAAATAAAAAATGGATTGTGACACAATCACTTGCGAGCTTGTATTTCACGTGTGATCAGTGAATACAATCTCCTGTTGAAAAGGAGCGAACGAGAGAAGGTCGTTGGCGGAATTATTCCATGTGACGGAGGCTTTCAGGAGCGAGGAGCAAGGACACACCAGTGCTTCCTGTGTGGAAGTCTTTTCTCCACCCGAAAGAGGCAGCTGGAATAATCTGACGCATGATGGCAGGTCTCCACCGACGTAAACGTTCACCGGTTGTTGTGTTGTTATTAAAGATTATCAAACCTTCTGCCCTTCACCTTTTTTCAATGACGTATTGCTTTGACATCACCTGTAATAATATACAATAATAAAATATAAATATAAGAAAGAAACAGTGACTGTGCACAAAGTGAAATATAAAATACAAATAAAATTATATATATATATATATATATATATATATATATATATATACAACCTATGTGCAAATACACAAATATAATACTGGTGACAATGACTGCAGTGTAAAATTAAATTAAATTAAATATAGACAGTTTTTTTTTAGAGGATTTAAAGGCTGCTGTAGTGACATGAACACTGTAATGCTCGTCTGACGGGGAGGGACAATAGGATACAGTGGTATAACACAACAATGGTCAGATGATTCAGCTGGCTCAAACATATTTAATTGATTTTTTTTTTTAAATGACTTCTCTGAGACCACCGTGTCTCATTTTGTAAGATGCCTGTCGCCTCAGCTCCTCTTTCCATGCGTCCTCTTCCTCGCCTCCTCCGCTCACGTCTCACGTGGGTGTGCGACCAAGATGCGAGGAGATAAGGCGAGATGAGGGAATGAGGCTGATTAGAGTGTAGAGTGTAGACTAGAGTGTGTGAGCCTACTTGGTAGCAGAGAGCTGTAGCACTGATATAATAATGTTCTGTACAATTGAGTGACGTGTGAGAGGGTACTGGGCCTGATGTTGTGGTGACGGCAATGTTAGAGGAGGGAAATAATGATGTCTTATGCAGGTAAATGCTCCACTGAAAATAGGTTTGTACTCTAGAAAAGCATGCCCTGTTGTTTTACTCTGTATATTGCTGTATTTTAGATATATAATCCATTGTGAGTTTGCTGCGTCACACAATCTCTCTTGGTTATTTAAAATATATATATATACAAAAAATACTCACAACATGTCAAGAAAGGAAACATTCTTACACCTAAACAGAAAAAAATGTTTCATGTTTCTCTCTTTCATCACACTGAGACTAATTGAATTGTCTTTTGAACTCATTGTAAGACGCACTTCAATCAAACGCGACAGAAAGAACATGTGACCAATCAAAACCATCTCGGGTAATTCCTGTCCCGCCAATCGGCAGCTCTGGTTCGGTCCAACATAAATCCTTTATTCACACTGAGATATGAAAATATGCTATTTTATACACAACGGTTCCACCAATAACAATTAATTCCTGTAATTGTCACCACTCTGTCGTGTAAAGTAGGGCATCATCTCCAAAAATGTCTACAAATGAATGTATTTCTTTGTAGATTATGAGCACTGACTGCTCCACTGCCATGTTTTCGCCTCCTCCATCAGACATGCACATTCAATTGTATTCGGCGAGATGGAGCTCGGTAAAGTTTTTTTTTTTGTATTTGTCTCTCATCTTAACTTTACATAATACCTCTCGGGTACTTCCCTCCAGTCTTGCTCATCAAGAAGAGGGACTTGTGAAGGTCTTGTCAAAAGCCTGTGGAGCGGTGGTGAGAGGCCGGCTCGACTGCTGGGGATGGAAAAGACAAATCTGCTCTCAAGATTTAATTTCACAGCCAGTGACTAGAATGCTGGAGGCAAATAGTTGTTTTGTGTTCATAAAGCATTAAAGTGCACTAGCACCACCCACCGACAAGCGGCGTAAAGCTTCATTAATGTGAATGTGAATAAACATCTCTAGGGTATATACTACTTTATACGATTAAATACATTGTAATATTGAAAGTGGAAGTTCATCCTTGATATCGTAAACAAAATAATCAACTACCACGTCACACAGGCGTCATCAGCAGTTTGATGTCATTGAAAGATAAAAAAAGATGAGATTAAGTGAAGATTATTTTGTTCAAATATGAGTAATCCACTGGCATATTGCATCATTAGTACAGGGGTATTGTTGTACTGTAAAATATACACTAGCCTCTCTCCTTTGAGATTAACAAGGTCATAGTATAGTATGTCATAATAAATGTAATAAAAATAAATCCTATAAAGTAATAAATAAATAAACGAAAACATAAGAATACATAAATAAATGCTTAAATAAATGTATGAATAAATAAATACAATAATAAATAAATGCTTGAATAAATGTATAAATAAATAAATACAGGAATAAATTAATGATTTATACCTAAAAAATACATCATTAAATAAATCTATTTCTACATGTATGTATTTCTTAATTAATATATCCACACGTATTTCTTCATGTATGTATGTGTGAAAAAAAGTATTTGTTTCTGCCATTGAAATATTCAGAAACATTTAAAGTATGGTGTGTCAAAATGATTCTCATTAAAGAGTAACCATATAATAATAATGCCATTAAAATAAAATATACAATCAGTTTAGTATTTCGTATAAAAATGTGATGTTTTTTTTTTTTTAAGACAAAGTTTCATATGCAAGAAAGAAGTGATAAAAACGTTAGGCTCCAACCGGTCACGTCCAAGTTGTGATTCTCACTTTTATCCAGCAGATGGCGCCACGACTCAAAAGAAGTAGTAGTGACAAAAAAGTGTGAAGGCATTTAGGTAATCGAACTTCCACCCCGACAAGTTTTGAATGAACATCACTTATATGACTTCATACATTATTATAAGTGATCATAAAGTGATGGTCACATCCCTTTTGAGTTACCTCTAACGGGTGTCAATGATGATGTTTGATGAAATTACAAAGTGAAAAAAGACCCCCAAAGAAATTGGAGAACCCATAACCTACACAGCTGTAAACTAAAATGTGGAATATATGCTATAAAGTTAAACAAAAGAAACATAGAGACGTGAAAAATATTTATTTGACGAGATGTGACGCAGACCCACAGTGACGACAGAAAATAAGCTGCTGTGTGTGTTGGGTTATGTAATTATTGCATTCCCATCGATAGTCCACAGAATATATCAAGTCCAGTCTTGAAGTGTTGGAGGGACGTGTTGGAGGGACGTGCTGGTGGTGCAGACGGAGGTCATTCTGAGGTCACTTCTCCACAGGGATAGAGGTGTAGCACATCCAGCAGCTTCAGAGAAGGCTATCACTCAAGGAGACCAGACAGCCACACACCTGGCAAACATAGAGCACACTGGTACATCACAGCCCTCTGTGGAAATTATACACACACACATATATATATATATATATATATATATATATATATATATATATATATATATATATATATATATATATATATATATATATATATATGATATATTAACATATAATATATATGATATATTTATATATATATAGATGATATATTAATATAGTAATATTAATATATATATGTGAATATAACATTAATATATATATGATATATATTTATATAATATATTAACATATATAATGTATTAATATATATGATATATATTTATATAATATATTAACATATATAATGTATTAATATATATATATATATATATATATATATATATATATATATATATATATATATATATATATATATATATATATATATATATATATGATATTAAAAGCAAAGAGAGTATTGAGCGCTGAAGCGTCAGGATCACAAAGACAGGGCACAGTTTTAAAATCCTCATGAATTAGATTGCCTTGTATAATCGAAAGTCAACTAAGTTGAAATGCTGAGAGACGATTCTCCATGCGTCACCCTCCCACATTGTAAAGCGAGACGAGGCACATGATCATAAGCCACAATGACACATCAATACAATGTACAAATACAATGTAGCAAAACAAGTTCCACTCTACCATTCAAGCCAAATCCAGCTTCTTCTGAGTCTGTGACAGTTTGTCTTGAAGCCGCTTCTTCCTCCAGTCCAGGAACCGCCTCCTCACCCGGTTGGCCTGCCAGCCCACCACACAGCCGGCAGCGAAGGAGACCACGACCGCGACTTGTAGCGTCCTCTCCGAGATCTCAGCCATGTTCACCTCTGGCCGGTCAACGCACACATTCGTGGAAGCCGGGGCGGCGTGAAAATCATGGTACACTCATACAGGAAGTGAATCGATGCTACTCACGCGATACAACGGACACGGGATTCTCGCACTCTTCAAAATAAAAGTCCGGAAGCCCTCTCGAGTGAAAAACATACAAATTGAGTTATATATATTTAACACTCAATTAATGAATACAAAATAGGCTATAAACTACTACCAATATTAATAATAACAACAATGCTAAGTTACACTTCATTGAACAAGAAAGTTTATTTTTTTCTGGAAAAAGGTTCTTTTAAAAACATATTGAAGAGCAAAGGAAGGTCATGAGGGAGTCGAAAATGATTTAATTTGGGTTATAAATCTGCCAAAAAATTATTTGGAAATCATTTGGAAATTTCGAATTTTTGGGAAACGGCTTGTAAAATAACAGGTGGAAGTTTAATTCTTAAAGCTCCCTCATGCTCGGAAAAGTTATGAAATACATATTCACATATTGCAGATGAATATTAAAAAATGTAAGCAAAACACACGATTAAAGCGAGTAATGAGTAGGCCACTGTACAGTTAGAAAAAAACATTGTATTTAACAAAAGATTGTACAGGTGTGTCCTCTGCTGCATGTGACTGATCGTTAATGTGTACACAAGCTGATGTTTGTACAATTAAATATGATAAAACTTTATTGAGTGGCTGCCAGAAATGTCAATATCCATGCTCAAGATATTTTAATTGGGTGCTTTGTCACAGAGATGAAATATTGCATCATCATTTGACAGAGCTAAATATGACTCGGATGCAATCATATTCTGTCACTCAGCCTTAGCGGTGAAGTTTAAGAGGGCAGTGAGCACCAAGTTGTACCGTATGAGTTTGCTACAAGTTGCTTTCTCTCAAAGCACTAGTGTGACAGGATGTACAAATCATGAGAACATGGTTAAAAAATAAAAACCCTGTATATTTCAGTCTCCTTTCCCTCCCGTCACGATCAACACTGCAGGATTATATGCAACTCTGCTGTGGATTGTGGCACAAAAAAAAAGTTGTGAGAAAAAGGGGATGTTAGCAAATCCCTTTGTTACACTTGTTTTATACATCCCTTGTCTTTAATGCAGTTATTCATGTTTAAGTATTTCAACATAGCTAAAATAGTTTTTAAGAGATGGGTAATAAGTTAAAGTCTGAGTCTCAGACTGGTACCTGGATGAACATTATCATCAATTTACAACAAAACTAACTAACAAAACTATTATTTAAAAATGGCAGCAGCATTGTGCCTGAACACAAAGACTCCTTTAAGTTTAAATATGATATGAAGGTAAAGTTGTTGAAGGTAATGTTTGTTAAGCTCCCGTCTCTGGAGGTCTTCAGAGGTGTTGGTACAGTGTCCGTGAAGAGTGGAAAGGTCACGTTCCAATACACGGTAGCTGCCATCTTCCTGGAGTTAACCTATTTACAATCTAAAGCCATTTAGATACCCCGTAAACAATGGTGAAGATGATGTCACTGTTCCAGCGGCAAATAGTCTTGATATGTACAGTCAACATGTCCAATGTGTCAACAAAATCAGGATCCAAAGGCATTCATGACGTAGTGCTGATGGCTGAAAATGTTCACAGTTTTGGTGAAAGGTGATGGGGGGTTCGGCTCCTAAGCAGCATATCACAACCGGCTCTGTTTGAGCCTGTCGACGTGGTAACAGAGTTTAAGTGCAGGTCCCAGCTTCAGTCCCAGGTACTTCATCATCATCTCACTTTTCAGCAAGAGCAGAGCGTCTCCGTCGATCTCCTGAAACAAAATCACAGAACGGTGCTACTAGCGCTCAGGTTTTGTTTTAGAGCCTCGTGGCTACGATGACGAAAGCCTTTTAGCTTCCACGTCTGCTGATCAATACACATGTCCACAGGGTGAAGGATGATGGAGCCACAGCTGTCTCATAACAGATTTATATGTTAGGGTTTACCCTGCCTCTTGCAAGAGGCTTTCTGCATACTGGGATATGAAGTTCTGTTACAATGCATTTAGCTTTAGCCAATGGCTTCAAAACATAGTAGTCTGGACTCACATGCTTCCTGAATGCATCAGCGTGGGGTCCCAGGGCTTGGGGGTCGGCGTCTTTGATGAACCAAACAACCTCCTCAACATTCCAGCTGGACGGGTCCTTACCAGCAGGACGCTTGCAATCTCCAGAGTCTGGCATGGGACTGTAAGCTATAGGTAGCACAGGGAAACGGTTGGCGTGAAGAGGCTCAAATGCTGAACACAGTGGGATCCAATTAAGAAAACAAATAAACAACTGACAGTCCAACATGTTACACAACACATTCATTCTGCAGCATTCAGTTGGAAGAACTGTGAGACATTTTGGAAAATACGTTTATTCACTTTCTTGAAGAGAAGGTCAATTCTCACCATTTAAATATGAAGCTGCAGCCTGGGGACAGTTAGCTTAGCTTACAGGAAACAGGCTTGCCTGACTTTGTCTAAAGCAAACAAAATGTAGCTAGCCATCTATAATTTGTAAAACAACTTAAGTGTAAAAATTATATTTTGTGGTATATATTAAAACAAGTTATAGTATGTTTGTTTGTTGTGTGTATATAGTGTAGTCCAGGCCACTAGTCTGTGTATTCCATGACATAGTATGCCATTTAAAAGCCTTAGTATAGTCAACCATAACAATGCAACACCATTGTTATTCCAAAAAGAACAATGTAAAAAATATCAAAGTATAGTATGCCATTAATTGTCATAAAAGGTTCATAATATAGACTACCATGAAATATCATTCACATGTAATGATGTTATAAAAATATACAAATTGTCATAGAAGGTGATATAGTATGTCAGGAAAAGTATTGCATATACAATGTATAAGACTTAGCTCACATCCTATTTCACAGCTCAGGTTTTATGTTGAATGTTATACAACATATGTTAATATTTTGGGTAGAGTTTCCTCCTTCAGTGATTAAATCCGATTATATAGAAGTCAAGAGTACACGTGTTTTGAGACGTTTTCCGGATTATAGGTCTTGCACATCGACACAGGTGTTTCTAATTAACCTGGCTGATTGACTTCAGCGTTAGTCGGAACCAGAGAGAGAGAGAGAGAGAGAGAGAGAGAGAGACAACGAAGAACACCAGCGCACTATATAAACATGAGGATCAATCAGGCAATTAAGTGTAAACACCTGTGCAGCAAAGCCTCACCGTTCCTGTTGACATCCTGGAAGCTTCCCGGGCTCGACGCTTGTCTGCACAGGCCCATCGGGGTCGAGCAGCTGCTGCCCCGGTACCCGTAGGAGTGCTTTGGCGGGTACTGCGATGTCCTGAGGTTGAAGGCGGAGTCGCTGGGGTCTACGGCGTAGCGCTTGGAGTCCACTGGCGGGTCACACAGGAAGTCATCGGGCATCGACGTCTCGGCTGGAAGAGGAACGACAGGAAGCGGCATCATTAAAGCCAAGCAATTAAAAAAAAAATGTATGTTGTCTTTTTTTAGGGTATAGCTGTTTTATATCACGTCAAGGATTACATTTTTATACCACACCAATATACCATCTGCAGCCTAATTTTAAATATTTAACGGTAAAAAAATGTATGTTCATTAAATGCAAAGTAAAAATATCTATAAGCTCCATTCAGCCTGTGTGGATGTGAAAGGTAGCCAGTAAACTGAATGTGGTCCCCTCTTTTAAATGTGTTCTTTAGCTTGTCAATAATGTAAATGCCTGCTGGTTTTTGCCGGGACTCGGCAGTTATAGATTCACCCGATGACAGATTTAGGAGATGGAAATAGTCCACTGAGATGATTCTGAATGGCCTCTACTTTGTGCATACACAAAAGGTCAAACATATTTCATTGTATTCTGAAAAATCAATTATGTGATAAGATCTGCGCATGTGAGTTTGGAGGCATATATTTTGGCACACACACATTAGCGAACTGCTCTCATACCCGACAGTACAAGCGTGATTTTAATACTTGAGATACAAATATAATGAAATGTCTTTTTAATATAAACTGTATCCTTTTTTCTTGTACATCGTGTCTTTTACATTTACAACATCAAATATTCTTAAATAAACCATGTTATTTCTTATCAAAGATGACAAAGTATTTTTTTTTCATACATTATTAAACAAATCATATGTGAGAGAATTATCCTTATTTGGAAGGTAGTGTGCACTGCTGAGACGGTATGCTAAAACATATCCCTACAATAGAGAGACTATTTGAAAGACTTCTCCATTTCACTGACTCGAAAAAATATTTACATATCTGTATGGGTGGCACCACAGGGAGCACACTGGTTTGTAATTTGTGTGTGCGTGTGTGTGTTTATACATATGTATCTGTATGTGTGTGTTCCCCTTTGAATGTCTACAGTCTGACATCAAACGCTTTTCACGATTTGCAAGAACAAAGAGCAAACCGCTGGTCCCTGCACATGAGATTCCCATCCCCACCTCATATGCACTCAAGGCAATCTTCAAATATTTGCTTATTCAGAGCAGGACAGACAGAGGGGGGAGAGAAAAAATGAAAGAGAGACAGTATGAAAGATATTTTCTTTTGTGGAAGACAAAAACAAAAAAAAGGCTTATTTTCTCCAGAGCCTGAGAAAGAAAATGAAAGCTAGACGAGAAGATTGAAAAGGAATGAGAAATAACATGTTTGGGTTCAGCTTCAAGGCATGTATTTTTCATTTTCCAGGCATGTAAACACACTCGGTGAACCCACAGAGACTGGGGCTGTTTTTAAATTCAACATGCAGACATGCACAAGAGGGAATTTTTTACATCTAAAAGTATTTCTCGACACAGAGAGCAAGTCGTCTGTATTTAAGAGATCAAAGAAGAAAGAAAGGCACCACACTGACACAAGTGTCTCTCAGAGATAAATTCAAGTCACAGACAGAGCAGGGGATAGCCAACGGATGGAAAAGATGAGTCAAATAAAAGAGAGGAACCACAAAGTCACACCACCAATAGAGTGTATAATAATTCATTCCTCATACTGAATGGCTCCGGCTCTCAAGGCTTTTAAAATAAATAAATCATTAGCCCTTGTAAATGGACAGAAGAAGAGAAAAAAAACTTGCTTCTCTAATTCTTACCATTTACTACCCTGATTTGTATTTCACTCTGCACAAGAGCCATTATCGCTGATGAGCCCGTTACTGGCAGGAAGTGCATGTAAAGGTTAACACATGATCCGTGTGCTGTTAC